>JAZKJV010009625.1:600000-1061561 GCA_037367405.1 Ottelia alismoides | reverse complement strand
TCCTCTCATTCGCGACCAATCTCCTGAAGACTCGGTGGTGCCTCTTGTCAAGCTCATGACGACGGAGCCCCACCACAGCAACAGACATCAACAGGAGGTGGCTATCAAGCAGCGCTGCCTCCAGCGGCATGCACTTGTTGAAGCGGCAGTGCCTCCCTTCCCAACCTAGCTCCAAGCGGTTGCGATCCCCCCGTCCCTCCCAAGCCGCGTCCTTTTGAAGAGAAGGGTTCAGTTGGGAACCCTAGCCCAAGTGGGCTGCTTATTTACCAAAAAATTGTTGTTTGTTGGGCCCGGCCGAGTAAAAAAAGGGACCCCTTGCTCTGGGGCCCAACGGTGGGTCGGCCGTACAAAACAACAACAAAGCCTTTTCCCACAATTAAGTAGGGTCGGCTACATGGATTCTTCGCCTCCATTCAGATCTATCTTGGAACAATCTCGGGCTTATATCCAAAAACTAAGATCCCTACGTATAGTCTCTTTCCAACTCTTCTTGGGTTGTCCTCACCTTCTCTTAGCTAACTCAATATCCGAACACTCGCATCTCCTAACTGGTACATCAACTGATCTTCTTTACAAATGACAAACCATCTTAAGCGGTTTTCTCGCATCTTATCCTCGATCGAAGCTACACCAACTTTCTTTTTGAATCCATCATTCCGAATCCCGATCTTTACGTATGTGTCCATGTTCGAGTAATTGATTATGCATCTTTTATATTGCAGATGGGTGAATGTATCTCTCCATGATCCATTCATGGCCTCAAATTTCAGCGAAATTCGTAGAATTTCTGTCGAATATCTATATCCAATCGAATTTTGATCGAAATGACCGAAATGGCTGAAATATGGGGGTCTAGTACAAAAAATGACCGAAATAACCAAAATTTCATCGAAATTCCATCGAAATTCTGTTTTGGTCGATACCGAAATGGTGACCGAAATCGACATTTAGGGCCTTGGATCCATTTACCTCATCCAGAGTTTAGTCCCACATCTACCAGTTTGGAGATGTGGGGGACTCTATGGGGGCTACATATAGACCCCCAGACCCCTTGTATTCAGATAAGAAAAGCAATAGACTATCAGCCCTCTGAGGCGTTCTCCCGTGGTTTCATCCCGCTTCTTAGGGAGTAGGGTTCCACGTAAAATCCTGTGTTCTTCAATTTCTTTATTTTTATCCTGATACGCTTCCGCATTCTATATTTTCTAACATGATATCACATCGGGTCGATTCTCAAGGAATTTAAATTCTTATTTATGTTCGAGATTCGTTGTTTTTTTTATGTTGAAGATTTGTTGTTCTTGTTGGAGATCTGTTCCGGGAATCCCCGTTGTCATTCAGATCTATCTCCAAGCAGAGATCTGTTCATGTTGATGTTTCATTATTTTCTAAAATCCTAGCAAGTCGTAAGGTTCGCTATATGCACCTCCAGGTCGATCCATGGCGCATCAAGCACCACCTTGCCGCCAATGTTGTTAAGGCGCGCGCCTAGGCGGCCGTCTAGGCGCCCAGGCACCCCAGCCTGTGCTCCTAGAAAGCACGCCTTGCTTTCATAAAAAATGGCACACGCCTTAGGTCGACTGGGCGTCAAGGCGCGCATGGGCGCTGCCTAGGCGATTTTTTTTTATACGAATTACACATATATCCAATTTTCAAAATGCGATATACATAACGCATTTACAAAAATGTGATATACATAACGCATTTTCAAATTGCGATATACATGGAGCATATTGGAAATGCGATATACCCGTTCGACCCTGTATTACCCCATCGCATTCGACCCGACCCTCATTCGACCCTTTTTAGCAGAGAAACCCTTGCATCGTCCCTGTCTACTCGCAGTCGCCTCCCTACCTCCTCCAGCGGGCTCCCTCCTCCTCCGACGACCTGCATCCTCCGCTGACGTCCTCCCTACCTCCTCCAACGGACGTCCTCTTCCTCCAGCGGCCTCCTTCCTCCTCCAGTGACCTCCCTACCTCTTGCTCTCCCATTGTAGAATGACTTCAATGGAATCCTTGGATGGGGATGTCATTCCTAATCCTACTACACCAACCCCATCTATTGTGCAAAGGCCTAGGGAAATTGATCTTCGCTTCACCGACAAGATGAATGATCCGAGCTTGAAAGCGGCGTCGAAGGATCCCGGTTGGAAGTACTCTTTTTGGACGAATACACTAGACAAGAATAAGGTGCAATGTGCATTGTGCGGCCACATTACTAATGGTGGCATCAAAGGCAGAAGGAACACTTGATTGGTGGTTATGGGATGTATCTATGTGTCCAAAAGCCAATGTGGAGATTAAGAAAGAGATGACTGACTTCAAAAATCGTAACAAGAAGAGGAAGATAGTCGTTGATTACAGATAAAGTGGAGTTGATTCAAACATTCCAGATGCAGATGATGGTGATCATGGTAAACATGTAGTCATCTTGGATGACTCACAACCTACGGCTACAACAGGTAAAAACGTTAAATCTGGTTCTTGTTCATGTTCTGCAAATAGGCCACCTGTATGGAAGGATCCACACGGCAAGGGTCCTATGGACTCGTTTAGTTCTGCTAGCCCATGGGAGGTTGTGGCACAAAGGAAGGCAGCAAGGGCTCGTGGTGAAGCACAACAAACTACAATTGATTTACTTTAAAAAAGGATTCTACACAGCTGGCATATGGTGTCATAGCCGAGCTATTCTATACAGGTGGCATCCCTTTTAATGTTGCACAACGAGAAGCATTTGAGGTGGCAGTGGAGGCTATTGTCCAAGCTGGGAGAGGATTTGTTCCTCCATCTTATCACCAATTTGCGAAAGCCCCTACTTGAAAGATTATATGCAAGGACCAAATATTTGCAGGTGAAGCATGAAAGCCATTGGAGGACATATGGATGCACGATTATGTGTGATGCATGGACTGATAAACGACAACGAAGTCTGATAAACTTCCTTGTTAATTCTCCCAGAAGGGTCATTTTTTATTTATGCAAAGAATGCAACATCCGATGTACATACTGGGGAGTATGTGTTCAAATTGATAGACGAGGCTGTGGAGATGGTGGGTGAGGAGAACGTTGTACAAGTTGTCATCGATAATGCAAGCATTTTGTTTTAGGGGGAAAGTTACTGATGGAGAAGAAAAAAAACCTCTTTTGGACTCCATGTGCTGCACACTGCTTGGATCTGATGCTTGAGGATATTTCCAAGTTACAGAAATTTGTCGGAGTTATCAAGAGGGCCAGAAAAGTAACAACGTATATTTACCAGCATATTCGGTTGTACGATGTGTTTCTACAATTCAGTGAGGATCACCAAGAGCGTCTAGAAGCGAAGTTACCCACTTTGCTACCAACTACTTGACCCTTACTAGTTTGCTAAAGCAAAGGAAAGCGTTGGCATCTTTGTTTATTTCTGAGACG
This sequence comes from Ottelia alismoides, assembly GCA_037367405.1. Lineage (NCBI taxonomy): Eukaryota > Viridiplantae > Streptophyta > Magnoliopsida > Alismatales > Hydrocharitaceae > Ottelia > Ottelia alismoides. The sequence goes on along the minus strand of JAZKJV010009625.1, from coordinate 1,058,148 downwards.
TGGAACACTAGTTCTTGGTCGAAGACACATGATGGGAAATATGTCTATGAAACTGTGATGGCGAATGCTTTTTGGGAAAAAATTGAAGATTATCTTAGAGCTATGCAACCCATCGTTATTGTGTTGTGTTTAGTGGATGCTTACGAGAAGCCACCCATGGGGTTATATTGCTAGGGCTTTTGTTATTGCAAGGGAAATGATTATTGAAAACTTTGGCAGGAAGGAAACAGATTACATGCCTATTCTACAAATTATTGATTCTCGTTGGGATAATCAGATGGCTCATCCTTTATATGGTGCAGGATGTTTCTTGAATCATGCATTTTATTATAAAGTTGAAGGACCAACAATGAGGCATTGAGGGGAAGGTATGAAGGTGATTTCATATTTTGTTTTGAGAGGATGGTTGATGATCCCGATCAACAAGATGTGATATGCTCTAAAATGGAGGTATACAAAGGAGCTCGTGGTATGTTTGGCAGAGCAATTACTATTAGACAAAGGGGGAAAAAACCTCCATGTAAGTTATATTTTATTATTTATATTGAATGATTTAATGGTAAGATGTGTTTACATTGTAGACTTATCGTGTAGTGGAATGGTGGGATACTTATGGAAGTCTCACCCCCGCTCTGAAGCGGGTGGCAAAGCGTATTTTGGGACTATGTTGCACATCTTCCTCTTGTGAACGCAATTGGAGTGCTTTTGACTTTGTACGTATCAAAAACACTTATAAATTTATAAATATAAATGCCAACTTTATACTTGTACTAAATTTACGTAATACTTGAATGAATGTGCAGATCCACACAAAGAGGAGGAATAAGTTGGAGGTTGATAGACTTTCCAAGCTTGTTTACATCCATTACAACAAGCAACTTGAGGAGAGATTCAAAAATAGGAGGCTGGGGAACTTAGCAAAAGATTTTGATCCATTGTTCTTTCAGAGTTATATTGGTCAAGTGAATGGATGAAAGGTCTTTACGAGGAACCAGAGGTTGTACCGGGGCTTACACTGAGGGTCATTGATGAAGCATTATGTGCTTCTTAAGTATATGAAGGTTCTCGTCCTAGAAGGAGTCAACCACAAGCACAACCAAGCACTTCAGCACGTGGTGGTATTCATGGCCGTGGTCGTCGTAGTACTCATCGTTCACATGTGATTAGGCGACAATATGTACCTCCTCATGTTTCGGACGATGAGGAGAAAGAAGACGAGGAAGATGATTGGATGGATCTAAATGATGATGGCCAAGAGCAAGATGAAGGACATGAAGAAGAAACTAACATGTGTGATGATGATGATTGAAGCATTAGGATTATTGTCTTTTAGTCTTTGAAATGTTGTGTTATGCCAAACAATTTGTCTGTATTTTTAGTACATTTTCCCCCTTTTTTATTTTGTGCCAAACAATTTGTTTGTATGTCAAACATAGCTTGTTTAATTATCAATGTTCTGATTTCTTTATGTGTTGTGATTCTTCATTCTTGTGATTAATCTCTAATGTTTGGTTAAATGATATTTATTACTCTAGCACTCTAGTTACTATGTATTTATAAATACAAAAGTTCTTAACAAAAAAATAAATCCAATACTTACTGTAAAAATTTTTTAAAAATATATCAATTTATGTCGCATCTCCGAAATGCGACATGTGTTTAAAAAAATAAAAAATGATGTTGCATTTGAGACATGCGACATCCATTTGCTTTAAATAATTATATGTCGCATGTCTCAAATGCGATATGTAGGTCACATTTTGGTACACGCCTAGGAGCGCCTAGGCGCCCTAACGCCTTGTCGCCTTAATAACCCTGCCTTGCGTTGCCCTAGGGCTCCGCAGCCCTCCAGGAGGCAACTCCGCTCCATGCGCCCCTCATGCAACCCCAAATCGAGGCCAACAGTCATGCCTCCATGGTTTCTCCCCAACGATGGACAAAATTCCAGGCGGCACCCTCTGGTGACATCCAAGCAGCATGCGACGATGTCAGTCCTCGCGCACGGGCCTCCAGGCGAATATCCCTCCTCCGCGCGCAGCCAGTCCCCTCATGCTTCACCAAATGCACAGGAGGCACAGCCAGCACCTTCAGTTCCCTCGCGCAGGCGGCACAAGGGCTCCAAGCGGGCATGCCGCCATCTTCGAACCCTTCAGGCATAGGCCTTCCAGCCGGTGCTGCCCCCGCAGGTCCGAAGGCGGTGATGTTGTTTCCCAACTTGGAATCTAAAGGCGGCGATACTCTTCTCGACCGCATCGTCAAATTCGTGCGGCTCCATGCGAAGCCTTTGCGCGATCCCATGGCTCCCCTTCTCCTCCTTGCAAATGATGGAGCTCCAGGTGGTCGTTCCAGTGGCCCCTCATCTCCATGGTATCAGGCGGCGGCATCCATCCTGTTCTGCAACAGTAGCGGCAACAGAGATATATTCAGCGGAAAAAGGTCTCCCGTGGGACCCTAGAAGGGTGTCCAGCGTTATTTAAAAAAATATTGAGAGCATGCTACTTTTGTAAGGTGCAAGTGGGCAAACAAAAAAAGGAAACAAAAGAGAGAGAGAGAGAGATCATGGTCCAATTGGACCAAGGGTATTTTGTAAAAAAAAAGGCACGTATAAGAAAAAAGCCGTACACAAGATATTTGAAAAAAAAGGAAAATGTTCAAAAAAAGGAGGGGTTTTGAAAAGCCGTATATGAAACGGCTTAAAAAAATCAAGGCGGGTATTTTAAAAAATGTCGCAAAGCCACAGGTTCATGTTTTCCCCTGTTTCTTGTCTTCTCCCAGCATAGTCGATGTCATGTATTCCGACCAGTATGGGAGAAAGGGGGAGTATTTGTGAAGAGTTACAGGTTTGTTGCACATTCAAACGTCAGACTCTCCAGACCATCTAGTTTCCAGACTCTACAGATGATCAATAGATATTCAGACACGACGTCAGATATTTCCGAGTCTCCAATTTCAGACACGCACATGTATGCAGTCCTTTCAGATGTGCATATGTATGCCATCTTTTATCGTGGTCCCATCATTCTTGTTGTTTCAACCAGAGTTTTCATGTGAGTCATAGGTACACCAGAGTAGAGGACCATTCCCTATGCCATGTAGGCAAGGGTTTTCATGTGATTTCATAGGGACTCCAAAGTAGAGTACCATTCCATGTGCCAGATGGGAGAGACCCAATTCTCCGACGAGGAGACTTCTTCAGACTCCATTCTCCAATGATCGTGGACTCCGATGAAGATTGCACTCCACGGTTTTTCAGTTCAGCCCTTTTTCAGAGATAGAGTAGTTGTCCACATTATTGTGGCAGGCCAGATACTCCGACGAGGAGATTCATTCAGTTGCAATGACTCTGACAGGCGCAGTACAGAGCACATGCTCTCCGACGAGGAGATTCAGTTGAATCACACTCCAGCCCCTTCGTCCTCCTCACCTACACGGCATGACAAGCAACGTCCTCGACATCAACCGATAGTTGTGCGCGTTGAGTTGATATTGTCTGTAGTGTCATGTACAGTGACTTGAGTTTTCTTTCTGTTTGTCCAAGCTGAGCATTGCATGCTCCAGCTTGAGGGGGGTGTTGGAGTATTAGATTATGCGTCTTTTATATTGTAGATGGGTAAATGGATCTCTCCAGTATCCATTTACCTCATCCAGAGTTTAGTCCCGCATCTACCAGTTTTAAGATGTGGACTCTGTGGGGCTATATATAGACCCCAATACCCCTTGTATTCATATGAGAAAAGCAATAGACTATCAGCCCTCTTAGGAGTTCTTCCATGGTTTCATCTCGCTCCTCAGGGAGTAGGGTTCCACAAAAAATCATGTGTGTTCTACAATTTCTTTGTTTTTATTCTGATATGCTTCTGCATTCTCTATTTTCTAACAGTCCACACATCTACCTTAACATTTTCATTTCTGCTACAGTCATTCTCTGCACATATCTATGTTTCACAGGCCAACTTTCAGATCCATAGAGCATATCACGTCTCACAGCTGCTTTGTAAAACTGTCCTTTAATTTTTAAAGGAATTTTCTTATCACAGAGAACAGCAGAGGCTCCACTTCACTGTAGCCAATCTGCATTTATTCTATTAGTAACATCTCCATCAATGTCCCCGTCATGTTGCAAAATATATCCCAGATATCTAAAGAACCTCTATTCCGAATCTTATTGTCACCAATCTTCACCTCGATTCCTTCACCAATACTTCCATCAAACGTGTGCTCCATATATTCCGTCTTAACCCTACTTATACGAAATCCTTTAGTCTCCAAAGTATGTCTCCAGACCTCAAGCTTCTCATTTACTCCATATCTAGTCTCGTGAATCAACACAATATCATCAGTAAATTAACATACATCAAGTAATTCATACTGAATGTGACTTGTCAACTCGTCCATAATCAAAATAAAAAAGAAATAGACTCAAAGATGAACCTTAATGTAAACCAATGTTGATGTCAAAATAGTCAGTCTTCCCAGACGGGGTCCTTACACAAGATAAAACCCTATCATACATGTCCTTTATGAGGTTAATGTATACGATAGGTACTTGTATCTTCTCCAAAACTCTTCACAATATCTCTCGTGGGACAGAATCATAAGCCTTCTCCAAATCAATAAAGATCATATGGAGGTTCTTCCTTTTAACTCTATAAATCTCCATTGTTCTCCTCAGCAATGGATGGCTTCAATAGTTGAACGACCTGCATGAATGTGAATTGATTTTCTTTTACGTTGGAAACTTGCTTCAACCTTCTTTCGATCACATGTTCCCAAATTTTCATAGAGTAACTCATCAGCTTGATACCACTGTAATTTGAATAATTTTGAATATCTCCTTTATTCTTATAAAGAGGCACCATGATACTCCTCCAATCTTCAGACATTTTCTTGCTTTGCCAAATAATATTGAATAGAATCGAAAGCCAAGTCAAACCGCACTCAACTAAAGTTCTCCATACTTATACAAGGATGTCATCACCTTTCCCAGGTCTGATAACCTTCAAAGCCTCCTCTACTTCCTTTCTTTGTATTCGTCAATAACTTGCACGATTCGAAGTAGCTTTCACTACTAGCTAGACCATCCAAAGTGATCTCTCTATTTCCTTCCCAAATGAAAAGTTTATGGAAGTATTGCTCCCATCTTGTCTCTATATCCTTCTGAGTAACAAGCACATGACCTTCCTCGTTCGGAATGCATCTCACTCGAGAAAGGTCTTTGGTATTTCTTTCTCTTGCTTTGGCCAACCTAAATATACCCTTCTGGCCCTCCTTAGAGTCGAAATTTTTATACAAAACATCATAAACTTTTGACTTAGCTTCGCATGCAACCTTCTTTGCTTCCTTCTTCGCTATTTTGTAGTTTGTGACAATTTCCTTTGTTTTATCCTTAGACATAGCTTTAAGCATGCTCTTTTAATTTTTAGCTTCTCTTGCATCCCTTCACTCCACCACCAAGCCTCCTTTTGACCCGGAGCTCCTCCCTTTAACTCGCTAGCATCACTTTGGCTACCCTTCGGATATAAGATGCTATTGTCTCCCACATCTCGTTTGCACTTCTGTTACAATCCCAAGATAAGTCTTCTAAAACCTTCTTCCTGAAACTCGATTGCTTCAGTGGAAGATTCCAACTAGTCCTAGTGATCTTAAGAACCCTCCTTTTCTTTACAAGCCCTTTTATTTGCACATCCAAAACTAACAAGCGACGTTGGGTTATCAAAAAACACTCTCATGCGATTAGCCGATTACTTGCAGTCTTTACAACCAACCGATCTCTTCTACTCAATGCAAAGTAATTTATTTGTGTTCTAGTTGGCCCACTCTTTTTGAAGAGGGTATTTGCTAAGAAAAGATAATATGTCGTTATAAAATCCAGAATGACTTTTCCCTTTTCATTTCTATCCCTAAAACCATGTCCTCCACGAACATTAGCATACCATGAAGCATTTTTTCTCACATGTCCATAAAGATCTCCACCTATGCAAATCATCTCTCTTGGTGGGATTGATTGGCAAATCTTATCCAAATCCTCCAAAAAAGCTTGTTTAGTCCTTTCATCTAAACCAATTTGCAGTGCATAAACAGAAATGATATTCAGAATTTCTTCTTCAAGCACCAATTTTAGCAAAATAACCTGACCCCGAATCTTTGCACCTCGACCACACAATCCTTTAATTCCTTATGAACAACCACTCCAGCACCATTTCTTCCCTTTTCTTTACTTGAACACCAAAGTTTAAAGCATGTCTTATCGATCTCCCTTGCTTTCTCTCCAACTCATTTAGTCTCTTGAAGACATAGTATATGAATCTTCCTTCTTTCCATCGTATCCACTATCGCTATCAATTTTCCAGATAAGGTGCCAATATTCCAACTACCAATCCGCAACTTCCTTTGCAATCTTTTTCGAACTAACTTCTTTACTCGCACGGGTCCATTATGCAAGAACCCTTGCAAATTTTGAATTGCATATGGGCGATGAAGTAGCAGAACTAGCTTATTAGCCCCATGTGTTCCTCATACGAGAACCCTTACAAATTTTGAACTACATCCAGGCTACGATGTAGACATCCTTGTCAATTTTTTCATTGCATTCGGGCGATGCAACACGTCGTAAGTAGGGAACGCCCCAACTAAAACTGTATGTTTGCTAGTGGTTGTATGTTCAAAAAAATGGGAGAGGGAGAAATAGCCCAAGTGGGCTGATAGGTTTAACAAAAAAAGAGTACACCCATCATAAAAAAAACTTTTGAAAAAGATTAGTGCAATAAAAAGTCGTATGCAAAAGATTTTCAAAAAAAAGAGGGGAGGAAAAGCTGTAAAAAAATTGAACGGCTTATTTTTTAAAAAAAACGTCTGAACTGCTTAAAAAGTGATCATAGAAATAGAATCTGTGCGAAAAACTCTTTCAAAAAATGTGAGAAAAAGACGAAAAAATTGTGATCGGGTTATTCATGTTTTCTCCCCATTGTATTGTCTTATATCCCAACTTTGTCGATGTCATTTTTCTGACAAGTATGGGAGAAAGGAAGAGTACTATGTAGGGTCACAAGCAAGATTGTCAGATTTTCTATATTCCCAAATTCCATATTCTAGGTCGTTTAGATTTCAGAATCAACAGTTATTCAAACTCAACTATCAGATGTTTCCGAGTCTTCGGTTTCAGAAACGTACATGTATGCAGTCTTTTCATATGTGCACATATATGCCATCATTGTTTGTAGTCCCCATCCTTTTATGTTTCGACCAGGGATTTCATGTGGTTTCATATGGACTGCAGAGTAGAGATTCCATTCTCTGAGCCAGATGGGAGAGACACAGTTCTCCGACGAGGAGACGTTCAGACTCCATTCTCTAATGTTTGTGAACTCCAGTACGAGATCCTTCTGAGGTCCTAAGAACCAGCTTTGAGGTCCCTATGAAAGACTCATCTTCATAAATCTACGTATGGATAATTAGCGACGTTATTTATTCGACCCTTTCAGAGATGGATCAGTTCTTCACATGTTGTGGCGAGCCAAAGTTCTCCACGTAGAGACTCATTTTCAGTTGCAGGGACTCTGACGGCATAGTACAGAGCACATGCTCTTCGACGAGGAGATTCAGTTTGACTCATACTCCAGCATGTTCGTCCTCCTCACATGTACAACATGAGAAGCAACATCCTCGACAGCAGCTGACAGTAGTGCGCGTTGAGTTGATATTATTTGTAGTGTCTTTCTATCATGAATTTAAATTTCTTTCTGTTTTTCCAAGCCGAGCATTTCATGCTCCAGCTTGCGGAGGAGTGTTGCAGTATTTGAGTTATGCGTCACTTGAGTTGTAGATGGATAAATGGATCACTCAAGTATCCATTTACCACATCATGTGGTTTAGTCCCACGTCTACCAACTGTGGGATGTGGAGATTCAATGAGGGCTATATAAGAAGTCTGACACCCCATATATCCAGTGAGAAAGTGCAATGCATACACAGCCCATTGAGACATTCCCCTGTAGTTTCATCCCGCTCCACGTTAAAATCCCGCGTTCTTCAAGCTTTTATTTTTTTCTCTGATACACCACCGCATTCCTATTTTCTAACAAACATTGGTATGTATCAAGGTTCAAGTCGAGTTCATTCCTTTTTACTTTGGTTATGGATGAGTTGACAAGTCACATTCATGATGAGATACCTTTGTGTATGTTATTCGCTGATGATATTGTGTTAATTATTGAAACTAGAGATGAAATAAATGAGAAGCTTGAGATCTGCAGACATGCATTGGAGCCTAAAGGATATCGTATAAGCAGTGTTCAAGAACGCGGTCTATGCGGTCACATATACGTATTCGGTCACTTGACCGAATGCATATGCCATATGCAGCAATATGCGGTCAAACGACTCAAACCACATATGTGGTCTGACTATGAGGCATATACGGCTGCATATCTAAACCAGAGACTTTTATATATGATTCATCTGTCTTTTTTGTTTAATTCATAACATGTTGATGACACATTAACTCGATTTTTCTCCAAGCAACCTCCTATATTATCATTTACATTGATGCATCTTTTCATTATTCTCGTATATGCCGCATTTGTGAATATAATCTAAGGTGTTTTTCTCATTATCCATATATTTCCATTGTTCCAAAACTTATTAATGAACTCTTTGCTGCTTTTTGAATTTTCTATCTAACAAAATTCATTTCATTTCTTTGAATAAAATAGGAAAAAAATTGACTAACAATCTGACACTTTACATTTTTTAGCTTCTATTAATTTTATATGCTAATACAAATTTTTTCCAATATTTTATGTCAACAAGTTGTGTCTTGGAGATCCATATATATGTATAATTTTAGACGTCCGATTTGTATACCTATGATTATTCTTTAGCTTTTGTTATCTATAAGATCTATATACGCATTACAGGATTTCTTATAGAATTCTTGCATTTCCTGTTGAATCAAATTTGTCTATGATATGCATTAAATTCAAAATATATACTAAAAAATAATCACTATATGAAATCATGCTTATATACTTATTGATTATATTATCTTATTCGGAATTTTTTATTTTCGATTTTGTTAGATCATCAAATTTTTAATATAATCACATTCTATTATTGTATTTTTAATATTTTAAAGTAAATTATTTTAAACCGCATAAACCGCATATACTTCCATATACTCCTCTGCATATCTACTTACTCGCTTTAGACCACGTGACCGAACGAATACCGTATACCGCATTTCTGAACCTTGCATATAAGTAGGGCTAAGACTGGACATACATAGTGCACTTTTAATGGAAGCAATGATGAAGGAAGCGGGGTGAAGATTGGTGACGATAACGTTCAGAACAAGGAATCTTTTAGATACTTGGGATCTATTTAGCAACAAAATGGAGAAATTAACGAAGTTGTTATTGTTGGAATATATGTGCCACTTATGTAGATAGATAAATTACCACATCCAATGTTTAGTCCCACATCTACCAGCTGTGGTATGGGGAGACTCACTGAGAGCTATATAAGAAGCCCCACACCTTTTGTACAAATGAGAGAAAGTTCAATGAACACATCAGCCATTTGAGGCGTTCTCTTGTGGTTGCATATCCCTCCTTAGGGAGTAGGGTTCCACGTAAATCCCAATGTTCTTTAATGTTTAGTATGTATCTCTGGTATTACGTTTCCACATTCTTCGTTTTCCAAATGGTATCAGAGCGGGTTCGATTCTCGAGGATTGATTTTATGTTCTTGATTTATTCGAGATTTGATTGAAAAAGCAGATTTGGTTTTCGGTTGTTCTTGCAAGATTATTCTAAAGATTTATTCATGTTCATATCTATCTGTTCCCATAAATTCTAGGGTTTACGAACCCTAATTCTACAGCAGCATACGAGGGTTTGTTCTGAAACCCTAGCAACTAGAATGCACGTTCAATTCTGATTTGTTTCTAGGGTTTTAATGAAACACTAATTAAGGTTCATTCTGCATATGCGTGAGTTCTTTGAAGATCAAGTATTTATTAAGGCTTAAGGACCTCCCAATTTCCATTATCAAGAACCAGAAGATGCCCTCCAGCCAATCGGAATCCAAGTTAGTGAGCAATAACATGATTCAGCATCAAGCCTACTCGAATCTCCAAGTCCTTGGTACTCACAGGTACCTCCAGCACAGCGATGCAACACCATCGAGTTGTATATCCAACGGTGACGCCCTCAAGCCCATGTAACCGCGATGGTGCCTCCCCCTTTCAGATCGTGTTTTCGTGATCCCCCGTCAGCTAGATACGATACGGGGCCCACATACTAGGCCCTCATCCCTTCTAGGTGATGTGGGCTCCTCAAGTTTGAGCTCATGCACCATCACACCTCTCCAGGAGAAGCTCGCACACCCTCTGATGCACCGTGTTGCCGCCTCAGGCTTCAGGCAGCACCACCTCTGCCTCCTAGACTCCAGCATCCACAGGCGACGTCACATCTAGCCCTTTTTGCGGTGTTGCATCGCAAGCACCTCCACCTTCGGCCTCCTGCAAAGATGGCAGTGTTAGGTTCTTCGAGAACTCTAGGCACAAACGGCGTTCCAATTGAAGGAAGGGTAGGGGAACCCTAAATAGGGGGTCTTGCTTATTTTGACCCAACGTGTCTGTTGTCCTATTTAAAAAAAGAAAAAAAACGGTTGCCACAGATTGGCTCAAGTGCGCCAAGAAAAATTTTTAAGGCACGACAAAAAATTGGGGGGCTCGTTTACATAAAAAATGTGTTTAGAGAAAAGGTGCGTACAAAAGAAAAACCGTACGTGAGAAAAAAAATTGAAAAAAGAAAAACCGAGAAAAAATTGAACGGCTTATTTGAAAAATGATTTGAAAAAAAATTGAAAAAAACTGAAAAAAATTGAGATCGACTTATGTGATTCATTTCCTCTCCCATATTTTATTGTCTTCTCCCAACTTTGTCGATGTCATTGTGTTCCAACAAGTATGGGAGAATGGGGCTATTGTGTAGAGTTTTATGGCTCATATTCAGATGATTCGGATCCAGATTCTCCAAGCCAGATTTCGGACTCTACAGTTTCGATTCAGATGACGTACAGATTGGTTCCAAGTCTTCAGTTTGATTCACACAAGATTGCGATCATTATTTGTATGGTCCCCATCTTTCTTTTTTATCTCAAAGTTTTCATGTAATCCTTAGGGACTCCATAGTAGAAATCACATTCCCTATGCTATAGGGACTAGGGATTTCATGTGGTTTCATAGGGACTCCAGGGTAGAGATCTCATTCTCTGAGCATGTATGGGAGAGACCCAGTTCTACGACGAAGAGACTTTTCAGACTCCATTCTCCAATATAACGAGGATGTTTCCACGGCTTTTTAATTAGACCCTTCAGAGATGGAGCAGTTGACCGCATGATTCAATCTTCTATATTTGGCGGGCCAGAGTACTCCGACGAGGAGACTCTTTTCAATTTATATGACTCTGATAGGTGCAGTACAGTCTGTACAGAGCACATGTTCTCCAACGAGGAGATCCAATTTAACTCACACTCCAGCCCGTTTGTTCCTCCCATCATCCCATGGAAGGCCATATCGATATCGGTATCAATATCGGTACTGTGTCGATACGATATATCATCGATATACACCGATATCGGATTGATTTCATGAAGAAAATGGTCTTCCAAGCCAAATATCGGTCATATCGACGATATACTGGTCACATGTCGATATCGATATATCGTTGATAAATCACGATATGACCTTCCATGGTTCCTCTTCATTTGCATGGCATGAGAAGCAACGTCCTTGGAAGCAACCGACAGTAGTGTTTGTGTTGACTTAATATTGTACATAATGTCTTCTATACTGAGTTTGAGATTTTTATATGTTTGTCCAAGATGTGCATTACATGCTCCAGCTTGAGTGTTGGAGTATATGTGTCATGTACGTAGATGGGTAATTGGATCCCTGGAGGGATCCAATTACCTGGTGTTTAGTCTAGTGTTTCTTACCACATTCAGTGTTTAGTCCCACGTCTACCAGTTGTGGGATGTGGAGACTCAGTGGATGCTATATAAGAAGCCCCACACCTACTGTAACAGATGAAAGAAAGTTCAATGAACACATCATAACTTTGAGGTGTTCACCAGTGGTTTCATCCCACTCCTTAGGGAGTAGGGTTCCACGTAAATCTTGGTGTTCTTTAATGTTTATTCTGTATCTCTGATATTAAGTTTCCGCATTCTTCATTTTCTAACAGCTAAAAAATAGAATAAATACAATTTGGCTAAAGTGGAGGGCCTCTACAGTTCTCTGTGATAAGAAAATTCCTTTGAAAATCAAAGGAAAATTTGACAAAGCAGTCGTAAGACATGCTATGCTCTATGGATTTGAATGTTGACATGCAAACCATAGACATGTGCAGAGAATGGCAGTAGTAGAAATGAAAATGCTAAGGTGGATGTGTGGACACACACGTAAAGATCGGATTAGGAATGATGCAATCAGAATGAAAGTTGATGTAACTCCGATTGAGGATAAGATGCGAGAAAATCGCTTAAAATAGTTTGGCCACATGCAAAGGAGGTCAGTTGATACACCAGTTAGGAGATCCGAGTTTTGGGATGTTGAACCAACTAAGAAAGGGTGAGGAAGGCCAAAGAAATGTTGGAATGAGACTATACAAGAGATCTTAGTTTTTGTACCTAAGACCGAGATTGGCCCAAGATAGATATGAATGGAGGCAAAAAAATCATGTAGCCGGCCCAACTTAATGTGGGAAAAGGCTTTGTTGTTGTTGTATTGACTATATTATTAGAGTGAATTTTGGAGTGAATCACCTTTGTTTCCATGTTTCAGCTTTCTGTATTCCCTACGTCATCTCAAATTCCAGCTAGTATACAAAGCTACTGATTAGCATGCCCAAAATTACCCAAATGATCAAAACTGAATAAGCATAGTAAGAATGGAATAGCAAAAGCAATCTGTTATTAAAAAACAATACATGATGTTAACAATCTAAATTCACATTCAGATCCCAACCCAAAAACAAAACATGAAGTTTTACAAATATGCATAACAGTTCTAAGTCGATTTTCAGTATGTCAGCAGTTGCTTCAAAGTTCAAATCTCCAAAGGATATAATTCTTTTGAAGCATCAAAACTTAGACATAATTATCATCTCTGTAAATATTCAAGCCATCCCCAATCGATGGTTGGATATAGCCCCAATACTGAATTATAAATTACATGCTCACTTGCCTCGAATCATCCATGTCCATATGTCCCTTTGTGACATTCCCAGTCTGCCTCAGCAACTCGATAAATGTATTGAAAACATCCATCTATAGCAATAAGACAAGGGAAGATTGATATAAATGGAGAAAAAATCCAAATATCTGGGTTTACAATTTGTATATTTATAGTTAGAAAAAGAACAGCACTTCAGTACCTTCACATTCTCTTCCCTTTCCCTGAATCTCTCGATCAATTTTGGGCATGCCTGTAAAAATTGAAAACCTCCATGAAATTATGAGCATGATGATTATCAAACGGAAATGCAATAAGCAAACTACAAATAGCAATAATACGCATATCAGCATACTTAGCAGTCTAATCTCGAGACCCAATCTCTGAAGAACATTGATATTATAATTTGAGAGTCAGAGAAGCTTTTTTCCTTTCAACTTCTAAGCAGATAGATTAGGTCTACTCTCTCGCATTACAACATTAAACACTTTATCCAACAAAACTACGAAAGCCACCAATTTGCCTTGATACAAATTCCATATATAGTGGAGGTTGGACAGACTTCTATAAAATGAATCTATGCATCAGTAGCCACATAAAGATCATTCCTAAAAATCGTATGCCTATACAAGGGGATTGACAGAAGTTTATAGAATATACATGCATCAGTGAACCACCTAAAGGAAGGCCCTAATGACAACATGCCTCAGCTAGCAGTCGGACAGACTATGATAAGAAAATGAGTATATGATTAGATCACTTAATAATGGATTTGGATGGTGCATGCCTCTGAATACATGTTTGACAGCATTTCTGGACGAGAAACTATAACAGCAGTCAAGCATTTGGCAGCAGCTCTTCGAACTTTCCAACTGGCATCCTCATCATCAGTATACTCATCTCCACTATCACTGCGAAGATCCACAAAGGAAGGCATAAACTGATGAACAGTAAACAAAGGCAGGGAACTGAAACATGTCGAATTTAGACGGAAACATCTAAAACAAGAAAACCAAATCCGTACTCATCCTCTTCCTCCTCAAAGATTTCGTTATCAGTATCTTCATCCATGGTATCAGTGAAATTCGGATCATAGCTCAGGTATTCAAGAGTCAGATGTAAGATATCAGCACAATATGAAGATATGTCCCGTGGACATCTCAAGAGCAAACTTTCCAAAGCCTGCAAAATTCACTTTCCAAGTAAGATACCGAGAAAGTTGTTCATTATTGGCATACAAAACATAGATGCCTGTCAGATATGTTTTAAAGGGAGAAATCAAGAAACTTGGCAGTTGATACACCATACACACATGTACATATGTACCTGCAGACTATACTCGCGGAGTTCTTCATCAGCTTCTGACGCACTTGTGCAATAACTAATGAGCAATGGGACAGTATCACCAAGATGTTGTCCAAAACGATATCCAACTGCACGACTGTATCAGCAAAAGAAAGCCATAGATTCCAAAAGGTTACAGGCATTTTCAAAAGAATGCAAGGTATAAATATTTAGACAATATCTCGCTGCCTGATGAGACACTAACTACAATAATGTCTTGAAGTACTTCAACAAGTATACATGTGAGGTATCCAGCATCTGATGTTCGTACAACAGTATCTACAACCCCTTTACGGCCTCCATAACAGGAAAGATTATATATTCCGTTAAAGAAAGTATTTAAAGATCATTATTTTGACGGTGTATATGATATCAAGGCTCTCAGAGGGGGAGATGTAAGAAAATTTACCAACTTCACCCTTAGCCCGAGTGTTATATTTGGTTGTTTATTAAAAATTTCTTTTGGGGAGAAGGATGGATTGTTAGTGTGGATGACTGAGAAGATATAATTGGAGGGCGTTTATGGTTAGGTTCCATTTATATACTTGGTGGAATGCATATACTAACCAAACCTTTTGCATGGGCTTGTAGTGCACTTGTATGGTCCGGATAGGCTTACTTGTCTTCTTATAGTTTAAGTGTTTTAGCAATCTTGGTTTCACTGCTTGTTGTTTTTGGTCCAATAGGTTATGTTCACTTTTCTCCAATCAGCACAGCAGAAAAAATAACAGCACAGTCTCAGATAAGAACACAAGTGTCTTGATCTGGCATTTTTCTCAAGTGTTTCAGCATCATTTCATACAACAACGACGAAGCCTTGTCCCACATAAATAGGGTCGGCTGCATAGATTCTTTATCTCCATTCAGATCTATCTTGGTCTAAGTCTAATTCAGCCACAGATGGTCCCAAGCCCGGGTAAATGAGGAGGATTGCATTAGGTAGCCGACAGCCAGCGCGAGTCGGAGACAAATTCCTAAATAGTTTTCTCTGAGAACACTATTTAGGAATTTGCCTCAAGATAGTTGGATCTTTTCAACATGGATTTTAGCACCGTTTCAAGCATATTGCTTCAGCAAACTAATATTGTGTGTAATAACAGATTACAAGAATATGAAAGAAGCAAATGTGACCATAACATGTCTGGTAGTACCTTAAAGCTCCAATCATTTGAATGTTACTGCGAGCCATTTCAGGCTTCAAACTTCTGTTCTTCAGCAACTTGACAATTTCAAGAGTTGCCTTCCCCAACAATTCATCGGATAGGCACGGGGCAAGTGAAGCTGATTATCCAAATAAGATTGTTCATTGTCATTAATTAAAAGAAGATGCTAAACTGGATCACCAGAGATAAAGTGAAAAGAAATATTATATTTCTCCACCTATACAAGATATAGACTTCTTCCTCACTATTGCTTGATTAGAACCTAATTGAGTCAGCAATGCACTCAACAACCTCTCATGATCAGTAGGAATCAGGTTGCCAAACCTATGTAAAACATCACTCAAGATATCAAGTGCCTCGCATTTAATCTCAGCACGCTTTCCCTGCCAGACGAAATCGGCAAACAAAAGTCTGACACTGGATCACTCAAAGAGAACAAATTAAAGGATGCAGCAGAATACAGAAATAGTTCCAATTAAAATCGCACAACGATCTGCACTTTCACAAAAATTAAGAAATAGACGAATCAAATGAATGATAAGTAAACAACGAAGTGCATACACAATCGCATAAAGTTTCTAGTTTTTAAGTTATTTCTTGCTAGCAAATATAATTTAAACGGGAAAAATAACCAAAAATGTATTTAAGTGGAAGCAAATAATTAATGTTCAATGCATCATAGATTTGAATTCCGTTTAAAAAAGCAGAGTAGTGTCTAAAAGGAAGGGTGGTAGAATTGGGTTGCACTAGAAAAAATTGTAGCAAAGTGGAACCATAGTTGTAGCACAACACTACCTCAAGAACAATGATCTTGAAATTATCAAATAATTCTCAAGTGACAGTAAGTTTCAGGTAACGAAAAATTGATGGATGACTGAACTGTAAATGGATTGTTCATCAATGAGTAGCTGTTGGATGTGGAGCAATGGAAAGGAGACAGATATAATTAGGATTAAGTTGAACTCGATTAGGATAATGGTTCACTGTATTTAGGGAGTCGGATGTGACACAAAGGGAGGAACCATTTGTAAATGTGATCGATTCAAATGGCAAATATGTCAACATTTAAAGGATCCCGTTTACATTAGCATAGAGGAGTTAAACAGAAGACAACACAAGGATCATACCAAAGATACAAGGATCCTGTTATCCCGTTAGTGGCTAAAGATGGGTCTGGGTGTAAATACAAATTGAGAGGCCGGGATGTGATTATGAAATTCTACAAGGTTGTATGAGATGTTAAACACACTTCGGTCATCCTCATTAATGGATTTAAGGGCATAAGTCTACATATGCACTCAAATCCACGTATGTTTGTTTAGACGTTCATCCGTGGTCTACAAAACCCTAGTTTTCTACATTTGGCAAGATGTCGGAGAACAAAGTTGATGTACCCGCCACAGGCGCATTCAGAGGTCCAGCGCATAAAAATGGACGGGACAAACTACGAGCTCTGGGCTACGCAGTTCATGAGCCTTATGAAATCGAACGGTAAGAAACACGTTCTTACCGAGGAAGAACCGATGGAGAAGACTGGGGTAAACACCTCATGGGAGGCGGACGACGCATATGCCAATGTTTTGCTTTCCAGAACAATAACGATTGAGATCACCAATGATGTGTTACATCAGCCTAGGGTTGGGCATTGGGTTGGGCCGGCCCGACCCGGCCCAAAACCCGACCCGTATAACCCGACCCAAACCCGAACTCGAAATTTAATGGGCGGGTCGTGCCCCCTAAAATGAGCCCATATTGATTATCGGGCCGGATAGCCCAACCCATTCTAAAGCAAGTATATTCATATCTAGTACGGTATAATTATATCAATTATATTCATGTTCATTCCAAATACCATGTTCTAACTTTAACATCCTTATTCGAGTGTAGAATAAATGCTTAGACACATTAATAATCATATCCATTAGTGGATTGAGGATATTATTACATTAATATACAAGATTATTACATTAATACGCAAGAATGGAATCTGTGTCCTCAAGTGTTACAGCATGTACAACTATAAGTAACCAATCTGTATTAAGTCATAGTGCCCGCATCTACAATAGAATATGTAATGGTGAATTGAATGGTGGTTTAAGTCGCCATATTTTTACCACATTTGTATTTCCAACATACAACTAATGTTAAAATCACAAATTAGTTAGCATGCTTTATAGTTTTAAACATGCACACATGCATAAGAAACAACCACACAAATGCAAGAAGAATGGAAGACATGATATTGGTATACATAGGTGTTAAATTGGGCTGGCCCGACCCGAACCCGACCCATTTTTTTTGGGCCCGATTTGGGCTTGGGCCTAATTTTTGAAAATAAAATGGGCCTAGGCCCGACCCGTTAGCCCATATACTAAAATGGGCTTGGGCTGGGCCAAGGCGAACCCGACCCGAGCCCGACCCATGCCCAACCTACATCAGCCCACTGTTAAGGCAATGTGGGATATACTTGCAGCTACATATTTTCGCAAGCGATGAATGAGACAAAGATCCTCCAACTCCAGCATGTATATTCACTATCAAGCAGAACGGATGTCCTCCTCATTCATTGTATACATCTATGTGTGGCATGTTTGAGAAGCTTCACAGTTTCATGCCTCAGACGGCAACTCCAGAGCAGCAGAAGACCTACAGGAATGCTACCATGGTAGAGGTATTCCTAGCAGCACTAGACCCTGAATATGATACTGCTCGATCTCAGATCCTAGCAGATGCCACTATTCCTCCCATGGAGGAAGCATTCCGCAGGCTCAGTAGGATTACCGTTCCATCCAGTGTCTCTAATCAGACTTCCTCGGCTATGGCAGCCTCTCATCGAAGAGGAGGTCATTCTACTCTTCGTCGACGCGGACCTCGTGGCAGAGGAGGTCGCACTCGTCATCCCTGCACTTTCTATCACCGTCCAGGCCATACAGAGAACACATGCTATTCCAAGCATGGGTTCCCAGCTTCAGCCCGTGTTGCAGAACAGATTGAGTCTCTTGCTGCTCTACTCTAGATCAAAGGTTTGATCACCTCGTAGCCAGACTGAGGGACAT
This sequence comes from Ottelia alismoides, assembly GCA_037367405.1. Classification (NCBI taxonomy): domain Eukaryota; kingdom Viridiplantae; phylum Streptophyta; class Magnoliopsida; order Alismatales; family Hydrocharitaceae; genus Ottelia; species Ottelia alismoides. Next base: position 1,039,347 of record JAZKJV010009625.1, on the reverse strand, counting down.
TATAGCTCCTTCTGCATCACCATCCTCAGGAGATCAGTCCGATGTGGCAGCCTCATCCTCTGCCAGTACCTCGATTGCTGCCAGCACCTCAGGTACTTATGCTTTTATATCCTGTCATGGATCTGACATTTCAGAGTGGATTGTGGACTCCGGTGCGACACATCATCTACGTGGAGACAGACATCAGGTTACGTCATATAGACAAGTTAAGCTAGGGCGAACAGTTGTGATAGCTGATGGGAGTCATTCCTCGATTACAGGACAGGGAGAGATTACCTTGACACCATCAATGCGTCTGCAAAATGTGTTACATGCTCTTCTCTATGAATTTGCTTTCTATTAGTCAGATTACCAAGGATTTGCACTATCGTGTTATTTTTGACCCATCGACTCTTGTTTTTCAGGACATTCTTACGGGCAAACTGATTGGGTGTGGCTGTGAGCAGGGTGGACTCTATCGTCTGGTCTGAACTCCATATGCTGGAGTATCTTCTCTTTCGTCTGGCTCTGTCTCTCCATTCACCTGGCAACTCTGGTTTGGTCACCTTCCTCTTCAGAAGATGTGTCATATGTTACCGCAGATTTCACCTACTTCTTTCTTTCACTGCGAAGCTTGTCAGTTGGGAAAGCATCAAAGGTCTGTCTCTCCCAATCGTCAGAGTCTGAGCAGTAGTTCCTCGTTTGAGTTGTTTCATGTTGACATATGGGGTCCAAGTCATGTACCTGATCACCAGGGACATAGATTCCATCTTGTAGCTAAGGATGATTTTTCACGTTTATCATGGGTGTTTCTTTTGAAAAATAAATCTGAAGCACGGAATGTGATCAAAAAATTTATTAATGAAGTCAAAAATGTTTTCTCTACCTCTGTGAAGTTTGTTCGAACTGATAATGCGTTGGATTTTTGTACTTATGATATATCTCATTTTTTTCATCCAGAGGGATTATTCATTAAACATCTTACCCTTACACCTCTCAGCAAAATGATTTTGCTGAGAGAAAGTATCGTCATCTTCTGGACATTACTCGAACTCTTCTCATTCAGAGTCGTGCACTGCACTCATTTTGGGGTGCTGCAGTTCTCACAGCATGTTACTTAGTGAATTGTATGCCATCATCTGTCTTGGGTGAGAAAATTCCTTTCTATGTTGCCTTTCCTGAGAAGGAGTTATTCTCACTCACCCCTCGTGTGTTTGGGTATGTCGCTTTTATACACCAGTTGACTCATGGCCTTGACAAGCTTGCTCCTCGAGCTATTAGATGTGTGTTTGTTGGATACTCCAGGACTCAGAAAGGGTATCAGTGTTATGATCCTCTACGCAGAAAATATTATATCAGCGCTGATGTCACATTTTTTGAGTCGGTGATGTACTTCTCTCATACAGGTGATAGGTTGGCTTCATCGAACACAGAGGAAGTTGTCTATATGCCACCTCCTCCCACGCTTGTTGTCCCACAACCTCCACCAACACGGCAACACCACCACCACCACCATCCCCACCTCCTCCTACACCAGTTGACTCCTGGCCTTGACAAGCTTGCTCCTCGAGCTATTAGATGTGTATTTGTTGGATACTCCATGACTCAAAAAGGGTATCGGTGTTATGATCCTCTATGCATAAAATATTATATCAGTGTTGATGTCACATTTTTTGAGTCGGTGATGTACTTCTCTCATACAGGTGATAGGTTGGCTTCATCGAACTCAGAGGAAGCTATCTATATGCCACCCTCCCATGCTTGTTGTCCCACAACCTCCACCAACACCACCATCCCCACCTCCTCCTCCACCGCCTCCTATTATCTGTTCTCTTGCGCCACCTGTTCCACTCCTTCCTAAGTTCTACACTCGTCGGACTACTTCTGATCATGGAAGGACATATCGATATCGATATCGTTTCGATATCGTGTCGCCGATATCGCTATATCTAGGAATCTTTCTGAAGAAAACGCCTGAAATAGGATATATCGATATATCGATTTCGATATCGGTCCCATGTCGATATCGATATATCGGCGATATATCGCCGATATATCGGGATACGGCCTTCCATGCTTCTGATCATGGTCATCAGCCATCTTCCACAAAGCCCCAGGTTTGTTTTGATAACATAGCATCTAATGATGGGTATGGAGGTGTATCTGTGCAGGACTCATTGCAGGAAATTACCGCACAGATAGAAGATGTTCCCTCTGATCTGGATATTCGTATTACAGTTTGAAAGCAGAAGAGATCTTGTGCTTCCTATCCCCTAGCTTCTCAAGTCTCCTTTCATCGACTAACAGGGGATTTTCAGAGATTTGCAGTAGCTCTATATGCCGTGGAAATTCCACAGAATTTTGAGGAAGCATTGCAGGATAGCCGGTGGCACTTGGCTACGGAAGAGGATATGGCTGCGTTACAGTCACGTGGTACGTGGAGTCTGGTGACGGGCCTGACGGCTCTAGTTGATGCGTCAGTTGTAGGATGCAAGTGGGTGTTCACTGTGAAACATCGTGAGGACGGCAGTATAAATCGCTATAAGGCGAGACGTGTGGCGCGTGGGTTCACCCAGACATATGGGGTGGACTATCGAGATAATTTCTCTCCAGTGGCTAGACACTCTACTATGCAAATTCTATTGTCCGTTGTTGTGGCAAGAGAGTGGCCCCTATACCAACTTGATGTGAAGAATGCCTTCCTGTATGGTGATCTACAAGAAGAGGTCTACATGCAGCAGCCACCGGGGTTTACTGTTGACGGGGAGTACCAGAAGGTGTGCATGCTTCACAAGGCAATTTATGGCCTTAAGCAGAGTCCAAGAGCATGGTTCCAGAAGCTCTTGGACTTGATACAGCAGCAGGGGTTTGTGCGATCGACTGCTGACCATACCTTGTTTGTACATAAGACTCATAGGAGTATTGTTGTCATTCTTGTGTATGTTGATACTATTATTGTTACAGGAGACGACAAGCAGAGCATTCAGGGTGCCAGGGACTTCCTAGGTCGGCAGTTTGTAACCAAAGATCTTGCATATTTACGTTACTTCCTTGGGTTGGAGTTTGCACGGAACCAGAGAGGTCTTGTGATGACTCAGAGGAAGTATGTTGTAGATCTTCTTTTTTTATTGAAGTAAAAACAAGGGGGAGACACTCAGTGATGTTCACCCCAATATATTAGATAAAAAAGAAAGGAAAAAGGGTGTACAAAAAACTGTACATAGAGGCAACACGGCCCCTTTCAAACCAAAAACGAGTTGAGGCCTAAACCGCACCCCACTCCTCCACCAATCTCGCACAGTGAATAAGCACGTTTTCCTTGTAAAAGCGTTGGCCTGAGAAGAGGACCTCATTTCTCCCAAGCCAAATCGACCAAAGCCTCGCCACTGGAAGCAATATTTCCCTTCTATCTCTGTTTCTGTTGAGAACCAACGATCCGCAGAAGGCCATCAAGTCATCCGTTCTCACCCAATCCACTTCCGGTTCCTCCCAAACCCCTCTTACCGTGGGGCACTCGAAGAATAAATGTTCTATGGTTTCCACCGCCAAATCGCAAAACACACCAGCCACTACTGATGTTGTAGATCTTCTTTCAGAGACAGACATGGCAGATTGCAGACCAACCACTACTCCTATTGACCCGAGTATGAAGCTATATGATGATGACACTGAGGAGGTCGACAAGAGGAGGTACAGGGAGCTTGTTGGCATGCTACTATATGTGACTATCACAAGGCCCGATATATCATTTGTTGGGAGCAAAGTTAGTCAGTTTATGGAGCAACCCAGACAAGCACATGGATGCAGTCCATATGGTTCTAAGATACCTAAAGACTTCACCTGGTACAGGACTTCTTTTCAGCAGTGGTACATCTCTGTCAGTTACAGCATGTACGGATGCAGATTATGCTGGATGTCCGAAGGATAGAAAGTCTACTTCAGGTTTTGCGGTGTTTATAGGAAATTCTCTGGTTTCATGGAAAAGTAAGAAGCAAACGGTAGTTGCCAAATCTAGTGCTGAGTCAGAATACAGGGCTATGGCACAAGCTAAAACAGAGATGATGTGGGTTAGATCTATTCTTACTGACCTAACCATAGAGATGCGACTTCCTATGCACCTCCAATGTGACAATCAGACAGCTCTTTTGAATGCTAATAACCCCGCGTTCCATGAGAGGACGAAGCATATTGAGGTAGATTGTCATTACACGAGGGAAATGATTCAGAAGGGTCTGATTTCCACTTCTCATCTTAGTTCAGGAGAGCAAGCAGCAGATATCTTCACCAAGGCATTACTCAGGGGGCTATTTCAGAAGTGTTCGTCCAAGCTGAGCATGATTAACATCTATGCTCCATATATAGAAGGGGAGTATTGAGATACTTCGATATTCTATGTATCTTTTATGCTATTTTATTTCCTTTTGTCTGACTTATGTAATTTACCCATATGTCTCTCCCCTATATAAGAGAGCCTAGGGTTACAGGAATAAACAACGATTCTATTTCTTCCAACAGAGATGTTTGGATCCAAGATGGCTTCTACAACTACAGACATGGATGCCAAATTATACGAGGGCCGATGAGCAAGCCCATCTATGTCTTTGTCAGCAAACCTAATATTTCCTTTGCAGTGTTTATAAAATTATCACAGGCTCCCGAAACAGAACATTTTGATGTTATGCATATTCTGAAACATATCGAGACTGCCCCTGCAAATGGAGACCTAGTAAAGAAGAGGTTCGCTTTATAAATAGTGAGACCTCGAAGCTAGCGTTGTGTGCAAACATGACAAGAAGTTCGCTACATAGTTTAGCATATTCGGAGACAATCTTGCTACATGACGTAATACGAAACAATAGTGTTATTTGATCAATATAGACTCGAGTAGAGAGCTATCGCACATGTTGCAGAAGAGTATATGTAAATCGAATCTGTTCTAAAAGATTTGTGCATTAAGGTAACATTACACATGGTCATGCAATGCTAAAGCCAGACCATCATTTTTAATACTAAAAAACATGTCTTCATGAGAAAACCCTTCACGTAGAGGTTGATTATCATTATATTCATGAATTTATACATAAAGATCTCCGTCATATGCCATTTACATATCAGATTATGTATATTTATTGATCCTCTGGCAAGGACCTTGTTCAGTCAATACGATTACAAATTGACCATATGCTTAATACCTTTGCTCACGCTTGATGGGCTATAAAGACAACATTGAGTAGGGTGTTTATTTTTCTATTATTTATATACCACTTTGCAATGTATTCTTGGTCCTTTTTCCATCGTTTTCCCTATATGAAGGGTATACCTCCTGTAGTAACATGACTTTTCTCTCCGTGACAATGTTGCAAAAATCGACAATCAGTATTTAATTGAAGGATCAATAATTTGAAAACCGAGTGACTAATTGAACTTAACCGATTTTGTATTTTTAAAAGGAAAAAAGGGCAGCCACCGTATAGGTGTGTGCCCAAAAAACTTCGCCATTAATTCACCAAAAAAATACACTTCTATATGCCACCATATAGGTGTGTGCCCAAAAAACTTCGCAATTAATTCACCAAAAAAAATACACTTCTATATACATGTATAAAAAATAATTACACAATTACAAACTCCAAATTTCCGCTAGTGACTTAGCATGAGCTACTACATTCTCAGCATAAAATATGTCATGACGAAACACCGCGTTATTTCTTGCCATCCAAATAGTCCAAATCGTAGCGATGCACTCCAATCTTCCCCTCCACGTAACGCTCCAATTTTGGCCCATAGAGTTCCAGAAACCAGCACCATCAGCATGGCAAACCTCACGATTACCCAACAGGTTGCAAGCCTCCATCGAGCCCGCACAGGCGAAGAAAATATAGTCCACCTCCTCCATCTCCGTTCGACAATGAGAGCAAACTGGTCCACCTCCTCATAATTTTGAATTTTTTAAATATTTAAATATAAAAATCATTTTTAAACATATATTCTTATATATTTATAAGCATTCTCAATACTACCATAGCCAAAAAACAATTGAATTTCAACCAATTATGTACCATCTTACTTATAGTTTATTTATTAAAAATATGAAAAAATATCTAAAGCAATAGAAAAAGTTGCTTAGTTGGTCGATTGATTGGGCCCGAATAATCATGACTGACTATTCACATATCGGGCCAACTATTAACTCTTTGGCCTACTCAAATCAACCCCCTCCCCAACCAAATCGTTTAGTTGGGCCAACTTTTACACACTTCATGCAAACTCCAGCGATGTGAGAAGTACTAGAGTCATCAATCCATCAGAAAGAAGTAAAGTTGTAGAACGGATCCAGCAATAGTGGATTAACTAGAAGCACCACCATGGTATAATAGATAATCATATTCCTCCATGGAAATCATAGCATGTCCAATCTCATATTGTGATTATCAATCATCAAGAGTGTAGCAATAGTAACGTGGTTGACTCTTGCAAAAAATATTGGGGGTGGCCATCCTTGGATTAAGCACTCATCAAAGTAATGACTATTCCTATATGCTCAAGAATCGAATGTCATGTCACCAATCTCTCTTGACTACAACCACACCCATGGCTTAAACTGGTGGTGTCTCTTAAGGATATTGAGTATCCTTAAGCGCATCACGGAAGCGTGTCGATCGCATCGTATGCAATCGGAGCAACTAGTCGTACTAGATGCTAGATGCAGCGGAAATTAAAAAATTTAACTTTAAAGATGAAACCACATGATCACGAGAACACTTCTCGGATCATTTCATCAAACCACAAAGCACAAGGAATACCTCTTGAAGCGTGGGTGTGATCGCGAGATCCCAAAGTAGAGATCCTCCTATCTTAAGTCCGATCCACGAAGAACGCACTTGCGGGCGCGATGATGAGTCACGTTCCTTCCCGCAATCTTCGATGAAGATCCAAGCGATGGCTCCGCCGATTTCGTCAAACGAAATCCGTCGTCTTCCTTTAGAGTAAGCAACTCCAAAGAAGAAGGAGATCCTCGAGTCGAAGCCGAGAGTCTCTCCTTTCTCAACACAAAGTGGACGGCCACTTAATGGAGAAGAGAAAGAGAGAGAGGACGAGAATGAGAAAGAGAGAGAGAGAGTTGTCACCTTGTACAACTCTTAATGATGTACCATGGAAGGCTACCCTAGCCCTCTATTTATATTAGTTTAGGATCCAATGGATCTCAATCCATGGGACACATGGATCCAAAGGCTATGCTTGGTCCATGCTAAATCAATGGCTATGATTGTTGTTGGTTAAAACCAACAACATTAATTTAAATTAAAAAATGTTGCAACATTATCAACATAATTTAATTTAACATTAACTAATTAAGAGATAATGTGATAAATAAAAATGGAGTCAACCAACCTCCCTAAAAATGGGGGGCGTCACCCATGAACAATTCATGGGTGACGCCACCTATTAATGGTGGTTATTTGGCTCTCTTTTATTTATCTTATTATTCCTTAATTAATTTAGTAATCAAAAAAAAATATTCATCAAATTAATTCCCAATAAATTTGTGAATATTTCAATCATGCCATTGAATATTATGTGAATCATATTCACAACCCAAACTAATTGGTAAATTGCATTTCCAATTAATTAATAAATGTGAATCCAATCCACATTATTAATTAACAAATGCTATTTACATAAATTCTCTCTCTTATATATGTATATTATAAATCATATTTATAACACACATATATCATGGATAGTGTTATCCGCATTCTCTTAATCCTTGATAATTAAATCCCATTTAATTATCTTAGATAATCATTTTCACAATATGAATCATATTCATATTTAAGCTTGATAATTAAATCTCATTTAATCATCAAGTCCTTGCTTGGATATTTCATCAAAAGAATTATTCTTGAACCCTTTCAAGAATAATGTGCTTTCTCCGCAGATACTTGGAGATAAGGACAGGGCGATTGTATTATTCCACGTATAGTGACTTGGATATTGAGATATTATCTCAAATCCAGATCTTACGAACCTCTCACAGATGCTTGATTAAATCAAGACCGCAAATCCAATCTTCTCATTGAATCTGAATCTCATTCAGACCAATGTCCAAAACTTGGACTAAGATCGGATCGCTTCTCTACTGAAAGGAGTCACTAAAATCCAGACCTGTTTCATCACTCCCTCGGAATGGAAGCGTCATGGATATACAATCGTTTATGATCACATCACCCTCAGGTATTCCCAATACCTGTACATCCTGCATACTGGAAGACCCATGGTCAACCCGAAGATCAAGATCTATTTTACACTGTCTTCTTCAGGGTTTGATCACTAAGTTTGTCATTTGATCATTGGGATTTGGTATCGATCATATACTTTCCAAAAGCATATATCATACCTAGGTCTTGAGTATATACTTTCCAAAAGTATATATCAAACCTACAAATTCAGTCAAGCTTCCAAAGCGAGACGACCGTGCACGGAATTTGATTCCTCCCAATATCTCATGAGTGAGCTCATGTCTTCCGGTTCAGTAGTGAACCTGTATGATCCCTTTGAGAGATCGTATTACTCATATGCCCTTATATGCACACCAACGCGCCGGTGTATAGACCTTGGTTAGGTCATCAACCTATTGGTCTGTCAAATGTACACACTCAGACATATAGCAATACATCTGTCTCCGGTCAGAGGATGCGTGCCTATGCTGTGACAGCATTCAACATAGGACTTTGGTTATCTCGATCTCGTTAAGTCAACTCTTTGACTTAACTAATCTGACACCTCCGAATCTCTATTCCTATGCAGAGGACCTGCATCAAGAGGTCGGTCAGATATCAGCTTATGTGAGAAAGGATTGCCATCTCCTACTCAGGCTGGAGATCACATCTTAACAATCATTTGACGGTGCTTGATGAGTCCTCAATCTAACCCTTTAGATATTCATCCAAACACCAGCCTCTATGATTCAATAATTGAATCAACAGCTGTATGATCATTAAGACAGCCATGGTACATAACCCTAATTGTACAGAGGGACCTATTATGCAAATTATTTATTCTTCATTTCAGATCAGGGAATGATATTTGCAATAACATTTATTGCATAATGGCTCGTCGTGGGCTCACATGTCCAACAGTCTCATCATCATTCAGAAGAGGCAGTAAGGGCAAATGTCTCCAAGGTGGTGGTGGCCTCATCAGTAGGCAATTGTATATGAGAGAAACAAGCATAATCCTAAGCATGTGAGGATATTTCATTATCCCCCATTATCAATTGATCATTTACCGCAATGGCAATATAGAAATATAACAATCCAGATGCATCTCAATTTTCTTGACATTAGCAATGACAGATAAGTGCCTCGTTGTAGAACACATCAAGAGCCATGCTTCCCGTCCTGAAGTTATTAATCTCGATAAGATTGTATAACCTCACCACGTTCAGTTCAATAATGAGAGTATATATGATGTAAAGTCTTCCATTCCATTGTTGCTAGGCAGAGAGAATCAAGATTGCTGGTTGATTGACATATATTTTCATATTTATGATCGTCCAGGTAGACAGACATCATTGACTACATCCCAAAAGATTTTGTAGAACATACTTTTTGCTATCTAAAATACAACAAATCGCTTGAAAGACAAACTAGAGAAGAAAATTGGTCTCGTCCACTTAATGGACCTGTTTAGAATGGGTGTAATGCACATCAAGTAGAGATATTCTCCTCGAAGTCACTTCCGGCAGTATTAAACTTCTCGTTGGTCATAGGAATCAGCAGGTAAGAGATCAGATATATTAAAAAATCACACCTTCATACCGCATATGTTTTTCTTTAAAATTTTTACCAGAGTAAGATGGCCGAGATGCAAGAGGTATAAGATAAAAGAGATATGTGCACACATGAAGTACAGGAAAGCTGAAGAGGAGACTTAAACCCTTGCAGGTGGCCATGTTGTTGCTGGACGCTCCTTAACATGGCACTGTCTTACCAGAGTTCAACCTCCAGCAACTATCCTCTGGCACCGATCACCACTGGAAGCGGGAGAAGCACCAGCGAAGGCTGAGAGCTGCTCGGAGAGCCTCTCTGCTGTCATAGCAACGCTCAATAAGCCTCATTAGAAGTGGACCACCCATCAATGAGTGCCTCACAATCAAAAGGAGCACGTAATGGGGTCATGCGGCACCAAGCGCATGCAAGTGCATATACATAGTGCACAAGAGATTGACTTTAGAGAGAACTTTCATTCGGGAGGCATACAACTCGGATAAAGGATTAAAAATTGTGCTGTATTAGAGAACCTACTCTAATATCATGTGGAATTTAGTTGAGAGAGGTTACCACCATTCATGGGGGATAGGGCACAAAAGATGCATGGGAGGTCTTGCAAAGAAAGTAAAGACAAAAAAGAAGTATGTAGGGAACAGTGAAAGAAAGAAAAAAGAAGGCATATAATAATATTCCTCGACAGTTAATTATCTCTTACATTTCCCAGAAAGTGAATTTTATTGGAGGGGTCAGAAGACATTCACTTTTCTAAGATATTTTTTCTCCACTTTTTACCAATTAACAATAGCTACCCGTTACCACTATCAATCAAAAGTTGAATTTCCTTTCTAACTACATATATCAATGGAAGAGGAAAAATGAAGTTGAGCGAAAATTAGTACATTAAATCTCATGCAGGGGTTGGGAGCAAGAACCATAGCTACAATTTACTAGGGGAAAATCACGGTTAGAAAGGATATGATGGCAACTGCTAGGTATTTGAATGAATGCAAGGGGGTCAGGGGTGATCCTCCAAGGCACGAGAAAAAAATCAGCACACAAAAGATGATGATGATGATGATGATGATGATAGAGAAAGACAATGAACAGATTACAACATATGGCGGATCAAGTCTAGTAAGTGGGCTCTGACAGTGCATACTTTTGTAAGTGCTCAAACATGGACCACATCGTAACTTGCTATGGCATAATCAGATGGAAAACGCACTCCTCTTTAAAATAAGCAAAATGCACTCCTGATCAAGGATCAGTGCCAAAAGCAAGCCTAATCCAAACATTGAAACCGGGTCATCTGAATGCATTCTACCATCATTCCAGTGTATTGGTTTACAATCCTAGACGGACATCATTTCTCAAATAGACAATACAGACATGATCTGAGTCTTCAAGTAAAAAAAGTATTCAAGATAACCAACTACGTGACAAGATGTAATTGTTTATAGCTCTGAAATAAAGCAAGTGTGAATAAAATAAAATGCATCATTCTTAACTCCGGAAAATATAATCCAAATGTAACAGATCTGTGCTTTCTGCCACATTACTATACTCCATGTTGGTAAGCTTCTCAAGTATTTACTGGATTACATATCACAAGAAAATGGGACCAAGCAATTTTATAACATGAGAAGGAATGCCATACATCACAAGGAACAGACTAGCTAGATGACTACTTTGCGCATAACTGTGCAGGAAGTATGATTTCATGATCCATGATAATCATCGGAAGCTAAAATCAGGATGTCAAGCAATCATGGATCGCAAAATTTCTCCACTTAGCCAGCTTTTTAATGCTTAATAAATTGAGTGTATTTTTATCCGGAAAAGAATTATTACCCCCTTGAAGATGTCTCATTTACAATAATTAAAAAGATTCTCCTTCCCAAGAAAATATCAGTATGATGCAAGATTGTGCAGATGCAGAGTAAAGCAAAAGGTCTAGTAGAGACAACAAAATAACAATAATACCATCTCAAGTTCATTTCTTAGCAAAATTTTGCAAAAATCATAGTGGAAAGGCTAGTGGAAGACTCATGAGCCGACACAGAGAAGAAGCAAATGAAAGTTTATATAAAGCACCAAGCATAATTTTAGCATAATATCCTCCCAAATATAAGAATAGAAAATTGCTCACCACATTAGCTAGGCCTGCTATTAACAGCGGGCACACGGAAACCAATACTTGTTGCCCTAGTGCAACTGTTGTAACTTCTGAGACGATGGTCTTCAAAGCTATACTTGCGATGTCTCGATGTTGATCTTTTCCATTAAGCAACTTATCACATAAGTTATTTGTCATCTCCAAAACTCTTTCTTGGCTGACCTTCTTAACCAATGGTGCTAGACTACAGCAGAAAAGAGAAAGCAAACTTAGGAGAAAGGTGAAAATTTAAGTTTTGTGGGCAACACCAATATCCTCAAGAAGGCCACAAGGAGAAATGGTGGATGTGAAATTTTGATTTAAAATTAACATATTTGGTTTGGAAAAGCTAGAATACTGATGAAAATAAAGGTCCTGGAAACAATACGCCATGGTTTCCTTTATTGAACCCAATCTTTTAAAAAGAATATTAGAGTCCATCATATAAATTAGGAGCACAAAAAAACAATGACTTTGAACAATCCCATTCAATTGTCCACAATTATTTTGAACAAGTTAATATTTCAAGGAAACAGAAATTTGACAAGGAAGAACAGATCTAATGATCGTATGAAACTCGAGTAACAGGGACCTCTTGACGTTTAACCTCGGATTCGCTTACGCTACTCATCGTCCCCCTTACTATTCTCGAGCCCGAGCGGCCGGCGAGCGAGTGGCGCACTTTTGACTCCTTCATCCGTTGACGAACAACCATAGCTGCACGGAGTACCGTAGAATTCGAGATTCGAAGCTCTCGACCACCTCAAGCGGTAACTGAGTTGGTATAGACTGTTATCTCTAGTTTAATGCTTCTGCTGCTTGCTTTTTTAGTTACCCTCATTTCTTCTTCATCGTACTGTCTTTACATGTTTGTAGTTTAGGTTGTAGCGTAGCAATTTTCATCCCATTTAATTTTACATTCCATGCTTGCTTTCTTTCATGTCTAATTTACGTGTCTCATCACTATACACATTTTTATCACCACAACCATGATTTTCGTAATTACCATCTCCATCCCCGTCACTATCCATCTATATACAAATATATGCATGCGTATATTTTTTAAAAGTAATTGTATAAGCACTCACATCCATCCATGTATGGTAATCACCATTTATATATCACCATCTTTACCTACGTCATTATCCAAAACCAAAACCGACAGGCACTTACGCTATGCACGTTCCTTCAATTTGATTGCATTGAATATCATTGGTTCCCCTTCAGATCGACTATCAAAAATACATTACCTATACGAAGTATGTCCAACTAGTGCTTTACCTAGTTTGATGTGCCCCAAATCATGGGCCAAATGCAATTTATTAAACAATATTGTGTTAGACTACATAGTCTTAGAAGTGAGTTGTCAGACTTCGATGTGGGCAGAGGATGGGAAGGATAAAGGAAGATTTATAAGAAACTTACCTATTAAGGTATGAAACACCCGCACCCACAAGGACCATGTTTTCAAATTGGTTAGTCACCTGATTTGGAAGACATAAACTTTTAGAAGTATGCCTGCTTAACTGGTTACTGAGTTAAGCATCCAAGATGGATAAATAAGATCTTGATGGCTTCGGGAATAAATGTGACACCCGCTCCTGCCAGGATCTGGAATACTCGTTTACACATCACCTGTAGTATCATTTTCGCTAAAGATCGTACTAGAGTACTGAAAATTAGGGAAAAGAGGGGTTGCAAGTTTCCTCTTCAAAGAGACCTTTTAGCTGTTGTTGGAAAACCTCCCAGTTGCTGCTCCTTGCTTTTGAAGTCACTGCATGTTGATTTTGATTTCCAAAATTTGAGATCGAAAGGTACAATCTTTCCCCTTCCCCTCTCTTCTTTAGTTCATTCTTCTTTTCCGAATTCACAAGAAACAGCACGAGAAACCCAAAATTTTTCCCCTCTTTTACTGCTAACAGCTTGCTGGAATTTCTGCTACTATTAGCAGTAGGTGGGTTGTCTAAGCAAGGAAGAGCTGCAATTGCTCCTCCTTAAACTCCTGAAGCTGCAGGGGTTATTTCCAGCATCTCTCCAAGAATAAAGAAATCATTTAGGGTTGCTGCTGCATGCAAGTAAATCTACAAAATTGAGAGATTTCAAGAGGTACAATCTTTTTCCTTCTCTTGCTGCCTTCCATGCATGTTAAAAACAAATTTAAAACCTATAGTTTATCTCTGAAATTAGTTGATAAAGGTGAAGTTTTGCTTCGGTTAGATCATCAATTAAACAATCCTGATGTAATACGTGTTTTGTACACTATGCTTTTGAATGATATCAAGTGTTATTTCAAGGAAATATTGGATTGATAGTGTTCACACTTTACGGATACCAAAGTCAATAGATTCGCCTTTCTGCAATGATTTCATTCAAACTTGTTGTGTTTATATCAGAGACCATCTTGTATAAAAATGGACTTCAAAAGGTTCTCTGAATTGTGTAGCACCTCAAAATATAGTGCCACATCTAGTAATCTAGAATTTTGGTAGTACCTTATAAGTAGTAGAAGCCACTACTTGCATAGTGCCCATAATGTTATAGATTTATACTCATTAGCCATAATCACATCATTAAGACTAATTAAGCATGATTAGTGCTAATTACACGTCATTAGTGATAATTAAGCGTCATTAGCATAGATTTATACTCATTAGCCATAATCACATCATTAAGATTAATTAAGCATGATTAGTGCTAATTACCCGTCGTTAGTGATAATTAAGTGTCATTAGCAAAAGTGGTCACATGGAGAGGAAATCATGGGACATGTGTCGTTATAGCGCCATGTCCCAGCATCCTAAGTCTAAAACGTGTCAGGGTGAAGCCGCTTGCTTGGGCAACAAGTTATCTCGTGTAAAAGCCAAACCACTTGCTTGGGCAGCAAGTTATCTCGCGGATAAGCCAAACCTTGCTTGGGCAACAAGTTATCTCATGGATAAACCAAACCTATTACTTGGGCAACAAGTTTTCTCATGAATAAGACATGTGGCATGCCATGTGTCGTCATACATGGAAGAGAGGCAACATGTGGCTTAGAGGCTCCCTTACATGTTGACACATGTCACACATGTAAAGGGAGTGGAGGCCTATAAATACCCATGACCCCCATACTCCTCCTCACTTCATCTCACGCCCATCTCTCCACCTTAGAGCCGCAAGGCCGGCGAGGTTGCGGGAGGAGCACGAGAGGAACCGCGGCGAAGCCCTGTCAGTGATCGAAAGCGTTTTTAAAAGCCGTAACGAAGTTCTGTCCGCATCGAGCCCTAGTACTCAAATTTAGGACGGCTTTAGAGGGAGATTTCACAAAAGAAAGCGATCTTGACTCGAGTTAGATATCGTTCAGGTGAGGGATTCTCAAGCGCTAATTTAAGCACTAGTCTTTAGCTTATGCATGGTTTTGAATAGCAAGTATGAAATTGTGGTTTCTAAAGCTTTTATGCATGAATTACAAGTACTATACAGTTGATATGAAATCAGGGATTTAGAATGTATTTCAGACGTCGTTTCACGAGTTTTATCTTGATAACACGTTTTTAAGCATTTGGTTCTTGATGGAACACGAGACATAAGTTTCACTGCTTAGATATGAGTTTTATATGAAGAATTATGTTTTGCACGGTTACTATGCATGATGGATCGATTTTCGAGTTCTTAAATAAGTTCTACTTGTCAGAATATGTATGTTATGTCAAAAGTGTTTTATGTTCATGAATTAGCTGTTATGAGCTTGAAATAGCAAGTTTACGGTTTATTAGTGACAAGAAAAGGATCAGAATCAGAAGATAAGCACCACAGTAGCTCTTTTATACAAATCATGAACTAGCCATTAGATATGGTGATGTCATTAGATATGACCCTGAAACCGCCATTAGATATGGCAAACCATTAGATATGCTATCAAGAGGACTTTGGGTCCGCATTCTGTATACATATAGGCTTTGGGCCATATGCAGGGTGTTTTTGGTCTTTGGGACCGTCTGTGCGTATGACTTAGCTTTGTTTCAGCGTTCATGATCCGATAACTTAGCCACAGTGGTGATTAGTACAAACAGCTTAATAGTGATAATTATCTTTCAGTTTATCTGCTTTTGAAGTGATTTCAGTTTCGGTTGCAAATCTAGCATGTTGTTATATGTTTACTGTCATAAAGTCTCTTTTTCAAACTATTTCAAAGTTATCAGCATAAATTTAGCATACTTCAACTTTTAGTTATATGTAAAAAGCTTGAGATCCTTTCACTGGGTCTAAGCTCATAAATGGGTTTAGACTCATCCCGTTATATTATATTATATTCAGATCAGCAGAATCTCGAATAGCAGGGGAAAGAACCACGGATACACTTGGAGGAGGTGTCTTTTGCTTTGCGTTGTTTTTGTACTGTCTGTGTTATTTTGTAAGAAGTTGTAATAAATAGAACTTGTGTAATACACTTCTTGGTGTTGTGAACTTGAAATACAAAGGTTTTATGTTTTATGAGATTGCCACATGTTTACTTGAGGAAAAAGAAGAAGAAAGATCTCTGTCGTGGCACGTTCTAGTTAGCGGAACGGGTCGTGACACCTGATCTCATCTTTAACATATCAGACATATATTATTTGTGAAGATTAGTTATATTTATGCAGTCTTGATTTGTTTAAAAAAATGGAGTAAATGTTTCTAAGATTCTCATTCAAATTTTTCCAGAAATTTTCCGGTATTAGGTGGAATGGAGGTTCGGGGTTATAGGAATGAGTAGAGGATTCTTACTAAAGTGGAAGTGTAAATTTGGATGAATTGAAAGGTGTAGCGGAGTAGTTTGAGGATAATATATTTTTTTGTGTGGGATCAACAAACATCATCCTTGACAAGGAAAAGGAGTAGAGTGGAAATGACCACTATTGTACATGCATTCATCACAAAATCCACGACTAAGGAACATTGATGCCACACTCGACTAGTCATACAAAAAGTCAAAGTATACACTTATCTTCTCCATAATAGATGATTACTTGAGTGGTTTTTTAAAAAAAAAATAATTATGGGTCGATGTAATTGGTTTCCAAGCATAAAGGAACTTGAGTTCTATGATGTTGTAGGAAGAATTAAGACATGACTAATATCTGTTCGACGCACATTTTTTTAAAACCTATATTCGTTAATTGTGTTTTCTCTTGCCCCTATTATGCTACATAAGAGAATTTGACACCCGAGAATGCTTTCCTAGACTACATACTTCACCCCATCTTAAGTTGTTACAAGCATTGTATTCCTAGGGGATTGGTATACTCAATGTTGCACCTGTTAAATTACAAGCACAAAGCTTAAAAGTAACTACTATGACAGCTTGTATGCATAACATGATTATCTTCCTTTAATTCCTCGCATCTTATATTATTTTTTATAGCCAACCCTGTGGAAAAGGGAATTTTAGATCCTTATTAATTCATAATATCTAATTATCACCTTTCCTTAATTAGAGAAGTGTAAGATTTGCATCGTGTCCTATGGGGAAGGAAGTTATCTTAAGTAGATCATTTGAGAGATATCAACTGCCTATTAGTATCCAAGACCTAAAGACTAAATCTTAATCACCTGATTTAAATAAGAAAAGTTGGGAATCTAACATTGATAAAAATTTTGTGACTTAGAAAATCTAGATCAATAAGCATGCCGCCAAATTATGAGATAATCTATGATCAAGGACCAGAAATCTTCGTGATCAATCATATAAGTATGAATCACTAATTATGGATCCCTATTCAAAAAGATTATCAAAAAGATACCTAGATTGCAAAGTTAATCACAACAGTGATTGAGAAAGGATTAAGAAAGGATGTTGAATCAAGTCACTGTTGCTAATTCAGTGATGACTGATAAATATTGAGTGCCAGTCATGGTGACCTTTACACCTGACTGTGCGAGGGTGCGGTGACCCTCAACTGGGCGGGAGATAGGAAACCCAGTTAGGGCAGCGGCCGCTTAGTGCGCGGGTCTAAGATCCCAGTCTTTTCTCGGCTTTTCGCGAGCGCTCGCAGTTTTTACGCCTCTCTGGGATCTACAGGTTTTTTTTAAAGATCAGGTCTGTTGACCCATGTTCTTTAGGGTACCTAGGCAGGAGGGCCCTTGGTTTTAATTTTTCAAGCTCGTTTGCCCGTACCGGTCGGACCGATTTTTTTTTAGAGTGACTTTTCTGGAGAGTCTCTCTCACCCGTCTCTGGGGCGTAAATTTGGAGTAGACCTTTCCTTCTACTGGACCGCACTTCCAATTAGCGGGCGAGATGGAAGAGCCTTTTGTAGGCGACCTCACCGCTTGAGTTTTGTATACTTTTCGCCAGCAGACTTGGTGATACTACATCCGAATCATCCATGTATACATCTGAATCCTCTATGGCTACGTCTGAATCAGTTACAGTCGAATTTGGAGGAATTACATTTGAGATTGGATTGAGTCACAAATGAATTTGGCTAAAAGTTGAGATGAATTACAGTAGAGTTGGTTGCTTGGGAGCTTGGTTACAGTCGAGTTGGTTGTAGTTGAGCGTAGTTTCCATTAAGCTAGTTACTGTCCCGCCAGTAATTTCTGACGAAGAGAAAAGATCGGTTTATGAAAAACATCCTTATCAGACTACAAGCTACTACCACAGTTGTTTGAAATAGCTAATGGACATGTTGGGAACATAGTTAGGATGCATTTTACTCCACCGCATGCCTACGGAGGCACCCCAACCCTAAGGCTTCCTTACTACCTTAGAGTCATAGTGTGAGGTCTTACCCAAACCAAGACCACAGACTATCCACTAAGCTTGAGAAATTCAACAAGAAAAGAATCAAAACACCTGACTCGTCATAAGCATTTAATAAAGACAATGATTATATCAGAGACTCATCATTCACATTTTCAAGACTCATCAGACATATATTATAATTAATAAAAAGACAATGACTTAAATATGGATCATATAATATTTGTATAAAAATGATTAATATGGGTAATTAATGTAGGATGAGTAGAATGGGGTTTTACATACCAAACAACTTGAAAATCTGTTTCAATCCAAGTAGCTCTAAATTTAATTGTCAAGCCCTATTTACTAGCTTTCTTTTAGAGCCACTAAATTTCCTGTTATTTTTATTTAATTAGATGTGCTCAACATTTCGTTGATGTTCTTTTCTCCCTATTGCATGGATTGCAGGAAAAATACCTGCACCGTGATATTGGGATAGTTGAACATCAGCTTCCGCAGCTACTACTGTCAGCTCTGCATGCTATAGTTTTGTTCAAGATATTATATATGCTTTTATTTCTCTTCTGATACAATTCGGATGCATGTACATAATGCAACTTCTTTTGTTACATGTTAGCTGCTATGGAAATTAATGCAAATAAATTGGTGACATTGTAGTTATGTGGCTTGTTAGTTAAATTTATGAATGTAATTCAAAATCTAATCGCAGAAAAAAAATTCCCTAATTTTCAGTACTCTAATGCGATCTTTAGTGAACATGATACTACTGGTGATGTGTAAACGAGTATTCCAGATCCTGGCAGGAGCGGGTGTCACAATAAATTCATTTAAAAAAAGAAGCAAAGTTTCAATTTCAGAAGACAACATAACCAAAGGCAATCTTATGGGATCTGAGAAATCAACAGAACGCAATGTCACCCAGCATGAAAAAATTAGAACTTTTGTTTATACATACTATGCGATGTAATATAACGATAGTAGCAAAATATACCTCTTTTATGTTTATAAGTTGTTATTGTTCGAATTTCGCTAAATTCTTTCAGATACCTCTCAGCAATCAGTATTGATAGCCAGTTGTTTAAGAAATCGGTCGCATGGGTCGCATGCGCCCATGTGATATGCAGACCGAACTGATTTTATGTATCGATTCTCGCATATGACCCGCATATTGCTCCAGCAGCTTGGTAGCACAACCTCCTACAGTTTCAATTCTCAAATCCTCTCATTCGGATGCTTACTTCTATAACTCCGCCTTTTCCTCCATTCAACTGTAAGAATATGCAATGCATTTGCATATAATTGCGATGTATTATGTCATTATGTATACGCAATGTTTTATATTTTTCACATGTATTGTTTTCTTTTTGGGATATTTACACCCATAACCCTGAGTAATATGGTAATTACCCCAGAAACCCTCTATAAACACTAATTATCCTCAGGACCCTGAATAACCACACCGTTTTACACCCATAACCTTCCGTTAGTTTCGTTCGTTAACTCAACCAGATAGTTGAGTTAATCTAACCCAATTCATGATCCTACGGTGGAGGTTAATCAAAAAAAAAGGAGAAAGTGGGTTCCATCCTGAAGCTAGCACGGTGGGAACTTTCACGGAGGAGGCCGAGCAGAGGGGGAGGGGCGGCTGCAGGCGGAGTCACGCGGGGGAGAGGGGGCTGCAGGGGGAGGCGCGCGGGGGAGGGGGGCTGCAGGGGGAGGAGGCGCGCGGGGGAGGGGGCTGCAGGCGGAGGAGGCGCGCGGGGGAGGGGGCTGCAGGCGGAGGAGGCGCGCGGGGGAGGGGGCTGCAGGGGGAGGAGGCGCGCGGGGGAGGGGGTTGCAGGGGGAGGAGGCGCGCGGGGGAGGGGGCTGCAGGGGGAGGAGGCGCGCGGGGGAGGGGGCTGCAGGGGGAGGAGGCGCGCGGGGGAGGGGGCTGCAGGCGGAGGAGGCGCGCGGGGGAGGGGGCTGCAGGCGGAGGAGGCCCGCGGGGGAGGGGGGCCTGCAGAGGGAGGGGGCGCGCGGGGGAGGGGGGCTGCAGGCGGAGGAGGCACGCGGGGGAGGGGGCCTGCAGGGGGAGGAGGCGCGCGGGGGAGGGGGCTGCAGGCGGAGGAGGCGCGCGGGGGAGGGGTGCTGCAGGAGGAGGAGGCACGCGGGGGAGAGGTGCGCGAGTGTCGGTGCTGCTGCTCTCGTGCTGGTGATGGAGACGCCTGCGGAGCGGGAGGGAGCACCTGTGGCGGCGCGGCCGATGGGTTGGGGGGAGGGGGGGAGCACCTGTGGCGGCGCCAGTGCAGGCGAACTTCGCTTGCTCTTCTCCTCCTCCGACGACGAGTGTCGGTGCTGTTGCTCTTGTGCTGGTGATGGAGATGCCTACGGAGCGGGAGGGAGCACATGTGGCGGCGCGGCCGATGGGTTGCGGGGAGGGGCTCGGTCAGGTCTCGAGGTGGGCGGATGCTCGACCTTGCAGGCAGGGGGAGGGGGGAGGGGGGAATGGCATCATGTTGTAAATATGATAGATTTGGAAGGGCAAAATTGACTATTTCCGTTAGAGTTAACGGAGAAATAAGACGGAAGTTGACACAGGATCATGCCATGTAAAGGTTAGCCATTACTCGGGGTTTTGGATGTAGTTCGCTATTACGCAGGGTTCCTGGGGTAATTATCATATTACTCAGGGTTATGGGTGTAAATATCCCCTTCTTTTTTTATGAAAAAGAGGATGGGCTCATGAGATTTGAGTCACCACGAGAACAATATATTATAGTAAAAAACAGGGAAACACAAATTACATTACCTGGACTCCCAGAAGCTCGTTAGAGCCCTACAATGACACACCACATTTTCTGAGTAAAACAGTTGGTTTTAAAAAATAAGATCATTTCTTGCTAACCAGATTGGCCAGAGAGCACAAAAGGCTTTGTGACGTTATCCATTGAATTGCTTCATACTTTCCTTACGGATTCCCCGAAACTCGCCGAGCCATCACACTTGACCCACGGGATCTAAAGCTCTATCCAAACATGTGTGGAGGTCGCACATTTGAAGAAGAGATGCTCCGAATTTTCTGTGAATTTATGCATGTAACATCCTGCGGCCCAAAGATCCTCGCTCTCCTCTCTTTATCACATAGTCTATCTCTCCGCAAGCACTACTGAAAAACCTTTTTATCCTGGTCGGAATCTAGTTGGCCCAAATAATCTTGACATCTTAGCATAACTCCCGATCTTGACCATCTGACCCTCCTTTGAATTCTGCATACAGCCTTTCTAATGATACCTTTGTGTCTCACCATTGATAATGGTCTCTGTTCAGATCGAAGACAATCGGTTATGGAATCGCCAACTGCATGGTACCAAACTCCTCTCTCTTTCTATCTGAAAGGACCGTTGCAAACTTCGTCGTCCAAGTCCCCGCATGCGCCACATACCTTAGGATTATATCTTTAGTTGTCGTCAAAGCATAAAGTCTCGAAAATCTCCCCACCAAAGTCCCATCTCCCATCCAGTTGTCCCTCCAAAATCTGAAGATCATCACATTTCCCACCTTAGCCTCATTCTGGGAGCCATCATCAATAGGACCTCGCGTACCCCTGCCGTAATGGCGACTCAAAACGAGTTGCCCCTGCCATCAGGCCTCCCTTCACGTCATAAATCTCCCGCAGCAATCTTGTGGCCAAGTCACCAGACTTACCCCATATTCGTAAGTAACACCCACTTAGCTAGCAAGGCCTTATTCACGAGCATTGGTGATCCCCTTCCAGCTAACCAGGTGCAGACCCGACTTGTGTTGCTTCCCATCTGACCAGAAGAATCTTCTCATCAACCACTCAATCTTTTTTCTAATCCCAACTGGTACCAATCTGATGGAGAAAAAGAAAATGGGTATTATAGATAGCATGGGTTTCAACATCACTAGTTTCCCACTTTTCGATAGAGTAGCCGCTTTCCAACAAGCCAGCCTAAGTTCCATCTTCTGAATGATCGCTTCCCAATCTGAAATTCTTAATCTGCCGGCCACCAGCAGCAGGCCAAGATAGGTGATCGGTAGCTCACCCAGAGGGCAGCCAAGCAACTCTGCAACAGTACCCCTTTCTTCCTCCTCCGTGCCAAGAGTGATGACCACCGATTTCTGCATATTTATCTCTAGTCTAGACAAACACCTAAAAATGTTCAACAGTTGTGCCGTTCTACTAGACATTTCCTCAGCTTCACCAAGAAACGGTATAGAGTCATCCACGTATTGTAGCAGCAGGATCGAGATGTCTCCAAGCCTAAATCCTTCATACCGACCTCCCCCCCACCGATTGTCTGAACAGAACCGCCAAAGCATCTGCAACCAAAACGAACAGCATTGGCGCTAAAGCCTAAGGGACACCCTTGGCGCATCCCCCCTTTGTGGCTGGAAAAAGCCCTCCTCGGGCCTACCGTTTACTAATATGGAAAATGACGACGTAGTTATGCATCTCTTCATCCATTCTATCCAGCACTCTGGGAAGCCTCTCCTCCTCAAAAAAGCCACAAGAATTTCCAATCCACACAATCATATGCCATAGCGAAAACGATCTTCCACATCACTCCCTTCGGGTTCGTACGCCTCCATTCCAAGCAAATCTCGGAAGCCATAACCAGACCATCAACCATTTGACGACTCGGTATAAAAGCGGATTGACAATGCAGAATGATAGAGTTCATCACTCCTTTGAGTCGGTTAGCCAGAACCTTAGTATTAGAGTTATTTATATTTATATTTACATTTATATTTGTACCCTTCGAGTTCCGTAACCATCTATGACCCTTCGAGTTCTGTAACCCCCCGTGATCATTCAGCTTCCGTAACTCTTGTACTCTATATGGTTTTCTCTCTATATAAGAGACCCTACATATGATATAAACATCTCATCTGTTCCTCTTCTCAACATGGTATCAAAGCGACGATCCTAGATCGGAGCCTAATACCTTAAATCCGTCGTCGCTGCCATCCCTCTCTCCACCGACAAGGAGAGAGGGTTGGACCTCCTGCGTCGCTCGTGAATTCGATTGTCTCGCGCAAGGTAGTCCGAGTCCCCAGCAGCACTAGTTGTCACCTCCAGCGACACCTAAAGCGTCGCCCGAGGCTCCAGCAGCTCCAGTCGCACCTTCTACGTCGCCGACACAGCATGAAGCCCCACTCCCCCTTCTCCAGCAGCCCCTGCTTCACTACGACTTGTTTATCCCAACTTTTTGCCTCTCTCAACTTGATGTTCCATACTCTTTATTCTATCAAGTATGGGAGAAAAAATGAGTTAGAGATGACTCTTCAAGACGCTTGCTGCCCTACCACGACTGACAGACCAACACTCCAGACTACTACTCAAATCATCCGTCTTCACCGAGCATCGACTTCTTCGTCAGGAAGTATATTTCTTCTTTAACGACCCGACTACTACTCGTTGGACTTCCTTTACAGTGATTCTTCTCTAGGCACGATAGAGATATGTTTCGGTGACCTACATGCACGACAAAGATACGTTCTGGTGACCTGATATCGCAGCGACTCTATAGGTATGGCAGAGATACGTTCTGATGACCTAAAAGCCGCAGACCCTTCTACCAGCAACGGACATATGTTATTATGATGTATCGTGTGAAAATGTGGCGTATACTTTATCTTTTTATTATAAGATGCAGCCTTCTCGACTCCAGCTTGAGGGGGAGTGTTAGAGTTATTATATTTACATTTATATTTGTAACCCTTCGTGTTCTGTAATACCCCGCGACCCTTCGGGATCCGTAACCATTGACCCTTCGAGTTTCATAAACCTCCCGTGACTCTTCGGCTTCTGTAACTCTTGTACTCTATATGGTTTTCTCTTTATATAAGTGACCCTAACTCTATGGAATAAACATTCCATCCGTTCCTCTTCTCAACACTTAGCAATGATGAGGTGTAATCCGTTGGACAGAGAAATCGATCTGTAGTCTTCCACTCTCAGTGGAATATCCTTCTTGGATAGCAGGAAAATCATTAACCTTCTACATGCCCTTGTTACCATTCCTAAACTCCTCAATCATTTTCAGGATATCATTCTTTAATAGATCCCAAAATCTTTGTAGAAGAACACCGAAAAGCCAACAGGGCCCGACGTCCCATCTGCATTAATCCCCAAATATCCCTCTTCGCCTCCTCCGAGAACAACGCCACTGGATCTTCCAACTGTGTTAGTGATACAGTCTTCACCCCACTCCCCTCCAACCCCACCCTCCCATTTGCCTCCTCCTCGATGCTTCCACAAAATATCCTCTCAGCGCACTACCAATTTGTGAATCCCCTGGAATTCTCCACCTCCCCCCCCCCAACTTCGATCTCATGAATGTGGTTTCTCCTTTTTTGTCAAACGCCATGTTGTGAAAGAATCTAGTGTTAGTGTCCCCTTCTCTCAGCCACTTCTACATGGACTTTTCTCTACTCCACCTCCTCCTCACGATCTTCCAACAATATTTCCTCTGACAATCCGAACCTTTCTGCCACCTCATCTTGGTCGAGACCTCTCAGGTCATCTATACCGTCCAGGAGAGCCACCTCCTCTTGCGCTTTGGCTCTCTTCTCCCACCTCTTTAACCACACCTCCCTAGCAAAGTCCAGCAGGATAGACTTGAGTATCGACGGCTTGGTATCCAAGAGACCAAAAGCAGAACCCCTCGACCGCCAATCTCACCAAAGGCCTGCCACCATGTCCTTAAAGCCATACTCCAGCAACCACGACCGCTCAAAGCGTAATACAAACCTGCTTCTCTCTTCCCCCGAAGACCAAAAGATGGGTGTATGGTCTAATTGCACCCTAGGAAGAGCCCAAGCTCGCGACATCAAAAAATTTTCCACCCCCTCAAGAGAAATAAGGAATCTGTCAAGCCTCGACCTCGAGCGTGTATTTCTCCAAGTATACGCGCATCCAACAGCATCCATAATTGTAAAGCCCAATAAGTGCACCATCTGCATGAAATCACTAGAGTCGGTATCTCGCCACCCACCTCTGTGTGGGCAATCATCTGGCAAAAGAGTAAGATCGAGAACTCCCCCAACGATCCAAGCCTCATCGATATGCCATGTGATTGTCTGCGAAAGGTCTTCTGCTAACGAACCCCTCCCTGCTCCAGTTGGTCCATAAACATTTGTTACTGTAATGCATAGACAATCCTCACGACGCTTGAGACGAACTGAAAGTGGAAAGGTTGGTCCATAAACATGTATTGTTTTCTAGAGTATAAGCAATGTATAGATTTATATTTTAATATATATCGTTTGAAATTTTTGCTCATGTATTGCAAATGTGCAAGCATGTATATTGAAGTTTTGTTATTATAAATCATCTAATATGTAAAGTTTATGGCAAATGTTTACTTTATGTTATTAAATGTTGGGCAATTAAAAGCATCTCCTCAACCATCAAACATAAATTGGTTTTTCTTATATCTTCTTTAACTCCATTGGTACATAAATTCAGCAAGAATATTATTTATAGATATGTATTTATTTTTAAATTAAAAATTCGAAAACCACACGGAACCACATATACAATGCATATGCCCCCAAATACTCGCTTATTCAGTATTCGATAACCAATCCGAATGGATACGCATACCACTTTCCAGAACCTTGTTGACAGCAATGATATATGTGCGATATAATGTATATTTATGTGTTAGATGCACCTCACTCTTTCATATAAGTGTATGCTTGTACGTTATTTGTTTTAAGAACCACGATAATATTAATATGCGAGAAAAACTCTTCTCTGAGCCATTTCTAAGATTTCCACCTATATCGTCAATATATACATGATATGTCCTTTTACAGATTTTTATTGATATAATATCCATATCGATAATTCAAACCTTCATGTGCAAGTTCAAAGTTGTAGGAGTAAAGCAGTGTACGATGACCAAAGATGGATGTTTGAGGCAAGTTGTTGCGAGAACAAAGGGTGGGGGCTTCATATAGTGGTCAGATGTCAACTCAAGTGCTTTCAATGTGGTTCACATAAGCACTTTGTGAGGGTTTGTAGGAGCTCGATTGTGTGCTTTCTGTTGCGAGCATGTTGGCCACAACAAAGCATGTGTACACCATGGTGCATTACGTGTGAGGAATGGAGGGCGGGAAGGTTGGCAATAAGCTCCACGAAATCAAGAGCGACAACATCAAATAGCGATCTAGGTTCCACTCAAGCCCAGTGAAGGTGTGTAGATGAGCTCTATGGGGTGTTGGTGAAAAAAGGTTTGATTCAGGGCATCGAAGTTGTATGATTGGTAACTATTATAGGAAATTGTACTTGCGTATTTCTTATTTCCTTTCTTCGTAATTTTTTATTGGTTATTTGCCCTCTAAGATTTCTCCTCTAAATAAAAGAGCCATATAACCATGGAATAAACAAATCATTCATCTATTTCGAATGGTATTAGAGCAGTGGTACAGAACCACAACATCTGTGCCCTTGTGATACTGTAGAGATAGTTGTGTGTCGTTAATGTTACTTATTATTTCTGTTTCTTTATGTACCTCTCATGTAATTTACCCAAGGGCTCTCTCCCTATATAAGAGACCCGAGGGCTCTATGGAATAAACATCGAAGTATTCTAACATGGTATCAGAGCCATGACCCTAACCTAGGGTTTTTTCCACCGCCGCCCCCCCCCCTCTCTAGGGTTTCGGCGCCCAACCCCCTCCGGGCCCAACTCTCACGCCGCCGCCTCCTTCGCCGAGCTCCTCCACCGCTGCCAGCCCCTGTTGGGCTCCTCCACCCACCGCCGGATCCCTGCTGCCAGCCCCAACCACCACCGCTAGCCCCTACCACCGCCACCGAGCCCCTGCCGTAGGGCTCCACTTGCTGTCCAGCGC
The DNA here is from genome assembly GCA_037367405.1 of Ottelia alismoides. NCBI lineage: Eukaryota > Viridiplantae > Streptophyta > Magnoliopsida > Alismatales > Hydrocharitaceae > Ottelia > Ottelia alismoides. The sequence continues at coordinate 1,011,850 of JAZKJV010009625.1, read as the reverse complement.
CGCCGAGCCCCTGCCGTAGGGCTTCCAGCAGTTGTTCGTGTCAAAGTAGAGGCTCTCAAAGCCTCTACTCGCTGCAGGGGTACCGCGTTCTTCGGACTCGGCATCATGTTTGATTCAAGTGCATAATCGTCTACCTATGCACTTGAATCCTACAAGGTCTTGGTAGACAATTTTCTTGGTCTATCAGTAGTTATTCTTCTCCGGTACTATGTCAGATCAGAAGATCGATATGCCCGCCATAGGTGCCTTCAAAGGTTCGGCACCAATCGTCAAGATGGACGGGACCAACTACGAACTGTGGGCGATGCAGTTCCTCAGTCTCATGAAGTCGTGCGGTAAGAAGCATATTCTTACCGAGGATGAACCACCGGAGAAGACAGGGATCTATGCCTCATGGGAGGCTGATGATGCGTACGCCAAGGTATGGCTCTCAGGTACGCTCACGATGGAGATAGCGAATGACGTCCTTCACCAGCCCACCGCTAAGGCGATGTGGGATATTTTGGCTATGACGTACTCTCAGGTCCGTAATGAGACGAAGATGCTCCAGTTGCAGCATGATATATTTACCACGAAGCAGAACGGGAAGCCCCTTCATTCCCTGTACACGTCGCTTCGTGGCATGTTCGAGAAGCTCTACAGCACCATCCCTCTTACAGCCACGCCGGAACAGCAGAAGACGTTCCGCAACGCCACTATGGTTGGCGTATTACTCGCTGCCCTAGATCCGGAGTACGAGGCAGCACGTGCTCAGATACTGACAGATGCCACCATCCCACCAATAGAAGATGTATACAGGCGGCTCAGTCGTGTACCTGTTCCATCCAATATAGCGACTGCGACTCCGTCAGCAATGGCAGTCTCCAGAGGACGTGGTAGTTCGTCCTCGTTTCGTGGCAGGGGAAGTGGTGGACGTGGCCGTGGAGGCCGCATACGCTCTACGTGCTCATATTGTCGCTGCACTGGTCATTCGGAGGATACATGCTATTCCAAGCATGGTTTTCCTCCATCTGCACGAGTAGCTGATCATGTTCAGGGTCCACCTGCGTCTACTTCAGATCACAGGTTCGAGGAGTTGGTGGCACGACTTCGGGATATCATGCCACAATCTTCTTCATCAGAGGGTGCAGATGTTTCTGATGTTGCGGCTTCGGCGTCAGCCAGTACATCGGCCTCAGCCAGTGCCTCAGGTAGCCCTTCAGCCCCATTTCATAGTCATGATCTCACAGGATGGATTGTCGACTCTGGAGCTACCCATCATCTTTGCCGTGAGAGAGATATTCTGCAGTCATACAGGGTTGTTCCGCCAGGTCGCTCTGTACTCATTGCGGATGGCACTCAGTCTCCTATCATCGGTCAGGGGGAGACAGCTTTGCTACCCTCTATGCACCTACAGAATGTGCTACATGCTCCAGAATTCTCGATGAACCTTTTATCTATTAGTCAGATTACACGTGATTTGCACTGTCGTGCTATTTTTGACCCATCGTCTGTTATTTTTCAGGACATACTGACGGGCAGGGTGATTGGCTGTGGTTCTGAGCAAAATGGCCTTTATCGTCTCGTTCGTAGCTCCTACGCTGGTGTCTCCTTGCATACCCAGGCCTATGTTTCTCCATACACCTGGCATCTTCGGTTCGGTCATCTACCGCTGCAGAAGATGCGTCACCTCCTGCCTGAGATATCTCCGAGTTCTTCTTTTCGATGTGAAGCATGTCAGTTGGGGAAGCACCATCGGTCTAGCTTCCCCGGTCGTCAGAGTCGGAGCAGTAGCTCCCCGTTTGAATTATTCCATATAGATATTTGGGGTCCAAGTCGTGTCCCGGATCACCAGGGGCACAGGTTCTATCTAGTTGTGGTTGATGATTTTTCCAGAGTGTCGTGGACTTTTCTTCTCAAGAATAAATCTGAAGCAGGAAATGTTATTCAAAATCTAATTAATGAAGTTCAGAATGTTTTTTCATCTACTGTTAAGTATGTGCGTACTGACAATGCATTGGAGATCTGCACTCGCTCTCTTGCCAACTTTCTTTCATCTAAAGGCATTGTCCACCAAACCACATGTCCCTACACTTCTCAACAAAATGGAGTTGCCGAACGAAAACATCGACATTTCCTTGACATTGCTCGCACTTTACTTATTCAGAGTTGTGCTCCATTAACCTTTTGGGGTGATGCTATACTTATTGCGTGCTATTTGGTCAATCGAATGCCTACAACTGTTCTTGGGGAAAAGTCTCCAATCTCTGTTCTCTTTCCGGACAGAGACTTGTTTACATTAACACCTAGGGTTTTTGGCACTGTCGCTTTTGTTCACCGCTTATCTCCGGGACTTGATAAGCTATCCCCTAGGGCTATCAAGTGTGTTTTCGTGGGCTACTCCAGGACACAGAAGGGGTACCGTTGCTATGATCCTGTCAATAACAAATACTATGTGAGTGCAGATGTTACATTCTTCGAACCTGTCATGTACTTCTCCCCTGCAGGTGACAGATTGGTCCCCTCCACATCATCAGACTCCCAAGTCTATGTTCCACCACCTCCAAGCCTGGGTCCGTCCTCTACTCCAGCGTCTCAAATAACACAACCACCACCAACCCCGCCACCACCACCACCACCACCAGTTGTTCCTTTTCCTAAGTTCTACACGAGACGCACGGGCCCTGCTCAAGCTACATCTCAACCATCCAGCATGCCTCAGGTATGTTCTGACATTAGTGATGGGTTAAATAATGCACATGTGCAGGAGCTTGTACCACAGGAGGAGGACCAACCGGTCAGCACTGTTTTGGATGACTTGGACCGGCCTATTGCTCATAGGAAACAGCGAAGACAGTGTGTCTCATATCCCCTAGCCTCTCATGTTTCCTTTCATCGTCTCACTGGGGATTTCCAGAAGTTTGCCGCTGCTGTATCATCAGTTGAGATACCACGGACATATCAGGATGCCATGAAGACTGAATGCTGGCGTTTAGCAATGGAAGAGGAGATGCGTGCCTTACAATCCCGAGGGACCTGGTCTCTAGTCCCTATTCCTCCAGGTGCGTCTGTGGTGAGCTGCAAGTGGGTTTTTACAGTCAAATATCATGCAGATGGTCGTCTTGACAGATACAAGGCAAGGCTTGTAGCACGAGGGTTTACACAGACATATGGGGTAGATTACCTGGACACGTTTTCACCAGTGGCGCGACATTCTACCCTTCGCATTCTTCTATCGGTTGCTGTGGTACGTGGCTGGCCCATATTCCAGCTTGATGTTAAGAATGCTTTCTTGTATGGTGATCTACAGGAGGAAGTCTACATGCAGCAGCCACCAGGGTTTGCTGCTGAGGGGGAGACTCAGAAGGTATGCAGACTTCATAAGGCTATTTATGGCCTTAAGCAGAGTCCTCGTGCATGGTTCCAGAAGCTCTCCCAGCTTATTGAACAACAAGGTTTCAGAAGATCAAATGCGGATCACTCACTGTTCGTCCGGAAGACTCCTAGAGGTACCATCGTTGTTATGGTATATGTTGATGACATATTGGTTACTGGAGATGATGCACAAGGGGTTGAGATAACCAAGTCTATGTTGGGCAGTCAGTTCATTACAAAGGATCTAGGCACTATACGGTATTTTCTGGGGATAGAATTTGCAAGAAATGCACAAGGAATGGTGATGACTCAAAGAAAATATGTCACAGATTTGCTGGCTGAAACAGGAATGACTGAATGCAGACCTTCAAGTACACCAATGGATCCGAGTATGAAGCTGTACGATGATGACACTGAGGAGGTGGACAAGAGAAGGTACAGAGAAATGGTGGGCAAGCTCTTATACATCACTATAACTCGACCGGAAATTGCACTTACAGTAAACCGGGTGAGTCAATTTGTGGAGCAGCCGAGGCAAGTACATATGGATGCATTGTACATGATATTGAGATATCTGAAGTCTTCACCAGGCACAGGGTTGCTGTTCAAGAAAGGCACGGATTTGGCTATTTCAGCCTGCGCAGATGCGGATTATGCAGGATGTCCACGGGATCGTAAGTCTACTTCTGGGTTTGCTATCTTCATAGGAAGCTCCTTAGTCTCCTGGAAAAGCAAGAAGCAGACTGTTGTGGCGAGATCCAGTGCCGAATCCGAGTACAGGGCCATGGCACAGGCAAGCACTGAAATGATGTGGGTTAAAGCAGTCCTAGAAGATCTGAATGTTGAAGTTCCGTTGCCTATGAACCTGCAATGTGACAATCAGGCAGCGTTGTTCATTGCCAACAATCCAGCCTTCCATGAGAGAACAAAACACATAGAGGTGGATTGCCATTACACTAGGGACATGATTCAGAAGGGCTTCATCTCCACGTCTCACGTCAGCTCCGAGGACCAGACAGCAGATATATTCACAAAGCCATTGCTCAGAGTACCTTTCCAGAGATGTTCTTCCAAGCTGAGCATGATAGATATCTATGCTCCATCTTGAGGGGGAGTGTAGAGATAGTTGTGTGTTGTTAATGTTACTTATTATTTCTGTTTCTTTATGTACCTCTCATGTAATTTACCCAAGGGCTCTCTTCCTATATAAGAGACCCGAGGGCTCTATGGAATAAACATCGAAGTATTCTAACAGATACCTTAAGCCCACCTCTAGGATTGTACGCCACATACGTTACCGAATTGCGCCACCTCGAGAATTGAGTTGAGGGCTCTTGCACCTCACCAATAGTGCCCAACCACCACATGTAGGCCACCAGTAGTGTCCACTACATGTAAGCTGCAAGTAGAGCCCAGTCACCACACAGGGGCCCCTCACACCCCCATAGTTGTTCCAAACCACAATACAAGAAACCCGGTGCCCTACCACCCATTTTGCATCATGATGCGTGCCAACACATAGACCCTATTTAGGTCCAGTTCAGGTCAATTTCAGACACATAAATTCAATTTGATTGTCCCAAAGCGCCTCCAGATTCGATAGGAATGATTGTGCTCTAAGTCTACACGTGTAACCTATTCTCTACAAGATAGTATGGACAATAATCAGATCGTTCTACCACCATGCCACATCATTTTCGATCCCCTTCGTTCATTATGATAGAAGACAAGGTTGATATGCATTTACCTCGTGCTTCTGATGCATTCAAAGGCCACGTTCCCATCATCAAGATGGTTAGAACCAACTATGAACTGTGGACAACACACTTCATGAGTATTATGGAGAATAACACCAAAAAATAAATCCTGACGAGATGGATGATAATATTGAAGCAAATGCTTAATGGAAGCAAGACAACGCATGCGACGTGTTTGTTCTCTGACACTCTTACAACGGAGATCGCCAAGGATATTTTACATTCAATGTCAATGCAATGTGGGACATTCACTACCACATACTCTCAAGTGGAGAATGAGACTAAGATTCTCTACCTCCAAAACGACATTTCCACAATGGAGCACGAGGGTCGCCCTCTCCATGCTTTCTACTCATGGTTGCAAGGCATGTTTGAGAAGCTTCATAGTTGCTACCCCTGGGCGCTAGTCCTGAGCAGCTTATAATCTACATGGACACCACAATGGTGGGTATTTTTCTTACGGCTCTTGATCTCCAGTGTGATGATATATGTAGCCAACTTCTCACGTGTACCTCTATCCCACCCACAGTGGTGTATAACTGTCTAAGCAAGATTACGATTCCTCTTGCTTTTACTACTTACTCCTCTGCTATAACAGTATCTCACGATAGAAGAGACCCAGCACAATTCAGAAGACATGTTATCCATTGCAAAGGAAGTGATCGTCTATGCCCATGCCCACACAGCACATGCAGCAATTGTATAGGGAACTCTAAGGATACATGATGCTATATGAGTCATGATCGTCTTGTCAAGCATATACTCGTATTGCTGAGTAGTTTGAGCCCACTGCCACCCTCGATGATCGGAAGCATGATGATCTTGCCTCCCATCTGAGAAAAATCATGGATCCTTCAACCAATTCTACTAGTTCACCTCCAACCTCATCAGACATCAATGACACTGTCAGCACCTCAAGTACATATTATGCCTTTAACACATGCCATATTTATGATACTTCAGATCCTATAGTAGAGCAGATCATAGACTCTAGAGCATCTCATGATTCTCATCCTATTGTTCATCTTGACCGACCCATAGTTATTACCGACGCACAGCATTCTCCTATTATAAGACAGTGAGAACTTCAGTTGATGCCTCCCGTGCATATGTAGAATCTACTACTACATACGCTTGAGCTTACTATGAATTTATTGTCAATCAATCATATTAACAAAGAATATGATTCTTAGGCGTGGACGCCTTCCTACTCGCGATCGCTTGGTAGTAATTTCTCCATCGGTTCCCATCTCGTGTGGCTTATGCGACGCGGCTGTTGAGACAGCTGAGCACCTCTTCCTTCATTGTGAACGTGTGCGGCCTATATGGGAGGACATTACGTGGCTGGATCTTTCGTCGATGGTATCTTTCTGGGAATGCATGGCAAGCGCTGCAAGTCTTCCGAGGGCGCTGAGACTGGTACCCTTCGCTCGCATCTGGAGTATATGGCTGGCGAGGAACAAATTCCTCTTTGCAGGGCAGAGATTCTACGTAGAAAACATTTGTATTGACGCCAACCGTCTTTGTTCGGATTGGTCTCTTGAGTAGCGCGTATTTGGGTTTGGGGCGTATGATACCAGGATTGATAACATCTTCCCCTGTTTTCTCTTTTCTCCTTCATGTGTAAGTTTTTCCTTCTTTTTTCTCAATAAAATCTTGGGGTGAACACCTACGGGTGTCTCCCCCTCTTTGGAGTGTCAAAAAAAAAAAAAAGAATAGAATTGTCATGTCATCTTTGACCCCTCTCCTATGTTTCAAGATATATTCACGGGTAGGGAGATTGCATGTGGTTGCGATCAAGGTCCCTACATATTGGTCCATTCTACTTATGCCGACAATTCTATCATACATATCGAATAAATATCTCTGTACTTATGGCATCTTTGATTCGATCATCTTCCTAAGCATAAGCTATAGACCCCTCCCTCAAATTTCGTTTAGTTCCAGTTTCTAGTGTGTGACTTGCTAACTTGGGAAGCATTATAGTACCATTTTTTCCAATCATCAGAGTCATAGCAATAATTCTTTACTTGAATTGTTGCATTTCGATATTTGGGGTCCAAATCGTATTTTTGATAGCCAGGGGCACATGTTCTATTTTGCCATTGTCGTCGACAATTTTTTCTGACCATTTTGGATCTTTCTGATGAAGAAAGTATGGGGTTGGGTCCATTATGCAAAATATTATCACTGAAATAAAGAATCTTTATTATGTATGGTTAAGCATGTTCGCTCTAACAATATTTTCGAATTTTGTATCAATCAGTTATCTCAATTCTTCAAGTCTCTTAGGATTCTTCATCAGACTTCGTGTGTTTACAGCAGATTGGTTTTTCCGAGCACATACTAGGACTCTCCTACTTAGGGTTTTAGAAAGCACGAGGCCTAGCGAGGCGATTTTCCCATCGTTGAAGCAAGGAGTAAGCCTCGAGGCAGTCGAGGCGTAAGCCTCACTTTTAAGAAGAAAACAACCTACAATAAGAGAAAACAAACGTCAAATATTATAGAAATTAAGACCAGACTAACAGAAAATCACTTGCATGTGATCGTAAATATTACATTAAGGCATTACAATTAAATATAACAATCTATACATTATTTTTCTCTATTTTGCATCATTTATATCATGTAATGACACTTCTTTAGTCACTATTATACTGCACGTTATATTTTTTAAGAATTTTCACTTTCCACTAATAACTTTCTATTGAGTTAAAAGTGCATATTAAAAGAGATACTTCTTAATCATAGCAGTACTTATATCAAGAATCAATGCATGAAATAAGAACAATAAACAATCCAAAGTAAGAAAAATGTAAACATAATTCGATGATCACATAATCTCAAACATTTTTAAGGAAAGGTGTTTACTTATTGTGCTTTATTGCTAGAGGTTATAAAGTAGGAAGAATATTGCGTTGATTACTTATGTTTTGGATGAACGCTACATGTATAAGTATAATAGATGGATATATGATATGTAATGATGACTAAAAGTGTTGATCTCGTTCAAAACTTATACTCGGTTATTTGAGTTATTCACACTTCCATTTCCATTACACAATAGTTTAAATATTAAAGATTAGACTAGGAATTTATAAATGCAAGGATAAGAAGCTTCTTCAGTTGACCTTTGGTTGTGTGACCTTTTATCCATCACCTAACTCATGGTCGTGCCAAGTTCTCTCCCAGATCTATCAAGTGCACTTTTGTTAGTTATTCCCAGACCCAAAAGGGGCTTTGATCACATCAGACAAAAGTAATATGATAGTATTGGAGTCATATTATTGGAGTCGGTTATGTATTTTTCTCCAACATGTTACAAGATGATGTCTAGTATGTATAATGAAGAGATTTACATTCATCCTCGCATTCGTCTCCTGCTCTTGCCACACCTCTTGTGGTTTAGACGTTGACTGTATTTACAGGCCTACTAATAGACACCCTACTCATGCGTCTAACATATCATCAACAGCCCAAGATAAATTCCGAAAACAAGGTTTTCATTGATTGCACTATCAATGTTTCTATTGAGCTTGAGGTTTTCCAAGGTGAGAGTGTAGCCCTTCAGGAGATTGCCATACATGAAGTGGACCATTTGAAGGATCGTGACTAGCCCATTGTACTTTGAAATAGAAAGCATACATGTAGTATGTACCCTCTCTCAGGACATGTTTCACTGGGGTGTCTATCAAAGGGCATCAGGAAATTTACTGTTGATTGCCGGTCATTACAATCTCATGCATATATTAGGAAGCTATGTAAATTAGTCAGTGGCGTCTTATTATGGAAGAAGAAATTCTTGAATTCGAGTCACTAGGTACATGGAGCTTGACTATTGCCCCCGGAGGGGGCATCTGTGGCTGGCTACAAGTGGATCTTTATAGTGATGCATAGAGTGGACGGTAGTGTTGACCACTACAAAGCCAGACTTGTGGCATAGGCATTCATTCAGATATATGGAGAGGATTATCAGGATAACTTCTCTTCTATAGCATGAGTCTCCATTCTACCAATCCTCCTTTCTGTTGTTGTGGTGCGAGATTGGACACTCTCCCAACTTGATGTCAAGAATGGTTTCATGTATGGATATCTCCACGAGAAAGTCGATATGCAGCAGCTACACTAGTTTGTTGTTGAGGAGGAGGTCAGGAGATAAGCAGACTTCATAAGGTCACTTGTGACCTTAAGCAGAGTCTCGAGGCATGGTTCCAGAAGCACTCATACCTGATAAAGAAACATGGCTCCAAAGATCAAGCATCACTCGCTTTTAGTACACAAGACATCACGAGATATTGTCCTTATCATAGTCGATATTGATAAGTTAATATTACAGGAGATGATTTACATGGGATCAGCTAGGCTACGGAGATCCTTGGAAGTTGATTTTTCACCAAGGACCTTGGAGAAATATGATACTTTCTTCGGCTTGAATTTTCCAGGAACCAGAGCGACTTGCAATATTTCAGAGGAAGTCCGTTACGGATCTCCTAGAGACTAACACGACAGACTACAAATCTTCCATTACTCCTATGGATTCCAACATGAAGCTCTATATGATGATACAACTTATGTGACTATCACCATGCCAGATAAATGCGACTATCACCATGCCAAATATCACCTTTGCAGTAAATAAAGTCACCCAGTTTATGGAGCAACCACGTCAGGCTCGTGTGGACGCAGGCTTTGTGATCTTAAGGTACATGAATTCTTTACTAGGTACATTATTACACTTCAGCAAAGGGACATTCCTTGAGATCATGCCATGTGCAGATGATAACTATGCAGGATGTCCAAAAGACAGGAAGTCAACTATGGATTTGCAGTGTTAATTGGAAGCTCACGGATGCCAAGGAAAAGCACAAAGCAAATCGGTGTAGCTAGGTCGAGTGTTGAATCTGAAAACAGAGTCATGGTACAAGGAAGTAATAAGATGATGTAGGCCTTGTCCATCTGACTAACCTAGCTATTGATGTGCCTCTTCCCATTCAGCTATAATGTGACAATCAGGCAGCATTCATTGCCATCATCCAGATTTCCATGTAAGGATGAAACACGTCGACGTGGATTGCCACAACACTAGGGACATAAAATAGAAGGGCTTCATCTCTACTTCCCACATCAGCTCATGGGACAGATTGCATCCATACTTACTAATGCTCTAGCGAGGGGACCCTTCTAGAAGTGTTCTTCCAAGATGAACATGATAGATGTGTGTACTCCAACTTGAGGAAGAGTATTATAGGAAGTATTTAAGTAATTCTTATTTCCTTTTTGTAATTTCCCCATCGGTTATTTGCCCTCTAGGATTTCCCCTCTATATCCCTGGAATAAACTAGTCATTCATATGTTTTCACAGTAAGGGCTAACACGAAGTTGGGTATGAGCTCCTCTGATGATGTGGTATAGTTGTATTGTGCTCAGGGTCTTATAAGCGCAGAGCTTGGCCCGATGGTCTCAAAAATAATTCAATACCAATCGATGGGCTTCTTTGTTCAAGAAAACCGAGTTCAATGGGATGAAAGCCTGGTCGAAGGGGACTTTTGTGTTGTGATGTTCGTGGGACTTCTTAAATGCCCTAAGACTCGTAACAATGCATGTTATCTTTGGATTATCTTTCACGTCGTGCTCCTCCAGTATTTCTTGAAGTAGCTTTCCGATATTATGAAACTCATATTCCTTGTGTTGGTGGAATGTCAACTAGGCAAGAGTTCGCTTCGAGTGCCACTCTGAACATATGTGTTTGTTGTTGAAGTGTCCTTGTCGACCTCTACGATAGAGATATATCAAAGTGGCTTTTCTATTAGATCTTTTGTTTGGCCATGGTCAGAAGCATTCAACTGGGCAAGTCAAACACCGGAGTTGGGCGCTTCAACAATGGTGGTCGAGGCTACTGTGCCATATTGGGATGCACTTCAAAGCACAAATTCGTTACCATGTTGCACATGTAGGGGTGAGATCATCAATGCTCCCTATATGGATATCTTTTCAAATTTGACCACACATCAAAGGGCTTTTCTCTATTTTGTTATGAGGTAATGTACCAGATCAAACAAACATATTGTAGAAGGAAATCGACTGTGGAGATGGATGCAAACAGGTTGGTTCCTTTTCAATCTAATGGTCTGATTTAGACTCAAGGGGGATGCTTCAATTAGAGGCAACTCAAATTCCATTGGCATGGGTTTGAAACTGGATGGGGGATTCATTTATAACCATCAAGGCTTTGGCTCCTTCTACGGCAGCTTCAAGCTCTAATGATCGCTCTCGTGAGTTGGACATTACCACTTATCTGCAGCGAAGCAAGCAGTTTCTTGGTTCAGGATGTCACATTCTATACATGTTTGCAAGAGTGACAGCGATATTGTCCAAGGGTATCACTCTAATCAAGTTTTTTGGTAGGAAGCGATAATAAACAAATGTGATCTTTCGTAATGATGTGACACGAGATGTATTCATCAAGGCTAAAAGGGCTAAACCTTTTGTTGTAGTTTGGGCATTGTGGCTTGCAAATCTACTTTTTTTGGAAGAATGTACTATGTTGAGAATGTTTTTTAGACCAGCATCTATTCCGCCACGACCTTATGTTGAGAATACGTATGTGCATTTGCACTCTTTAATTGAGACATGCTCCAAGTACACGTAACTTCTTACTTTGAAATAAAAGGAGTTCATGGTTGATCACCTACAAAAGGGTGGACACCCTTCTTTTCATCCATAAGAATTTCTTTGTTGTTTCCATTCCTAACTTCCTACATCATTCATACAAGGTTCAGGCTCATCATCTAAAGGGTGACTAGAAGATCCAGATTAATAGTGCGACCCTACTTGTATTTTTTTAATTGAGATGATAAGCTCGAAAATATACACGCACAAGTTTTAAAATAAAAAAGATATATCCTTAGCCATCGCTTACATACAAACCATGTGAAGAGGATGCAAGAGCATCTTTGATCATTGCCCATCAACAATCCCTGGTCATGCCTTGTATCCTTTGCTAACTTTTTTCTTTCACCTTCTCCACCATACATGCATTGTTTCATAAATCGCTCATACTCAGTTCTATCACTATCCATAGTCCACAACCTCGATATACAACAACAAAGCCTTTCCCCACATTAAGTAGGGTCGGCTACATGGATTCTTTGCCTCTATTCAAATCTATCTGGGGTCATTCTTGGGCTTAGATCCAAAAAACTAAGATCCTTTCATAGAGTCTCATTCCAACACTTCTTTGGCCTTCCTAGCCCACTCTTAGCCAGTTTAACATCCCAAACTTGCATCTCCTCACTGGTGCATCAGTTGACCTCCTTTGCAAATATTCAAACCACCTTAAGCGATTTTCTCGCATCTTATCCTCGATCGGAGCTACACCAACTTTCCTTCCAATTGCATCATTCCAAATCCGATTTTTACATGTGTGTCCACACAACTACCTTAGCATTTTCATTTCTGTTATTGTCATTCGCTGCACGTGTCTATGGTTCACAGTCCAACATTCAGATCTATAGAGCATGCCAGGTCTCACGGCTGCTTTGTGAAACTTTCCTTTGATTTTCAAAGGAAAATTCTTATCACAGAGAACATAGCTGATTCATAATATTTGTGGCATATCACATCATCCCACGTATACATATCATTGAGTACTAGTTTAATTTTTCACCCGTGTTTAGTTTGAGCAGCATATACCTCGAACCATACATCTTAGAAGTAAATGATTTTCAAAAGTTCAAAACCATGATTTCTATGTTGAATTTGATTGCAAATAGTGTAAGCCCAAGCGTAACTAATTCCCCATTGCACATCCTCATTATCCTCATTATCAACGATGAAAGTTCGAAATAAGTATAAATAAATGCGATGATCATTCGTGCATAATCCATAACCTTTGTTATAATGCATCATGCTAAAGTTCTTTAGGATCAAGTCAATGAAATCCTGCATCACAACAAATTGAGAACTATGTTGTAAACCTTAGTCAGCTCTTTATCCACATTGAATTGGCAGTCTCAAGAACCAGCCAAACACATCAACCAAGGGAAAAAGACGTCCATCCTCACACATGCACACATCCCTCCATGAAGATCAGTGTGTCATCAGCATTCCACAGCCCAAAATAGACATATATAACTATGAATCCCAACGAAACCGCCACCAATAAGCAGCAATCATCAATGATCCGTGACCAAGAGAAAAATCATGGGCGCAAAAGGACAACCATATCTCACCATATCCTAAGGTTGGAAAAAAACCCCAAAGAGGAGACATAAAGCATAAGTGGTAAAAGATGAGAAGAAATAGATGAGACACACCATGTGGAGAGGGAGTCACAAGCATTCATTTCTTCGCATGGTTGCCTCTGAGAGAAAGAATCCATGCTCAGGATAATAGTCGCACGGGTTACATATGTGATCGCATAAGCGTATGTGGTCATGAGACAGAACCACTTTCCTTAATTGATACCTTATGTGGCATTTGGACATATGTTAGTCACATATGTCGCATATGTGGGACGTTAAACGAGATCATGAGCCTGAAAAAAAAAGAACAGCAAATCCGGTTGGATCTGATTCCCAAAAACTAGATTAACCATGTATCTTCTCTGCTTCTTCTCGTTCATGTATCCCTACAACCCTCGTCGTCGCCTCCATCTTGTCTGTTTCTCTCTCATTGGTCTTGTTGCTTGGTGTTGCTCACCTCCTCCTCCACGATTGATGGTCGTTGCTCGCCTCTGCCTACTTTTAGTTGCTCGTCTCAATCTCTATCTCCCTTGCCGCTTGTTAATGCCGAGCATTGCCATTCACATTTGCCTCTAGCCCTTTCCTACTTGGTAGTTATGTTGCAGCAGACAGCCTAGATACTCATTTAAGTTCATTTTTTTAAGGGATTGCTGTTGTTGCATTGCAATTGCTACTACCATAGTATTTTCTCCAAATTGTTTACTTTAAGTTCAATGTACTACATCGTGATTGCTAATGCTACAATTTCACCAAATTATTTACATTATGTTAGTTCAAGCATTTCATTATTATAATTCAATTGGTTTGACGCGGTTTGTAATATTGAGTGAAATGATGTTTGGATTCTCAATCGAAAAGATGTTTCAAAAAAATAAAGATGTGACCAAATCAATCCAAAAAAATAAAATTTCAACAGTGTGATTTTTTATGTGCACAATTCTATCTTTTCCTACTTTGATGTGAAAATATGGTTAGGATACTTTTTTGTTTTTTGTTGGTTGAATGCATTATTTGTGGTTGCATATTTAGGCAATTAATGGCATCTAAGCCACCATTTATGTTTTAATTTTATTTTTGTAGATATTTATTTATTTTGAAGTAAAAATTAAGAAAATTGCATAGAACCGCATGTAACCTGCATATGCCCCTACATACCGCTTAGTCACTATCCGAAGATATGTCTAACGCATATGCATACCGCATTCCTAAACCTTGTAAAGAATGCGATATTAACATATTGTAGGTGCAAAGGGTAGAGGTGATGCATGCATAGCATGCCAGTATTAACCTTGTTGACCACTTCTAATCTTTTGTGTCTATGAGACTCGATGGGTGTTGGAGGTGTAGCAAGAGGATGGGAACAATAGGGAGAGGAGCAACATGAGCGACAAATGAGATTAATCATGTAGTAGAATGTTAAGACAACTTTTGAAAGTTTGAAACACAAGGATGTGATTGTTCCCCGATGGTTTTCCAATATTCTTCTATAAAGAATTCCAAGAGGTGTGTGGCATGCATGTGCTTGCAGTTATGCTAGTAGTAGCCACCGCAAGATATATCTCATCACGCAACTTCGACATAATTATATGTGTTTTCATGCCAAAAATCTGAATAAGTTAGCAAAACTACCTATTTGAACTCATTGCCAGTAGGGTGATTCTCTTTCTATGGTGATTCTCTTTCTATGGGTGTTGTTTGTTCTTGTATTTTCAAATGATTTCGTGTAACACGAGCAGGATTCTTTCAAAAAACATGTGCAAGGTTCGAGATATCGCTATATATCGCCCATATAAGGATATCAACATGGGACCAGTATATCAAGCATACGACAATATATGCCTCTGAAAAGGTCTTTCCTTCACAAATGGTCGTCGATATGAGTAATATTTCGGCAATATAGCACCAGTGCATCCCTGAAATATCGTATCGTATGACATGAGGACCAATATAGAACCAGATAACAATATTTAAAACCTTGAACATGAGTGAGCAAAGCTTTGATGGTATGAATGCTACCTTCACCTTCTTCAAGTATCAGATTCTTAAAAGTCTCGAAACTTGTATCAAGTACTATACCAAGGCCAGAAAGAAGAAGATAGTGGGGATGATCAATCAAACCTCCACCCCAACTTATTATTTTACCCCTTAAGGATGGAGTCATCCTTCCTGCTCAAGCAACAGCTCTTTTACACGTCCCTCTCATCCTACTCCTCATACACCATGGATAAATTAGTGGTTATCCTTCAAATATAGCAAAGAGACTTTAAGAGTATGTTAGAATTCAAGAGTAAGACTTCTAGTCATATTTCATTAATAAAGACTCTTCTTTCCTATTTGAACTCAAGAAGCGGTACTTTCAACGAAATTCTCTATCGGCTACTCCAGAGCATAATAATCTCTCAAGATAACACTTCTCTAGACCGTGATGCTTGTAGTTTCAAATTAATACTTATGCTCCTTTTTTTGAAAAATATATATATGCTCATTTTAGATTGAACTTTAATAATATTGGCATGTAATGGACTCTCTAAACCCATCTCCGTTCTTTGTCATGAATGTTTTATCTTGGACTATGTCTGCAGCTTAACAACTTACTGCAAGTTTTTGGTATCATACTGCTCAACTTGATTATGTTCTGCTCTCTTTTGGGATGTGATAAAACGAGGAAAAAGGTAATTGAGCATGCTTGGTATGTCATGATCCTTGATGCTACAAGGGAATCGCCATTTAAAGGGCAAAATTATATGATGTGCTAAAGCGAACTTGTAAAATTTATAATTGTTACCTTTCTATCTTTGAATGCTTTTCACCTCTAAAAATTTTGTCGTCATCAAAAAGAGAGAATGTTGGTGCAAGCACCTACAAACTTGATTGTAATTATAATAAATTAAAATATTAATTGATTATTTGCTAGGGACTAGCATTCCTGGATGAAGAATGCAAATTGAATATGACAAACTTGTGAAACAGTTGTAGACTCAAGAACATATTGAAACTCGAAGAAACTTTGGTTCTTTGCCTTATGCAGCATTGCATGTGCCTTCTCAAGTCTATATATCAGTGTTAAAAGAAACAGTAGTTTCTTAACATAGGCACCTAAGTAAGATTACTAAAGTTTATATTTTACCATCATGTGTACTTTCTCAAGTACATATACAGATAAACTCTAACATCAATATGATTTATTTTACTTTTCAAAATCCTCTCGAAGCTCGTTCCAAAACCATACATCCCAAGAATACCATTACAACAAATACCCAAAATTCACAACAGCGTATTTCATATAATACCATTGCACATCTTCGTATTTGGTTGACATAAATTCCAAACGGTGTTCCTTACTGGTAAAATATTATACGCGCACACACATACACTTATCGGTACACCATTTGCATCTCCCTTGGTCATGACTCATGAACCTCTGTGACCTTTTAACTTCATTTCTTTCATTTTATTTCATCTACCGGTACGAGATGACCATTAGCTGCAAACTTGCAAACTTTCTTCCGTGATTGTATTGGTTTCTACTCTTTTTTATAAAAATGCTTCATTAAACCTATGGCCTTCGCTTAAAAATACCTATACGATTTCTATAGGCAACAACACAAGTACAACAAGAGTAAATGCATTAGTCAAGGCCTTCTATCGGTGCTACACACTCAGCTCCGTCTTTTCAATTCTGTATCAAGCAACATCCTTGATTTCCATTCTTATTCTTTAGATTATCCATCTCTAGCCATGCATTATCATTCATAAGGCTATTGAATGTATTTTTCATTGTTTTTGCCGAAGCGACGTCCTTGTTTAAGGTCGTTCTTCCTAGTAGGAAGATAAACAATCTTCAAGAGGTTGCATACCTTGTAGGCATTCTATCTAAATGCATTTCTTGATAAATGAGAGAGCGTGCTATAGATCTGTGAAAGACTGCACAGCTCTGTTAAATAATCTATGAAAATGACTTAGATTAATAGCCTATTCCGAGGGTTATACAAAATTCACGGACGTAGATTGGGATTAAAAGGGTACAGGGGTAAGTCAAAAGAAAAACATGGCGCTATTTGATCTTTCGAGAAGATCCGGATAGATTATGTAGCTTAAGTTAAGGATAAAACTAACCCATTTAATTCTAACAATGAATATATTGCAAGTGAGAAGTAGGTCAAGCTTATACATGAAAGTAGCTAGTTGATGGGTGAACCTTTATAAATAAATTTGTACTTTAGTTGGTTGCTTTTTTGTGGTTGTTTGTGATTATTTTGCTTGATATTTATGAAATCACGTTTTTTTATTGTATTATGCATCGTTTACTCCCTTTATGCACTATCATATTTTTTTATTGCATGATGTATTGTTTAATCCCCTTGTGCACTTACATTGTCATTTCCTCCCGTAGTCAATGAGAATGGTAAATCATCTTGAATTGCCATCTTCACCTATTTCAATTCATGTGTAGCGATTCAATGGCAAAGGTATTGAAGAGGGATACCATTGGTGTACAACCAGTGCCATTCCTGACTTTTCATGGGTCCTACGCAAAAGGAAAAAATTGTTCCTTTATAAACAAGTTTATATATATATATATATATAATTTTTTAAAATTCCTAAGCTTCTTATTAAAAGCTCTTAAAATTTTACAAAGACCTATGGATGTTGATATACTAACAAGCATCAAACAACAAGTCGTGAACTAAAAATCGTGAAAAGAAAAACGAATAATGTCACATGATAAAAGAATCAAATAGCATCAAGAAATTGCACCGCTGCAACTCGTCAAACTTGACGGAGTCCTTGATCACAATCCGACAAAGAACAACTCCAAATAAAACTTTATGTGCCTCACTTCTGTTTAAGCATAGTCAAATAGTTGCTCTTAAATGTTGAAACTTAGAAGTCCAAGTAGAAAAAACACATTGTCCCGACTTCCGAAATCCAACGTTAAAAATAAGATTATAAGAAATGAGTCTATGTTTAAAAAAAATCTCGTCAAATTTCAAAAGTTTTTCTTTGAGGTTTATTCTGATTTCGACAGAAATGATGATGTTTTTGGTTATAGGTGATGACATGGAGTTTTTAAGAACAAGAAGGTTATTTTATTAGGTGTTTGCGTTTCATGATATGCTTCCATCAAATCGTCTATTCTTAATTGATCCCCAATGATTCTGCCAAACATCAATTTTTGCTTTGTGGGTATCTTCCGATCATGGAGTAATGGTGATGAATTTGATTAGAGATAAGGAGTGATGATATTGATTTGATAATCTCGAATTAGCGTGCCTTTGTTTTAAATAAGACTAGTGGAAGTGTTCATGTCCACAATCAAAGTCTCACAGACAACAGTGCATCGAGGTGTAAAGGATTGTGTTGGGAGGAAAACTAATCTTCCAATAACAATTTGATCTTTGACTATATAATATATGAAAAATGCATATGAGTGAGGGATGAGAACCATCTCGATTAAAAGCAAGGCTCCTTGTGGTATTATTTCAATTTGGAAGGTATAATCGTCAAAAAGGAGATCATATCTTCTTATAAAATGTAAAATCATAATATGATCAAATGCAGGCGAAAATAGATGTAGAAATAGCACTGCAGAGAGGACTCACCGACGATCCAGTGCTACCGCAACAATGGAGTTGGGCATCAAGAACTCCACAGGGGATGGGCCAACGAGCAAAGACGATGTCTGGCAACTCGATGTCTCGACAATACGACGAGGATGCATCACAAGCTACGTTGTAAATGATGAAGAAGCCGTGATTTGTGGGGGGGAGGGGTTGGAGTGTAAACTTTGGAGTCTGATCGTCGATTCAATTTAAATGGTAGGGGTGGAATGGGAAATGACACTGTGAATGGGAACTGAAGAGTGTGGTAGTTGTTTCTAGGAATGGGGAGGGAAGCAAGACATCTAATGGATATTTTTGTAAATGGGTAGTATGGGTGATGGGTCTTAAAATGGGCCCCTAAAGTTGGCGGGCCCCGGGTCGTTGCACTCCCAGACAACCCTCAGGGTCGGCCCTGTGTACAACATTGACCATCTCTTCTCAGTTCTCAGTAACCGAACATAAGCACAGAGCAATAACAAGATGGGGGAATAGAGTTCGAAGGGTCATCAAAGGGATATCATTAATATAAAACCTTGACAAGCTCTTCTCAGTAGCCAAACATAAGCACAGAGCAATAACAAAATGCGGTAATAGAGTTCAAAAGGGTCATCAAACCTTTCCATGTAGATGTAGGCCTCAACACACCATGTACTGATGTGTGTGCCTAACCATCTTCCTAATAGCACGATCTCTTTTGCCTAAGTTGTTTTGATTTGAGAAACGTGATCATTCCACGTATAAACTTGGAAATCATTTCAATCATACAGGTCCATGGGGTAAAGAAATTTAATAAATGTCTCTTTAAGAAAATCTCTGAGAAAACACCTACCCTGAGGAATGACAAATGGCCGAGGTTGAAATGGTTGAGCAAAGTCAGACATTCTTGATGCTCATTTCGTGGTGAAAGGAATTGATTCGTAGATTGATTACCCACCTCACATATTTCATTGAGATGATTGCTTCTCCTCTTCATTCTTTGCCTCTTGCGATGAAAGAGGGATACATGAGCCCTGGGAGCAGTCTGCTTGTTCACCAAACTCCAACCAAGACCCCTCATCCCAGAGACACACACAAACACCTGACTCTTCCAGAATTCCAGTTCGAAGAGACGTTGCCAATTTATCCTTAGCTAACCCAGTTACATACAGACTACACGTTGGATGAAATATATGAAGCAAGATCAATGTAGGCTGTAGCTGTCGTTTCATAGACGCGTAGTGGAAGAAACCCTGGTTATCAGCCTTCCCAGATACTGTGATGTTAGATATGCAACGTTATGCTAGGGAATTCTCCAAGCAAAAAGGTTTAAGAGGGCGACACTTGCAGCAAGAACACTAAGATCACCAAGCACTGGCAAGAACGCACCATTTCACGGCCAATCCAGAGACATCCCCAGACGCGTCATCTAGCTGCTGCAAGACAACTTTGCACAACTTCATCTCGAGATCTGGATCAGCTTTAAATCCTTCCTTGTTCAACTCGTTCAGTAAATCGGAAGTAGCCATGTACCTATAGTCCTTGTCCTTCCCCGTCATCTGAAGTATACATCGACCACATAAGCAGATCATAAAACATGTAAACAAAGCTCCTTAAAAATAGCAAAAAATGGGAAAGCGGATACCTTCTCCAATATGCTGCTCGCCACAACATTCGACATCTTGCCACCGAATGCGTGTTCACTTCAACGTGAACTAATGATTATCCTACAACATAAACAATTCACATCAGACTGAAGTGAGAGCGACTGCAAATACTTGATCTTTTAGATGTGGAAATGACGATGGAGAAAGCAACAACAGATCGGCAAGACGGTTTGAATGTATTCCAGAGGAGCTTACGGCGGACGATCGGGAGCTTCGCAGTGAGCAGGAGTGATGGATCGAGGAACGGTGCGGGGACTAGGGTTCGTGAGGATAGCTCGCGCGGTGGCGGCTTGGGGTTTGAGGTTTGCTGGCGTCGGACGAAACGAGAAGGAGCGGGTTGCACACGCAGCAGTCTGTCCTGTGCGTGGGATGCCGCCGGGCGCCTGACGGGTTCTCTCTCTTTTTATCCCTGCAGTTGTGGGTGAAGAATATTTTTTGTCATCGTTTTCAATGAAAATCCTGTTTGGGGAGTCCGTGGAGTGCCATATTTTATCAAGGTGCATGTCAATCCTTTTTTAATGGTAATTCAATAATTTACTATTGTATTAGGTCTCACTGCTAAATGCATCCCTACTCTCTCGTTGTGTGATGTTCGATGTGTGGTCTAATCGTGATTGAAGATGCACAATAGAGGCATGATTTTCCGAGACGTTAATATAACAGCAAGTCTGCGAGAGAGATTATATAATTGAAATTTTTACCACCGCGTAAGAAAATAAAGTGAATACATAATAACCTCAATGAAATTTGTTAAGAACATTAATCTTTTAGTTAGTCATCTAGACAACACATCTCAATGTTTTTTTAAATAATACTTCTTAATTCCATCGACGATTTTGAGCGAATGAAAGCACATGCATTATTACAATCGGACTCGTGATTACATTGGTAAGAAAAATTCTTGGTTTGTAATATACTTACAGTCTCAAGTGAGATGCATACATGCACTCTCCTCCTATTATTGTATGTTGTGTATTATGCATGCATGCATGACGACATGCATACATATGTGTCAGAAAATACGTACATATATATGTTATCGTGGCTAGGGCATGTCCATTTAGCATGTGTGCGCAATGTCGCTAGTACGATGAAGACATTGCAAAGACAATTCATTGTGATCTTCTTTGCAATGACAATAAAAGGAATGTCATGCCCAGTGTGATTGTTCAAGAGATGAGAGAGATGCTTCTTACAGTAATGCAATGAGCATCTTGTTATGACACACTAGTCCTCGAAAAATATAAATTTGAATCTCAGCTCATCTCCTCCCACTATCACTAATTGTTCATCTACAGTTACCTCCAACTCACTCCACATCTCCTTCGTATGTTGTCACTTTGTATGGTAACTCCCTCCTCTTATAGTACTATCCATCATCCGTTCAACATCATCGCCACCCCCTCCATCTTATGTGGCCACCTCCCTCACTCCAAGACCCCCCGCCAAGAGGTACATCCATCATAGAGAGGATCGTCTGCTGCAGGCTGAAATGCAGCAGATTCTGCAGTAGTTGTGTGCGTCGCTCGATCGGTTCGCACAATTTTGCACTTTTTGTAGGCTCTTACCGTGCAAAATCATGTGAACCTCTCAATCAAGATCGAACTGCTCACGCCACCATAGCAGGGACAGCACCACAACAGTTAATCTGCCTCCCATCCACCATGCCTATCGGCTCATTTACTGCCTCAAGGTTGCTACCCGTCTCTGCACTCATCCACACTACTCATAACTCCTCAACCCTCCAACCTCTCGTCTTTACTTACAAAATTATAATAGGAATATCCATGCAAGTTTTTTTTTGTTTATTCACATGCTAATTTGAATGCTTATGGGTATATGTTCTGTGGTACGTGTGTGAGAGAGTGATTGTGTGTTTGCGATCATGCTTGTGAGAGAGATAGAGTATACATAGTATGTGTGTATTTAAGTATGTATATACATGTGTGGTGGGTGTGGAATATGTGTGTGAATAAGTACACATGTAAAACGAAAGTGTATATATCCATGTGAGGGTATTAATATGTAGTATGTATATGTACTTGTGCGAGTGCATGTATTTAACATAACATCCATAATATCATTAAACATGACTACCTGATTACCCATATCCAATTAATCCCAAGCGAGCGCAGCTCGCTTGGTCGAGTCAGATTGAATTTGTCTTGTAAGCCATCTTAACTAATTAAATTCATAACCTGACTCGATCTATTTATGCTAAATGATCAAATCAACTAGAGGATTAACCAAAACTGAATTGAATGATGTATGTAAACAACAACTGAAGCGTAATCGAGCTAGGTATGGTGACCAAGGTGGTTTGACAAGATCCATTACACATCGGACAAATGATTCAAAAGAGGATGTGAAAATGTGTAAAGAAGGAAAGGGTCCTTCTCAAGTTTGTTCAAACTAAACAACCAAGGGCATCTTTGGTTGCCAGGTTACCTCGGGGTAATGTGGCATATATCCTCAGCTCCACCCTTGCGTTTCTGAGTTGAAATTAGTTACATATGCCCCATAATTTTTTTCTTGTAATTTTTTACCACATTAAAATAAAAAATTAACACAAAAATATTATAATTATAAGAAAAAATCAATATAACAAATAATCAATGTCACGTCATATCACATATATCATTCCAAAACCCCCTAACCATTCAAATAACTACTATTCAAAAGAGGACACCCCAACGCAGTCCAACCTTGTCACCAAACTAAGCCCTAAATAAATGATCCAAGTTGTTATTCTCTCAACAATGTTGGTTATAAGTCTTCTTAATAGAGCATTAAGACATTCTTCCACAAATTTCAAGAGAAGCTCACCACTTGGGGAAAGGAGCACATACTCTAGATATGATATGAAGCTTGAAATAAGAATCTCAAATTGTGGTGTCCCATAAGAGGCTTGCTTCGAGATTGGGCACGCTACACTGTTATGTTGTGATTAGATGTTAATATGTGAAATATTTGTTAGAACATTTATGTGTTCTTGAAGAGAAATTCGAAGAGTAACATGACACCTTCCATCTAAAGTGGACTGGTTGTTACAAACCATCTTCAGTCCTTAACCTCTAAAGATTCATGTTATGTTTTATGCTAAGGGTTTTGTTTAAATTCCGTTCTATTAAGGATATTTAATTAGATTTGAATTCAGAGATTTTTTGTTAGAATCAAGCATAAGCTACAGATAGTGAAGGAAACACGACATAACAAGTAGCCATGCTGATTTAATTGTACCTCAACTTTGATTTTTCACATTTTTTAAAAGCATAATGTGTGAAATGATTTTTTGAAGTTGGTACATAGTTTTTTTGTTATAATTCACCGGATGAAATGGAATGTCAACTAAAACGAGGTTTCTGTCAAGGGTTTAATTGTAAAAATCAAATAATTAGGAATATATTGTGCGCAACCTAACAAAATCTCACAACGAGGAGACGATCTCTTGATGCATTTTTTTAAATACACGCTTTTAGTTTTTTTTTCCCATAAGGCAATAAACATTTAAGCAAACTTAACTCGAGATAAATATCGAACTTCTCAACACATAGCAATGACTGAGTGGGGATTTTTAGGAGATTTGCCACAAACATTGTACGGTGTGATTTTTTAACAAGTTTTTTAGGGTGAAGCATTGAGTCGGGTCGGTCCGGACGCGACCCGCAAAAGTTTGGGCCCAACCCGAACCCGATGTATAAATAGGTTGGGCTCGAGCCCTCATATTTCAAAAATATTATGCTCGGGTCGAGCCGGACCCGAACCTGAAATACAAATGGGTCGGGTCGGGGCCCTCATATTTCAAATTATCATGTTAGAACCAAATGATGGGACACGGATTTATAGTCACAATACATTCAATATATCATTCATCCATGAATATTAATATTATATAATAACAATACATCCAATATTCATGTGTTTTAGATGAATTATATCAATAACGATAAATTAGAATCAAAGTGCAACTTCATGAAATCAAAATGGGTGCGGTTTCAGCCCGACCCGAACCCAAGCCCGATCACGTTGGCCTTGGGTCGGGCCGGGTCCGCGGTTTGCTGAAAAACGGGTCTCGACCAGCCTCAAATCCTACGAAAAATTGACGGACTTGGACAAGCTTCTCGAGTTGGATTGGGTCGAGCCCAATGCTCCACCCTACAAGTTTTAATACGACAAGTAAGATAAAGCAAAGTAAAAGAACCGCATATACAAATCAACTCAAAAACAACGAGAGGGTATTTTTCCCGGGTAGAAAATCTAACGAGCAGTATATTTTATAATTATTGTACTTTTGGAGTTGTAAATGATTAAAAGAGTCTCAAATTCTGTACAAAATTTTTACTTCCACATAAATCAGAATACTGTAAAAAAATGGTCCGCGATGTAAAGCACCTCAATGATATACAATGTGACTAGTTCAAATTATAATCATGGGTACGCAGATTGCTAAGAATATTTTCAAGCTAACAATATAATGCGCAGATTAAAAACATCATAGCACGTGTAAAAATAAATAAAATCAAGAGAAAAGAAGTGGAAATTTAGCGAAACTCCTGAGTTTTTTTCTCAAACTACATAAGCATCATGTGAACTTACTTAAAAGAATTAAACAAGTTAAGCACGTGTACAAAACTTGAATTTATCAACAAAAGCATAGAGGGGGTATTTTGATATCAAGAATAAATCAGGGAACTGGTCATTCCATAAATATCCCAAAGGACCTCACATTCATGCGAGGTTCTTCTAGCGCGTCGTCACGCTCCCAGTAGTGGCACGATGGTCGAAAATGACTATGGTTGCAACTACATACGCGGTGCGTGTGGATGTCATTCACAATGGCACAATGCCCTCATGACTACCGGCGATTGATGAGGGAAGAGCATTGCAGCAATGGTGAGAGAGAAAGTGTCATGGGTGGTTGCAGTGAGATGAATGTGGTCATCTCACACGGGAGGGCGTGTCCCACGTGTAAAGATGGTACATGGATCTTGGTCGAATGAGGGCGGAGCTCCGTGAGCATCACAATGTAGTAAGATAATAAGGTGATGACGAATATGATGTAGCAGGTCATGTATTTTTCCAACTCACAAGCATGTCTCAAGGAGGACGAGCGCATAATGTTCTTCAAATGATGACTGGGAAATCAAGAACATCTCATAATGCTTGATTCGATCGGTATCCTCCCACACAAGATAGTTCTACAGTTCCACTCTTCAAGGGTGAGAGACATAGGTCTTCTTCCTTGACAGAGTATGTGTAACCATGCAATTACTAAAGGGTTTAGCGTTTAAGATGAAAAAATGTAGGATGCCCCTTGTAACACTCTATAGATAGAGTAGATGAAGAATGCATGCAAGGGGCATGGTGTCCATCTCTTCAATAAAGAGACGTGCATAATGGTGGTTGCTTGACAAGGTAAAACGAGGTGGATAACAAGCTGACCAATGCCAATGTCGAAAGCGTTGGGTGGATGCTATCTACTAAGGGCACGAAGAAGATAAATGATGGTATGCGTCGCTAGTGCAAATGAATGATGCGACCATGGAAAATGATGGGAAAAGTAGCTATGAAGACACATTTTCATCAACAATCAATTTAGAAGAGAATGTCAGAACTTGCGTAAGGCACTCGAAGACAATTCATATTAATCAGTTAAGGTGATTCTACGACTACTGTAAATTCCATGAATCATTTAAGGCACATCTTCACAATGATCAATTTTACGTCTGAGATCGGAACCTGAGGCTTGTATAAGCCATGTGGAGAAGATGAATATATATACTTGCATTTGGCATCCGAGGGTCCACACTACGCAAAAAAAGTAGTATAGAGGGAAAGGGATACAATCATCGATTTGATCGTTGTCGAGAGAAGAACATGTGCAACTTAAATACTCACTGTATGAAAATAGTGACTCTTAAACATCCAATCCAAAGTATCAACATGAGACACAATGTGATCATGCGTACAAAGTTAACCATTGGTTTTATTGATGGCGGTGATGAGAGCAGGTTATTTGATATGTACATGAGTGAAAGAAAAGGATCGCAGGATATCTGATCGGATGATGATGGATACACGATAAATCACAGCTAAGGGAGGAACGAGACCACAGATTCACTCGACGATCTGTAGTAAAACATGGCGTTACTTAAGGCGGTGAAGGAAACATACCGTCGCCCTTGAATCTACGATCAAACGATTGTAACAAGGCCATGAAGTACATCCCCCCAAAGACGATACATGTGCACAAGATGGATGGCC
Organism: Ottelia alismoides; assembly: GCA_037367405.1. Taxonomy (NCBI): domain Eukaryota; kingdom Viridiplantae; phylum Streptophyta; class Magnoliopsida; order Alismatales; family Hydrocharitaceae; genus Ottelia; species Ottelia alismoides. The sequence goes on along the minus strand of JAZKJV010009625.1, from coordinate 984,986 downwards.
TCGATTATAGATGGGCACATATGTTGAAAATACAAGTAATTTGTAATCTGTCCATGTACACTTGTTAGCACCAACGAGTCCTTTTACGTACGGGCCTAAATACTTATCCTCAAATCTATATACCTTCATTAAAGCTCGGTTTTTTAACCAGTGTTTGACACATGGCATTCTGACAGCGCAGGATGGCTGGGTGGTCTCGGGAGACAGACTAAAGTTATACTCCATGGAGAGGGCATCAATTCAAACCCCACTTCTGACAATTTTAACCATTAAATGTTGGGTGTGTAGTTTTTTACTATATACTTTCTTTAAAACTCTTTTTTTAACGAATAGTTGGCACGTGGCATGTGGCCGAGTGGTCTTAGGCGGTTGAGTGGGGACCATTGAGAGATTGTCAGTTCAAACCCCAATTTTGACAATTTTAACCATTGATGGCTGGGTTTGCATTTTTTAAATGGGAATTTTATAAATATATCAACGGTATTCTTGTGATACCAAGAGTACACTCTATATTTAAAATTTTATGCATGTGTCCCTCTAAATACGTGGTGTCTATATCCGTGGACAAAAATGCTACGTTATTGTGTATATATATATAACATAATTAAATTCATGTTATATTATAAATGTAATGTAAATAATAAAATATCTATATAGCCTCTGTAATGTTAGGATTTCACCCATTGCTTAGCAGGTAGCATCATAGGAGGCCTTAGCGTCTCCCTCTTCGCTTGGTCATTTCATCACTAACTTTTAAATATTATTTTAAAATGGAGACCATTAATTGCTGGGTGTGCATTTTTTAAATGAGAATTTTATAAATATATCTACGGTATTCTTGTGATACCAAGAGTACACTCTATATTCAAAATTTTATGCATGTGCCCCTCTAAACACGTGTTGTCTACACTCGTGGACAAAAATGTTATATTATACTATATATATAACTTAATTAAAATCGTGTTATATTATAAATATAATATAAATAATAAAATATCTATATACCCTCTTTAATGCTAGGTTTTCTCCCATTGCTTGGTAGGTAGCGTCGTGGGAGCCCTTGCGTCGCCCTCTTCGCTTGGCTATTTCGCCATTAACTCTTAAATATTATTTCTTAAAATTTGCATATATGTTATTGCATACAATAGTATTCTAGATATTACAATAGATATCTATTAGTTAAAATGAATTCAACATTATAAATTTATTTCTAATGAAGTTGAATAAATATTTTCAAAATCATTTAATTATTTAAAGTAAATGTTAAATTAATTCTTTACATGTAAAATAGATATTTTTACTCGTTTTTGGGAAATTTTGGAATTAACATTTTATTTCGCATCGGCTTAAAAAATCATCCCATCGTGAGGCGCGGTTAATGTACTATTAATTATTAAAAGAGAAGTCCACTTGAGAGGATTTTAGAATGGAGGGAGGTGGAGAAAAGATATAAATATTTCTCCACCTCCACAAAAAATCTAGATATTTCTACTCAAATAGGAGGATGAAGAGGATTTTAGATATCCTTTGCAAAATATCTCCACTCATGTCACGACCCGTCCCTCTATCCGAGACAAGCGCGACAAGAACCTAATTATAAACCTCCTTTCATATCACTATTCTATTATAATCTTTACTCATTATCCGTAAAATTTTGACAGGGTTTCCTCTAAAATATGGATCCCCAAACCGCAAGTTGTACCTGAAACAACCTATACAAATTCAATAGAGTCATTTGTTCATAAAACCTTATAGATCCAATCTAGATCACATCAACCATTGAATATAGACCTCACATTCCACCTCTCTATATAAACAAGATCTACATATTTACATCATTATCACTGTCCATTCTTTCATATCCATACAAAAAAATCCACAACTTTGTTTTCCTCAAACATATGCTAAGACATCAAAAAGTTACCAAAAACTAAGGTCTTTGATGGCGCAACCTCCAACTAGTGATATGCAGCTATGTACATTCCTCCCAAGCTTCCTGTTCAAGATTTATCTGTAATAATATAACAATAGAATGGTGAGTCTAAACCCATGAAAGAGCTTAGACCCAGCGAGCGGATCTCAAGCTTTTGGTAAACTATTTTATCAATGTAATTGGCATGGGATCAAATAGTTCTTTGCTAAAACATAAACATAAAAATATCTGCATGCATCAACATGTATCATTGAATAATTATGACATGAACTAACATTTAAAGAAAATCTTGACAATCTTACCATATCATATTCAATGTCGTACTACCCCAACATGTCGTACTAATTCATGAACCGTGTAAAATTGTCTAGGGAGAGAACTCAACCCAAGACCGTGAAAATCTCATCATTTCATGTTAATGGTCCCAAAGACCAAGTACATTTCGCATACGGCCCAAAGCCCATTAGTATACGAAATGCGGGCCCAAAGCCCTCCTGAGTCACAAGGAGTAGGCCATAGGTATACCCGAGGATATACCTACCCCAACATGTAGTGACTTGTTCATGACTTTTCCGAGGAGTAGGCCATAGTGTGCATTGATCTTATATTATATCATGGAAAAATCTTGACAACATATCTTGTAAAACATGCATCCATATATATCTTGACAAATTTCATAAATCATAAACTGCATCTGTATTGTAACATGCAAATCAAAATTGAACTTAGTAAAAAATATCAGGATAAACTCACATGAACATTCATTACTGTAAAGACCTACATAAGCATGGAAATCTTGTAAAATCATGACTATAAAATTGAGCAAAAACTAACTAGTTTTCATAGAAAATATGTCTTGGAACCACTCACCGGTGTTTGTTATATTTAAACCTCAGGTTTGCCTTCCCAACAATGAGGTTACAACTCCTATATATTAAATAAAGTGTGAGTATGAGAATAAACTAAACCATGCTATTATAGATGCTTATACGTATAATCTTGCATTATAGTAATGATGTTTAACTATTTATGTAGCTATGTATATTTGATCAAGGAACATTACTAATGTTACTTTACATCTTTATGCTCAATCTTCCTCTTTTCTTTTCCAATTTTCTCGGATATGCATGTATATAATCCTCAAATACCTTAACTGGTATACCTATTGTATAACTTACTATGGATTTGTGTTATTTATCCTGTTATGGCAGCATATTCTTGTTTTGGTATTGCATCATCTCTTCCTCTCCTTTCTATGAGAACTTGAATATAAAAAAATAGTTTCTTACAGTGTTATTGATCTTTATTCCATCTATGACTAATGGATCTTAAAATAATGGAAATTGAAATAACAGTACAAGGAAACCATATGTAACCACCCTTCTGGTTCTTTAACACAGTATTATTTATCCCATCATGCACGCATTACTCTTTATATTCTATTTAATTATCTTATCAAAGGATCAAATAACTGTATTAAATATATGGTGATACTTTACGTATTAACAAGAAAGAATCGTATAGATACACAAAAATAAACTTATTTCAATAACTTCCATAATTTTTTTTTGAAAGAGATTGAAATCATCTAACTGATCTAAAGGGGTCGACCATATATATGGATATATTTACAAGTTCCATGTATTAAAATGATCATTAGATAACTTAAAATAACTTATGATACTCTACCTAATTCTGGATACTGTATAGATGATATTACGGAAATATTTTCCCTCCAACCTACAGATATTCAAATGCAGTAGAACATAGATGAGACAATAAATACTCTTTTGGATATTTTACTTGTTCTAATAGGGTCATACATGCCATGCAAGCAAATAGTCAATAAGAAACAACTCAGATTACAAACCTGTATGATCCCCCTGTAGAAACCCCCTCTCTTTTCCGAAAACACCAATATATATTATGAAATATTAACGAGTGCCTTCTAATAACAGGAATCGGCAATTATATATATGGATAGCCTTCTTCATTCAAGCTTCGGCACCGCCCTATGGAAGGGAGACATGTCCCTTAATGGTGTTGGGTTTGCCATGCACGTTGAAAGCTATTCCTATCTCAATATATGATATAATCATTCCTTCTATAATTAATTAATTAAGAAATAAGAATTTGCAAAATAACCCATTACCTTTATAGAATTTAAAGTTACCTTTATCCTATCTTATTTATGTAGATAGGCTACGTATTTATTAGTCTCACCATTGAAAAGTCTAATTAACTTTAGTGTTTATAACTCAAAATACCCTACCTTTTTAAAATGTATAAAATTTGTAGAGCAATATGTATATTATTAGTCTGCTAATTATCCATTTATCCGTATTGTATTCTTTTAGGTTGTAGATGAAAGCCAAACCTTGGATCTTTGTTTTTTTTCTAATAACATGTAATTAGAACGTCATATTTATTCTACATCATCCTTGAACCTTAGTTTTTTTTTATATAATTTTTTTTCCACACTGAATGTTACAACTCATTTGGAAGACCTATAAATACTAACACAAGATGTCCCCATTTACCATCACAATAACAACAAACACAACAACCACTACCGCCACAATAGTATCTAAATGCACTCCATTGTAACACCTCAACCCCCAATTGTCTAACATATAAAACTCACAGAATGCGAGAGTGGGATATAAGTGATGATGATTATTACTTGACAACTCGAGCTTAAGCATCTTGATGGGCGTCAACGGGTCCAATTGGGTCTAAACTCAACAAGTTACCCGAGCAGTTTTCGTCGATAACGAATCAGGACCTAAGCTCGAGATGTTATATCAATCTTCCAAGTGTTGTATGTTCTTCCTCTATTGTTGTAAGAATTGTAACCCTTTTCTTGTACAACATTGATGAATCTATGATTCATCCATTTTTAATGTACATCTTAGTAAAATTCTCTTAATAATTCAATAATCAAACCCTTTAATTAGTTTAAAATAACAATCACTAATTATGCTTGAATTAGGGCTAGAAACTGTAACTAAATAATTATGTTTTTAACCTAAGATGCTCCTATTATTTTATGTACAAAAATCATTTTCTGACCTAATTTCTCTTCCATTTTTAATTAATTAATTAACTGACTTGGCATAAAGAATTCAAAATTTATAAAAAAAATGAAAACCATGAGAAAACATAAAAAAACTGACTTGTATACTTTGTACATAATTTATCTTTGCTAATTTTATTTTATCTTTAATAACCTATAAAAAATCCATGAAAAATTAGATTCATTATATGTATATGGTATATAAATCAACTTACTGATCAAAATTAAATTAACAATACAAAAAAATACAAATTTGAAAAGCTATATTTTATTACCTATAAAGTGCCTCTAAAATTATATTTTGTATAGTTGACTTCTCGTGACTTTTTGCTCAACATGAAACTCGTAGACCTCATCGAGATCTTCATTTGACATTTTTTAAATTCGACTTATTGTTATTTCTTTTTCATTTTATTTTTATTTTCTTTCTCTTTTTTCTCCATTGGGACGTGTGGCCTCTCCACATTCAACTGTGTAGCCTGCCTCTTCACTTGACACCACACATATGCCCCACCGTCAAATGCGATCACTCATATCACACCTAAGATGCTCGCCCGCGCCCATCTTCTGGTCGTTTGATCATATCTTATCAACTCAGCCGCACAATAGCACATCTTTCAGGGTTGTTAGATCGCAAGATCCAGCGCCTCTGAACCCATATTCCTCCTTTAGCTCAACCCCTCTTCCATTCGTCATGCATCGCCACCACTGCTTCTGCTTCCATTTTTTCTTACTCCACACGTAACCTCCTCCCTCGTTGTTGACACCTCCACATAACCTTATCTTCCCCCAACCTCATTGACCCATTATCTCCAACGACCACTTCTCTGAGCACTTATCTCAGCCATTTTATTGGCCCCCTTCATCTTAAAAAAACGCTCTCTGACTCAAAATACCCCATAGCCTCCACCTCTTTCAGCTATCCACTACTCCACAACTTCTCCCTGCATTTTCAATCTCTAACTCGTCGATGACAGTAGTGTTTGGAGATCTCTGGGCAACAACAAGAGAGAAGCGAGTGTGATCCGTGCCTCCTTTCAACTGCCTCGTAGTAGCTCCTCTGAGCAGCAAAGCTCGAGCCGTTCCTCATCGGGGCTCTTGAGTGATGACCTCTAGGAGCCTTAGCTCTTCCTTCCACATGTGAGGCGACAATCCCGTCCTTCTCCAACGAACATCCTCTAGGTACTCCACCCTCCTCTCTCTCTCTCTCTCTCTCTCTCTCTCTCTCTCTGATTTCTACATTTCCTCCTCTAGGTACCCCTACCATTGATTGACTCCTCCACCTACTCCGCTTCCTCCTCCACCTCTCTCCGTCGCCATGTCTTACGTAGACATGGATACCTGGATCCCGCCTTCCTTCGCAAACATAAGAACGTCCATTTCACTCTCTTCGACTCGTCCCACACATCTAACACTTGGAGGGCCCAATTCGCCTCACCGATCGGACAACACATCTTCCGTCTAATCTCCTCCTCATAAAGATTTCAAGATATTAGAGAGGTTGAATTCCTTTTGATGAGAGATAAGTTAAGCTTAGAATTTAGCAACACTAAAACCTAGTATTCTGAAAGAGACAGATCTTGATATTCGCAAATGAACATCCAATGATTCAGCCTTCTATCTCACTAAAATTTGCTCGAGGACAAGCAAAGAGCTACGTATAGGGGTGTGACGAATCTATAATTTATCTACTTTATATGGGCATCTTAGTAAAATCCCCTTTATAATTCTCTAACTAACCCCTTAATTTGTATTAAATGATATTTACTAATTATGATTAAGTAGGGATAAAATATGTAGTTAAATAATATTATTTTTAACATGAACTGAACCTATTATTTCATGTATAAAAATCACTTGTTTTGACCTATTTTATATTTTATTATTATCTTTAATTAATTAAATTACCTGCATAAAGAACCAAAATCCATAAAAATTAGAAAACCATAAGAAAACACAAAAGTCTTACTTTGTATATTTTATACGTATTTTATATTTGATGATTTTATTTTATGTGTTTCTAACTTATAAAAAAACATAAAATTAGACTAATTATGCATATATTGTATATAAATTAATCTACTAAATAGAATCAAAATTAAAATACAAAAAAATTACAAATATAAAAAAGTGGTGTTTTATTATCCTCAGAGTATCTCTGAAGTTATATTTTGCACACTTGAACTCTTGCAACTTTTTTTTCAACTTGAAACTGGTAGATCTCGTCGAGATCTACGACATTTGTGTTTTGACGATAACTTTTTCATGTTATATTATAAATGTAATGTAAATAATAAAATATCTATATAACCTCTGTAATGTTAAGATTTCACCCATTGCTTGGCAGGTAGCGTCATAGGAGGCCTTAGCATCTCCCTCTTCGTTTGGTCATTTCATCATTAACTTTTAAATATTATTTTTAAATGGGGACCATTAATTGTTGGGTGTGCATTTTTTAAATGAGAGATTTATAAATATGTCCTCAGAGTATCTCCGAAGTCATATTTTGCACACTTGAACTCTTGCAACTTTTTTTCAACTTGAAACTGGTAGATCTCGTCGAGATCTACGACATTTGTGTTTTGACCTTTTTTTATTCGACTTATTTCTTTTTCTTTTTTATTTTTCTTCCTAGTTTCCTCTCCAGCTTCAGCCACATGGCCCGTCTCTTCATTTGACAACACACATCTCCCCCACCATCGGATGCGATTACTCAGATCACATTTGAGCCGCTCGCTCACACTGATCTTCCAATTGCTTGATCTGATCTAAGCCGCATGATTACATCTCTTTCAGGGATATTGATTGCAAGATCCAACGTCTCCGAACCCATCTTCCTCCTTCTGCTCATCCCCCTCTTCTAGTCATTACGCCCTACCGTCACCACTTCTCCTTCCATTTTTTGTTGCCTCCCCACAATACCTCCTCCCTCGTGGTCGACACCACCACATAACCCTATCTTCGCCCAGCCTCACAGACCCATTAATCTCCAACGATAACTTTTCCATGCAGTCGTTACATCTGCCCCCTTCACCTTCTATAACAACAACCCTCTACCTCTAAATACCCCATAATTGCCACCTCTTCCAAATATACACCACTCCATAGCTTCTCCCTTTTGCTCTAATCTCTCCCTCGCCAGTGACACCTATGTGCCAATATCTTCTGGGCGATAACAAGGGAGAAGTGGGTGTGATCCTCGACCCTTTTCAGCGGTCGTGTAACAGCTCCTTTGAGTTGCAAAGCTCAAGCTCTTCCTCATCGGGGCTCTTGAGTTAAGACCTTTAGGATCCTTAGATCATCCTCCCACGGGTGAGAAGACAACCACGCCCTCATCCACCGAACATCCTCTAGTTATTCTGCCCTCTTCTCTCTCTCTCTCTCTCTCTCTTTCTCATTTCTCTGATTTATGGTATGTACCCACGAACGCCTTTGACCCTCTTCAAGGTTCAATTAGCAATGCCTCAGACCCCTCATCTTCGTCCGATCATAGACAGACTCCTCCACCTTCTCCCTTCCTCACATGCCTTGCTCTGCCTCCAGGACTTGCATAAACATGGAGACCCGGATCCCATCTTTCTCCGCAAACCCTAGAACATCCATTTCACACCCTTCGACTCGTCCCACCCAACGAATACTTGCAGGGCCCGATTCGTCTCATTGATCGGACAACACAACTTCTGTATGTTCTCTTATTCACTAATATTTGAGGATGTTAGAGAAGTTGGATTCCTTTAGATCAGAGCTTGGTTGAGCTTAGAATTTTAGGACCATCAAACGTACGATTCTCAATGAAACAAGTCTTGATATTCATACATGCTCAATCAAAAATTCAACATTCTAGCTCACTAAATTCACTTGGGGACAGGGAAAGAGCTAAGTATAGGGGTGTGATGAATATATGATTCATATACTTTATATGGACATCTTAGAGAAATCCCCGTGATAATTCATTAATTGATCCCTATAATTTGTATAAACTAGCATCTGCTGATTGTGCTTAAATTGTTGTTAAAAACCATAATTAAAAAATCTTGTTTTTAACCTGAATTGAGCATTATTTTATGTGCAAAAATCATATATTTTGACCTAATTTCTCTTCTATTATCTTCTTTCATTAATTAACTAAATTGGCATAAAAATCAAAATATGTAAGAATCAGAAACTAGAAGAAAATACGAAAATATGACTTTCTATATTTTGTACCTATTTTATCTTTGATGATTTTATTATATCTCTTTCAAACCTATAAAATATCCATAAAAAATAGATTAATTATGTATATCTTGTATATGAATTAATATACTAATTAAAAATGAATTTAAATTCAAAAAAATACAAAATGCAGAAATGCATTTTTTATTATCTATAAAGTACCTCAAAAATATATTTTCTACAGTTGACCACCATTGACTTTTTTTTCAACATGAAACGTGTAGATATCACCGAGTTCTACAACTTTCATGTATTGGCCTTTTTAAATTCGACCTATTTCTACTTCTTTCTCATATTTCTTTCTATTTTCTTTCTCCTTTTTCCTCATTGGGCCACAGAACCTCTCCACCTTCAGCAACGTGGCTCGCCTCTTTATTTGATACCGCGCATATCACCCATTGTGAGATGTGATCGCTCAGATCGCATCTGAGCTGCTCACCAACACCCGTTTTCCAGTCACTTGATAAAATCTTCTGATATGATCTAAGTTGCATGATCGTGCCTCTTTCAGTGTCGTTGGATCGCGAGATCTAACGGCTTTGAACTCATCTTCCTCTTTCACCCCCCCCCCCCTCTTCCAGACTTTAAGCCTCGCCACCACTGTTTCTCCTTCTATTTTTTGTTGCCTCCCCGCGTAACCTCCTTCCTCATTGTCGACACCAGTACACAAGCCTATCTCCCCTCAGCCTTACGGACCCATTAATCTCCAACGACTGCTTCTCCAGGCACTTATCTCAACCATTACATTTTCCCCCTTCACCTTCTGTAACAACCGCCCTCTACCTCTGAATACCCCATTGTCGCAACCTCTACCGGTTATCCACCACTCCATAGCTTCTCCCTTTAGCTCTAATATCTCCCTTGCTGGTGACAGCAGTGTGCGGAGATCTTCTCTGGGCGACAATAAGGGAGAAGAGGGCGTGATCCGCGACCTTTTCAACAGTCGTGTAGAAGCTCCTATGCACTGCAAAGCCCGAGCCCTTCCTCACAGGGGCTCTTGAGCGAAGATCTCTAAGAGCCTTTGCTCCTCCTTCCTCAGGTGAGACGATAACCCCACCCTCCTCAATCGAACTTCCTCCGATTATTACCCCCTACTCTCTCTCTCTCTCTCTCTCTCTCTCTCTTCGATTTATCCGATTTACCACAAGTTCCCTATCACTTCTTGTACCCTCTTTGGGGATCAATTAGCTTCCCTCAGACCCCTCATCTTCGCTCGACCTTGATAGACTCCCCCCCCCCTTCTCTGCTTCCTCCTCCGCCTAGCTCCGTCGCCATGTCTTACATAGACATGGAGACCCTTATATTATCTTCCTCCGCAGACACCAGAACCTCCATTTCATTCCCATTGACTCGCCCCACCCAACTAACACTTGATGGACCCAATTCGCCTCACTGATCCGACAACACAGCTTCCATCTGATCTCCTCCTTACTAATATTTGAGGATATTAGAGAATTTGGATTCCTTTTTAGTATGGTTTGGTTGAGCATATAATTTTAGGACCACTAAAACCTAGGATTCTTAATGACACAAGTCTTGATATTTGCACCTGCACAGTCAGGGATTCAATTTTAACTCATTAAAATTTTCTCGGAGACAAGCAACGAGCTAAGTATAGGGGCGTGATGAATCTATGATTCATCTACTTTATATGCACATCTAGGCAACCATTAAAAATTCATTAATTAATCCCCTCAATTTATATTAACCAACATTCACTAATTATACTTAAATTGGGGTTAAAATGTATAATTCAGCAATCATGTTTTAACATGAATTTAGCATATTATTCGTACAAAAACAACTTATTATGACATATTTGGTCTTCTATTACTTCTTTAATTAATTTACTAACCTGGCATACATAATCAAGATCCCTAATAATCAAAAAACCATAAGAAAACATAAAAAATCTGAATTTGTATATTTTGTACCTATTTTATCTTTGCTGATTTTTTTATTTGGTTCTAACCTATAAAACCATAAAATTAAAATTATGTATATATTGTATGAAAATTAATATACTATCAAAAATCAAATTAAAAATATAAAAAAAATAAAGAATGCAGAAATATGGTATTTTACTATCTATGGAGTACCTCCAACAATATATTTTGTACAGTTGACCTCTTGTGACTTTTTATTCAACATGAAACTTGTAGATCTCATCGAGATCTACAACTCTCATGTTTTGATGTTTTTTTAAATTCGACATATTTCTATTTCTTTTTATGTTTCTTTCTATTTACTTTGTCTTCTTTCCTCATTAGACCATGTGGCCTCTCCGCCTTCAACCACGTGGCATGTCTCTTCATTAGACACCGTACATCTCCCCACCATCAAATGCGATCATTCAGATCATATCTGAGCTGCTCACCCGCTCCCAACTTACAACCCTTGATCCGGTCTTCTGTTATGATATAAGACGCACGATCGCACCTCTATTAGGGATCGCATGATCCAACAGCTCTGAACCATCTTCCTCCTTCAGTTCACACCATTATACAACCACTACGCCTCCCCACTACAACATTTCCTTCTATTTTTTGTTGCCTCCCTACGTAACATCCTCCCCCACTGTCGACATCACCACATGAACCTATATTCTGTCACCCTCGCATACCCATTAATCTCCAACGACCGCGTCTCCATGGACTTATCTCAGCCGTTACATTCGCCCCCTTCACCTTTTGTAACAACCTCCTTATGCCTCTAAATACCCCATAGCCACCACCTCTTACAACTATACACCAATGTATAGCTTCTCCCTTCAGCTCTAGCCTCTCACTAGCCAGTAACAACAAAGATCTTCTTTGGACGACAACAAGGGAGGAGTGGATGTGATCCGCAACCCCATTCAACAGCCGTGTAGCAACTCCTTTGAGCTGCAAAGCTCGAGCCCTTCCTCGCTAAGGCTCTAGAGCTAAGACCTCCATGAGCCTTAGCTCCTCCTTCCACAAGAGAGATGATAACCCCGCCCTCCTCCATCGAACATACTCCACATAATTCACCCTTTTATCTCTCTCTCACTCTCTCTTTGATTTCTTCGATTTATCACACGTACCCACGAAAGCCTTAGACCCTCTTCAGGGTTCGATTAACTCTGTCTCAGACCCCTCATCTTCTCTCGACCATCGATAGACTCGTCCCCCTTTTTTGCTTCTTTCCTCGCCTTGTTTCACCGCCCGGCCTTGCATAAACATGGAGACCCATATCTCATTTTCCTCTGCAAACACCCGAACCTCCACTTCACTCCATTCGACTCGCCCCACCAACAAACAATTGCATGGCCCAATTTGCCTCACTAATCGCATACCGCATTTTTTGTCCGATCTCCTCCTCAATAACATTTGAGGATATTAGAGAGGTCACATTCCTTTTGATTAGAGCTAGATTGATCTTAAACTTTTAGGGCCACTAAAACCTATGATTCTTAATGAGACGAGTCCTGATATTCGCACATGCACAATCACGTATTCAACCTTCTAACTCAATAAAATTTGCTTGGGGACAAGCAAAAAGCTAAGTATACATGTATGATGAATTTATGATCATCTACTTTATATGGACATCTTAACAAAATCCCCTCAATAATTCAATAATTAATGACGTGATTTGTATTAATTAACATTCATTAATTATGCAAAAGTTAGAGATAAAATCTATTATTAAATAATCTTATGTTTTAACCTGAATTAAGCCTATATTTTTTTGACAAATATCACTTATTTTGACCTAATTTCTATTCTATTATTTTCTTTAATCAGTTAACTACTTGACATAAAGATTAAAATCCATAAAAATCAGAAAAACCAGAAGAAAAAGCAAAAAAAACAGATGTTGTACATTTTCTACCAATTTTATATTTGCTGATTTTATTTTATTTGTTTCTAACCTTTAAAAAACAATAAAGGTTTTATTAATTTTGTATGTATTGTAATAAATTAATCAACTAATGAAAGTCATATTAGAAATACCAAAAATAATACAAAAATGTGGTATTTTATTATCTATACAGAACCTCCAAAATTATATCTTGTATAGTGATCTCATGTGACTTTTTGTTCAACATGAAACTGGTAGATCTCATCGAGATCTACAACTTTCATGTTTAGCCTTCTTTATTTTGACTTATTTCTATTTATTTTTTATTTTTCCTTGTATTTTGTCTCGTTTTCCAATTGGACCACATGGCCTCTCCACGTTCAACCATGTGGCCCTCCTCTTCACTTGACACTGCACATCTCCCCTACCGTCAGATGCGGTCACTCATATCGCACATGAGCCACGCACCCTCACCCATCTTCCAGTCGCTTGATCTGATCTTCTGATCTGATCTAAGTTGCATGATTGTGCCTCTTTCAGAGTCGTTGGATCAACGACTCCGAACCCGTCTTCCTCCTTTAGCTCACCCCCCATTCCGGCCATAATGCCTCGCCACCACCGCTTCTCCTTCCACTTTTTGTTGCCTCCCCATGTAACCTCCTCCCTTGATTCGACTCCACCACAAAACCCTATCTTCCCTCAGCCTCACGGTCCCATTAATCTCCAACGACTGCTTCTCCAGGCATTTATATCAGCTATTACATTCGCCCCCTTCACCTTCGACAATGGCTACCCTCTGCCTCTAAATACCTCATAACCACTGCCTCCTCTAGATATCCACCACTCCATAACTTCTTCCTTCAGCTCTAATCTCTCCTTCGCCAGTAATAAAAGTGTCCAGGGGATCTTCTCCGGACAATAACGAGGGAGAAGCGAGTATAATATGCGAGCTCTTTCAACAACCGTGTAGCAGCTCCTCTGACCTGCAAAGCTCGAGCCCTTCCTCGTGGGGACTCTTAAAAGAAGGCATCCATGAGCCTTATCTCCTCTTATCCTTGTGCAAGAAAGATGACAACCCCACCCTCCTCTATCGAACATCCTCTCCAGGTATTTCACGCTCTTATCTCTCTCTCGACTTAATTTCTCAGATTTACTGCACGTACCACGAACGCCATAGACCCTCTTCAGGGTTCAATAAGCTCTGCCTTAGACTCCTCATCTTTGCCCGATCATCGACAGACTCCTCCCTCTCCTCTTCCTCCACCGCCTTGATCCACCGTCGAGCCTTGCATAGACATGGAGACTTTAGAGTACCTCTAAAATTATATTTCGTACGGTACTTTATTATCTTCAGAGTACCTATAAAAATATTATGGTATTTTATTATCTTTATAGTACCTCTAAAATTATTTTTTGTACAGTTGACATCTTATGACTTTTTGTTCAACATTAAACTTGTAGATCTCATCGAGATCAACAATTTTGATGTTTTCATTTTTTTAGTTCGACCTGTTTCTATTTTTTTGGTTTTCTTTATATTTTCTTTCTCCTTTTTCCTCGTTGTGCCACGAGGCCTCTCCACCTTCAATCACATGGCCCGCCTCTTCATTTTACACTGCGTATCTCCCCCGTTGTCAGATGGGATCACTTAGATCGCATATGAGCTACTCACTTGTGCCCATCTTGCAACCGCTTGATCTGATCTTCTAATCTGATCTAAGTCGCACGATTGCACCTCTTTCAAGGTCGTTGGATCGTAAGATCCAATGACTCTGATCCCTTCTTCCTCCTTCTACTCACTCCTACTTCTTATCATTACGCTTTGCACCATCGCTTCTCCTTCCATTTTTTGTTGCCTCCCACGTAACCTCTATCGCGACCCCGTTTCCCCAGGCCATCGGATCCTCGCATATCCGGATCTGGTTACTCAGCAATAATTTATTCAGCAATCACAACTAACATTCAGAAATAGACTACAAATAAAAATATTCAGAAGAAAGTATTTCAATCCTTTTCTTTTCACAAAATAAAGTTCAGATGATACACTGACCCACTATAACCATTTACATGTACATCGGCTTGAAAGGAAAATATACAAAAGATTACTAACTACCTTAAAGAGTAAAGTTACTGTGGCTGGATGGATGTCTAGTATGTAAGCTAGATGTAATTTTTAAAGTCTTGTGATGGCTCACCGATACCTGTTCGGTTTTCCATAAATCATAGGATAAAAATTAGCGAATCCTAAGTAACGAAGAAGAGAAAAGTAAACAAATTGGGTAATTTTTCAAAACTTGATATTACAAAAATTTCATTCCTTCTCATTAATTTAAGTCCTATTCCTTTCTATTCCACATCGGGGATTAGTCCAGGGGAACCCCACCATTATTGGACTCCGAAGCTGTGGACACTTCGAGATTGGAAATTGTGTTGATCTTGGTAAGCTTATGCCGCCGCACGTCGCCTCAACCAATCCTCCAATACTACCCCGACAATTTCCTTTTCTTTTATTAAACAGGGTCTCAAACCCTCAGCCTGGAAAATCAAATGAGCACACCGTCCTCGAGGACTCAGCTGCTTAAAACCTCAGGCTAACATTTAATCATATAACCTAGCGGCTTTAAATACATATTATCGTGACCCAGCCGCTATTGAACCACACGTGCCTCCACACGGTACGACCACATCTTCCGTCATTCCAACCCGAATATATTGGCTCCCGGTGCCAAGCGTTGCAAAACATTCAATTTGTGTGCACTTATCATAGCAGGGCAACCGTGTACCACCTAGGTAGGGAAACGCCAATACGGGTTCCTTCCGACAAACCTACAGGTTGCATGCCCGACCTGTAGTTCTACTCCCAGTCATCCTTAACGTGACACACGATCCTTTTCATGATCCAACTCAAGCCACATCAATTCCCATGATGTAATTCTTTCGTTAAATCTTCGATTTGCATAATTAGCAATATTTAGTATAGGCTCACATGTATATTATTCAAAACCACATATACTCGTATTTATGCTTATTTTAACTCCCAAACCCTAACTTTCAAAGCCACCGCATCAATTTGATGATTAAACCGTATTGTAGTGGGAATCACAAAGCAACTTTTCAGACTTTTCAGAAATATCTAAAATTAGGGTTCTTAATAGCAAAGAAAATAAAATCAAGAATTTCAATAATCTCGTATGAAAACCCAACAGCAAAGGGAGGATTTCGTTACCTAATTGAGCTCTATCTCGTGTATGCAAGGCTTTATCATGTTTCATTTTTTTGAAAGGCTATTTTAAGGCTCCTTAAAAGATCGAATTTCATTTTCTTATAAAAAATGTTAAGAACGTGTCAAGAACGCGAAGAACGAACGAAGAACGTGAAGAACACGAAGAACACCAAGAACATATTTTCTCTTAAAATTTCGGCAGAGTTGCCCCTTATATCGGGACATATTTCTCGGAAAATTTCGGCAAAGTTTCCTCTTATATCGGGACATATTTCTCGGAAAATTTCGGCAGAGTTTCCCCTTATATCGGGACATATTTCAAAATAAAAATGAAAAGAATTTCCTCTATAAAATCAATCGTGAGGAAAATAACAACAAAACTGAAAGAATATACTCAAACATCAAGAGATGAAGGATCGGTAGACACCACGCATCTTAGGTGAGTGAACGTGTGACGAATCACAGGGTCACTGACGTGCATAGCCGCCCGCACCTAAGTAGGGTATTACACAGATTTCTCCATCAAAATAATTATAAAATCATAATAGAATGAACAGAAACATAAACGATGGAGAATCAGTAGACACTAAGCGTCTTAGGTGAGTGAACGTGTAACGAATCACAGGGTCACTGACATGCATAACCGCTCGCACCTAAGTAGGGTGTTACACAGATTTCTCCTCGAACCATAACAGGAAAACGAATCGGAAAGAAAGATGAATCAAGAACAAAACTTGGAAGAACAAGAGGATGAATTGAAAGCCTAGCTTACGAAGCAAACTAAGAGAGGATCATACATTTCTCCTTCTCGTTCTCCCGGCAGCGCTTTGCTAGCGCTCCTCCCTCGCCTCCCACTCCTCCTCCCGACCTCTCGTCCCTAGCCCTTGGGGTGGTGGTGGTAGTGGAAGTCGTAGAGAATGAATGGGTGGGGGGTCTATTTATAGGCCCTGGAAAACCACTAACCATGGTTAGAAAACCATGGTTTAGGCCTTAACCATGGTTTAGCAGCCCATGATTTTGGCCCATGGTTTTGGCCAAAACCTATCCCAAACTTGGGGCTTAAATTAGAACATTCCAGAGGATTCTAGATTCGTTAATGACGCTTAATTAACACTAATCGTGATTAACTTTCACTAATCACGATTTAACTTTCGCGGCTTACGCTTATCTTTTGCTAACTATTGATTAGTGTTTATTAATGATCATTAGCAGTTTTCAATCCGTCATTAGTTTCTTTAATCATGTTTAATTAGTCCTAATGACAGTCATTATGGGTTAATGACATCTTAGCCTTCCTTACTTCTCTTTCTTCTGAAAATCATAACAATTCGAAACAAAGTCCGATTCACACGAAACAAATTTCGTTGGTTTTCTCTTGATGAGCCGGATCTCATTATATAGGAAACGAGATATGCCAAGTTCAAGGCTTTACAATTATAACAACCTTAAAGGAATTCTCGTCCTCGAGACTAGAAATACAGGCATAACAACCTTAAAGAGGATTGAAACCATAACAACCTTAAAGAGAATGAACGTAATTTCATTTATAAAGAAGATATACAATACACAGTGTTATTACTCGAATAAGTAGGGGTATTTCTCTCTCATTTCTTTCTCTGGTTCCCATGTGGCTTCTTCAAACTCTTGGTTCCGCCATAATATTTTAGCAAGAGGCACCTCTTTGTTTCTCAACTTCTTGATATCCCTTTCAAGTATTTGCACAGGTATCTCTTGGTATGTCAAGTCTGGCTCAACATGTAAATCATCATAACTTATCTTATGCTCTGGATCCCTAATGTACTTTCTCAGATTTGATACATGAAATACATCATGTATTGCCGAAAGATGTGGAGGAAGTGCAAGTCTATATGCCACTTTTCCAATGCGCTGAATAATTTCAAAGGGACCCACGAACCTAGGTGCTAACTTCCCATGCAAGCCAAACCTCTGAACACCCTTCACAGGTGATACTTTGAGAAATACAAAGTCACCTACCTCAAATTCAAGGTCTCTCCGCCTGGTATCACTATAACTTTTCTGGCGACTCTGGGCAGTTAATAGTCTTTTTCTAGCAAGCTCTACAGCTTCCCGTGTCTCTTGAAGTCTATCTGAATTATAAAGTTCTTTATTCCGACCTCTTCCCAACACAAAGGAGTAGTACACCTTCGTCCATATAGTGCTTCAAATGGTGCCATGCCAATACTTGTATGGTAACTATTATTGTAGGTGAATTCTGCAAGAGGCAAATGTCTAATTCACGATCCCTTCCATTCTAAGGCACATGCTCGTAGCATATTCACTAGTGTCTGAATCGTACGTTCTGACTGATCGTCTGTTTGTGGATGATATGTTGAGCTCAAGCATAATTGTGTACCTAAGGATTTCATTAAGTTCTCCCAATAGTGTGAGGTGAATCGTGAATCTCGATCGGAAACTACTTCCTTTGGGATACCATGGAGGCGAATCAGATGGGTAATATATAACTCAGCAAGCTGGTCTGGAGTGAAAGATAAGCTTATCGGAATGAAGTGTGCTATCTTTGTCAGACGATCTATTATAACCCAGATACTATCTTTACTACCAGTCGTCTGAGGTAAGCCAGTAACGAAGTCTATAGAAATGCTTTCCCATTTCCATTCAGGTATAGGAAGGGGTTGCAATAATCCCGGTGGCTTTTGGTGTGAAGCCTTTACTTGCTGACAAGTGAAACATGAATTCACAAACTCAGCAACATCTTTCTTCATTCTCGACCACCAAAAGTATGAATGAAGATCTTTATACATCTTAGTAATTCCTGAATGAATAGATAATCTTGAACAATGCGCTTCTCGTAAGATGTCTTTCCTTAGTTCAGGTGTGTTTGGTACACATACTCTGTGATGGTTATACAGTAACCCATCTTGTATCTAGAATCCCTCTATCTCATGCTTCTCAAGTTTTTGTTTCAAGTCTTTAAGGACTGGATCATCCTCCTTTCCTTTCTTTATTTTATCCCAGATCTCTGGTTTGTATCGATGAGGAATAGTTATAGTATCAACACTATTATCAAATGGTTTTCATTCACTTAACGTTGATAGTAAACCCCAGAAGTGGATAGCACTCACTAACCCAGGTGAATAAGTTCTTCTGCTAAGGGCATCTGCTACGACGTTCCCCTTACCAGGGTGGTAGGAGATAGTGCAATCATAATCTTTCAACAACTCTAGCCACCGTCTCTGTCTCATATTGAGCTCCTTTTGATCAAACAGATATTTCAAGCTTTTATGATCGGTGAAGATTTCAAAAGTAATACCATACAGGTAGTGTCTCCATATCTTTAAAGCGAAAACTACGGCAACTAATTCAAAGGTCATGTGTTGGGTAGTTTTTCTCATGTGTCCTGAGCTGTCGTGATGCATACGCAACTACCTTATCATGTTGCATAAGAATCGCCCCAAGTCCTTCTTTAGATGCGTCAGTGTACACTGTAAACCCTTCACTCCCGGAGGGTAGAGTAAGGATTGGTGCAGATGTTAGGCATTCTTTCAGTGTCTAAAAACTAGCTTCACATGTATCAGACCATAAGAATGGGACCTCCTTCTGAGTTAGTCTAGTCATAGGCAATGCTATTCGTGAAAAGTCCTTCACGAATCTTCTATAATATCCAGCTAATCGCAGAAAAGATCGTATTTCTGTGACAGTCTTCGGGCGTTCCCAACTCATCACCGCACTAACCTTTGTAGGATCAACTGATATACATTCCCGAGAAATAACATGGCCTAAGAAAGATACTTCAGATAGCCAGAAGTCACATTTACTATATTTAGCATACAGTTTGTTCTTCTTTAGAGTTTCAAGTGCCTTCCTGAGATGATGTTCATGTAGATACTTATCCTTGGAGTAAATAAGCACATCATCAATAAAGACTACTACAAAATGATTTAAGAAATCCTTGAATACTCTATTCATAAGATCCATGAAGGCTGCTGGGGCATTTGTTAGTCCAAAAGGCATAACTAAGAATTCATAATGGCCGTATCTAGTTCGAAAAGCTGTCTTGGGAATATCTGTATCTTTAATTTTCAATTGATGGTATCCAGATCTTAAATCAATCTTAGAATACACCGTTGAACCTTGTAACTGATCAAAGAGATCATCTATTCTTGGCAGTGGATACTTATTCTTTATTGTCCACTTCTTTAGTTGTCTATAGTCAATGCACAACCGCATTGACCCATCCTTCTTCCTAACAAATAAGTCAGGTGCACCCCATGGTGAAATACTAGGACTTATGAATCCTTTATCTAACAGTTCTTGTAACTGTACCTTTAACTCTCGTAACTTAGCTGGTGCCATCCTATATGGAGGGATAGAGATAGGATGAGTATCAGGTATGAGAGAGATTTCAAATTCAATCTCTCGCTCAGGTGGTAATCCAGGTAGTTCCTCTGGAAATACATCAGGAAACTCGCACACTATAGGCACATCTTCTATCATTCTTTCTGACCTGATGTTGTGGATACATAAGCTAAATAACCTTGGCAGCCTTGCTCTAACAACTGTTGTGCCTTCAATGTAGAGATATATTTGATATTATCATTGGATGTCTTTCCAATGAACTGGAACTCTATCGACTTTGGAAGGTGAAACGTTACTGTCTTCTGAAAACAATCAAGACATGCATGATGCCTTTCTAGCCAATCCATCCCTAGGATAAGATCAAAGTCCTCCATTTCTATTAGTAGTAGTGAAACAGGTAACTGATGTCCCGCTATCACTACTATGCAATTATCCAGGATTTCTCGGATTATAAATATCTGTCCTCCTGGTCCCTTGATCAGATAGGACTGGTGTACCTTTACTGGTATCTTACCCAAAGTGGGTACTAACCGTTGAGCAATAAATGAATTTGAAGCACCACAAAACCCCAGTTCTGCAGCTGGCACTTCCCAAGGGACCTTGCAAGACCCGCAAAAAGGTGGACCTGAAACTCACTATATACCACATATCCTCCCGTCTGGACTAAATAAAGCGTGTACTGAAAAACCATAAATAGTAACGGTACCTCGTACAACTGTGCCTGAGTGGTAGGTTTGTTCCTCAGTAATTGCATTTAGCTGGCCATTATGAATATGCAAGCTAGAACCCGCAACACTTTGTGGTGGTTGTTGTATAGGAGACGCTCCTAATGAGCCCCGACCTCTACCGTGTCTTCCTCTGTGTGTTGCTCCATTGCTCGAGGTGGATGTTATACTGTTAATTGGGGTTGATTTAAAACCTGAACCTCTCAACTTCGGACAATCTTTCTTGATGTGGCCT
Organism: Ottelia alismoides; assembly: GCA_037367405.1. NCBI lineage: Eukaryota > Viridiplantae > Streptophyta > Magnoliopsida > Alismatales > Hydrocharitaceae > Ottelia > Ottelia alismoides. The sequence goes on along the minus strand of JAZKJV010009625.1, from coordinate 963,416 downwards.
TCCTGATGACAGTAAAAACACACACGTGCTCTTGTTTGAGCTGAAGATCCAGCCACAGAGGTGCTAACTCCTGCAGCTGAGTCGCGAGGATATAGTGGAGGTCTAGAGAAATCCCTTCTTCCTGATAATTCCTGACCCAAGGTCTGTGGTGAGCTTATATTGGAACCGACTGGATGATAGCAACGATCTCTACGATTATAATGTTCCTTGCTTTTGGATGGTCCACCATTAAAGTGGAAACTTCTTCTTTGGCGGTTTTCGTCCCTCTTTATCTCAATACGAGAGACGATGTCCATTGCTTCATCTATGTTTGTGGCTCTAAAACCAGCAAGCTTTTCTCGTAGATCTCCCTGAAGACCGCTAACAAATTTGGTAAGACATCTTGTGGTGAAGCTTCTAGAGCTGGTGAGTACCGTAGTAGTTCAGTAAAGCGGATATGATAATCTCGTACGGTCTTAGAACCCTAATTCAGAGAAGCCAACTGTCTCCTCTTTAATTCTTCCCAATGAGAGGGACAGAAGTGAGCTCCGAATCTCTCTTCAAAGATATCCCATGGAACATGATCTGCTAGCTTCCTGGAAATTGCTCTCCACCATCGTCGTGCATAATCTGCTAGGGAGTAATCAGCAAAGTGCACCTAGGTGTCAACTGGTGCATGGATTATCCTCAACATCCTAGTAGCATCATCTAGCAATAACTCAGCCTCGGCAGGTGTCTCTACACCTTTGAATCGAGGAATTTTTCCCTTTCGGTAATTATCTAGTAATGTTTGGTGTCTAAGAAGGGCCTTCTCCATTGCTCCTTCAATCGTGGTAAGAGCAGACTCAGTTGAAGGATGGTGACTAGATTCTTCCTCAGAAAGGTGGACAGAACCTTCAATCGTGGCATCCGCAGGCTTAGATGCCTCGGGTCTCTCAGCTTGTGCATGGAGCCTCTCCTCCAATGCCTGTTGCCTTTGCCCCATGTCTTGGAGCATTGCCATCATAGCTGCTAATTATCTAGACACGTCTTTGTCTGCCATGATCCTGGGATGAGTCAAGGTTAAAGGTCAGTTCCTATATGTCTTAGCATGATGTACATAAGGGACAATGACTTGTGAATGGTACTGCAGTCAGTTATTAAGATCAAAGGATCTTAATACAACCTTAGTTTTCTGAATACCGCTCATAGTTGATAATTACTAAATAAATTACTGGAGTAACCTACCTCTGATACCAATCTGTTGCGACTCCGTTTCTCCGAGCCTTCGGATCCTCCCATATCCGGATCTGGTTACTCAGCAATAATTTATTCAGCAATCACAACTAACATTCAAAAATAAACTACAAATAAAAATACTCAGAAGAAAGTATTTCAACACTTTTCTATTCACAAAATAAAGTTCAGATGATACATTGTCCCACTATAACCATTTACATGTACATCAGCTTCAAAGGAAAATATAGAAAAGATTACTAACTAGCTTAAAGAGTAAAGCTACTGTGGTTGGATGAATGTCTAGTATGTAAGCTGGATGTAATTTTTAAAGTCCTTGCGATGGCTCACCGATACCTGTTGGGTTTTCCATAAATCATAGGATAAAAATTAGCGAATGCTAAGTAACGACGAAGAGAAAAGCAAAAAAATTGGGTAATTTTTCAAAACTTGATATGACAAAAATTTCATTCCTTCTCATTAATTTAAGTCCTATTCCTTTCTATTCCACATCGGGAATTAGTCCAGGGGAACCCCATCATTATTGGACTCCGAAGCTGTGGACACTTCAGGATTGGAGATTGTGTTGATCTTGGTAAGCTTATGCCGCCGCACGTCGCCTCAACCAATCCTCCAATACTATCCCGACAATTTCCTCTTCTTTTATTAAACATGGTCTCAAACCCTCAGCCTGTAAAATCAAATGAGCACACCGTCCTCGAGGACTCGGCTGCTTAAAACCTCAGGCTAACATTTAATCATATAACCTAGCGGCTTTAAATACATATTATCGTGACCCAGCCGCTATTGAACCACACGTGCCTCCACACGGTACGACCACATCTTCCGTCGTTCCAGCCCGAATATATTGGCTCCCGGTACCACGCGTTGCAAAACATTCAATTTGTGTGCATTTATCATAGCAGGGCAACCGTGTACCACCTAGGTAGGGAAACGCCAATACGGGTTCCTTCTGACAAACCTACAGGTTGCATGCCCGACCTGTAGTTCTACTCCCAGTCATCCTTAACGTGACACACAATTCTTTTCATGATCCAACTCAAGCCACATCAATTCCCATGCTGTAATTCTTTCGTTAAATCTTCGATTTGCATAATTAGCAATATTTAGTATAGGCTCACATGAATATTATACAAAACCACATATACTCGTATTTATGCTTATTTTAACTTCCAAACCCTAACTTTCAAAGACACCGCATCAATTTGATGCTTAAACCCTATTTTAGTGGGAATCATAAAGCAACTTTTCAGACTTTTCAGAAATGTCCAAAATTAGGGTTCTTAATAGCAAAGAAAATAAAATCAAGAATTTCAATAACCTCGTATGAAAACCCAACACCAAAGGGAAGGATTTCGTTACCTAATTGAGCTCTATCTCGTGTATGCAAGGCTTTATCGTGTTTCGTTTTTTAGAAAGGCTATTTTAAGGCTCCTGAAAAGATCGAATTTCATTTTCGTATCAAAAACGTTAAGAACGTGTCAAAAACGCGAAGAACGAATGAAGAACGTGAAGAACATGAAGAACACCAAGAACATATTTTCTCTTAAAATTTCGGCAGAGTTTCCCCTTATATCGGGACATATTTCTCGGAAAATTTCGGCAGAGTTTCCCCTTATATCGGGACATATTTCTCGGAAAATTTTGGCAGAGCTTCCCCTTATATCGGGATATATTTCAAAATAAAAATGAAAAGAGTTTCCTCTATAAAATCAATCGTCAGGAAAACAACAGCAAAACTGAAAGAATATACTCAAACAACAAGAGATGAAGAATCGGTAGACACCACGCATCTTAGGTGAGTGAACGTGTGACAAATCACAGGGTCACTGACGTGCATAGCCGCCCGCACCTAAGTAGGGTATTACACAGATTTCTCCATCAAAATAATTATAAAAGCATAATAGAAAGAACAGAAACATAAACGATGGAGAATCGGTAAACACCATGCGTCTTAGGTGAGTGAACGTGTGACGAATCACAGGGTCACTGACGTGCATAGCCGCCCGCACCTAAGTAGGGTGTTACACAGATTTCTCCTCGAACCATAACAGGAAAACGAATCGGAAAGAAAGATGAATCAAGAACAAAACTTGGAAGAACAAGAGGATGAATTGAAAGCCTAGCCTACGAAGCAAACTAAGAGAGGATCATACCTTTCTCCTTCTCGTTCTCCCGGCAACGCTTCACTAGCGCTCCTCCCTCGCCTCCCACTCCTCCTCCCGACCTCTCGACCCTAGCCCTTGGGGTGGTGGTGGTAGTGGAAGTCGTAGAGAAGGAATGGGTGGGGGGTCTATTTATAGGCCCCAGAAAACCACTAACCATGGTTAGAAAACCATGGTTTAGGCCTTAACCATGGTTTAGCAGTCCATGGTTTTGGCCAAAACCTATCCCAAACTTGGGGTTTAAGTTAGAACATTCCAGAGGATTCTAGATTCGCTCATGACGCTTAATTAACACTAATCGTGATTAACTTTCACTAATCGCGATTTAACTTTCGCAGCTTACTGACGAGTCGCTAAATACTAGATTTAATTCGTGTTCGTTGTAATACGTGTACTTAGCGATTCGGTCAGAACCGAGAGAAGATCTCCGTGAAGAGTGTCTCGGCTTAATTTATATCCCGAGCAAGTCCGGGGTCGAACACAGGGAGGCAAAGGAACAACTTGGGTTTAATTTGCAAATTTAAGATCTAGATATCCAATGCGGTTTTTTTTATATTTTTTTAATGCAAAAATCAAAGCAAATGCAAATGCGGGTGAATCAAGACACTAAGAAAACACAAACAAGGCCAAATTAATTTTAATGAAAAAGAAGTCCAATTTAGCCTATTCGTATTTTTCCTAGAATCCTAATCCAGTGGTGAACACAAAACATATTTTTTTGTATTTTTTAAGGCTAAAATGCAATAATGAAAAATGCACACTTTTTATGGGTTTTTTCGCAATTTATCACACAAATAGTAAGCAAAAATCATGAAAAATTTACTGGAACATAAAGATGATGCAAGGAAGCTACAGTAAAATTTTTGGATTTTTTTGACAAAATATGAATTTTTTATGTATTTTTTAGTGAAAACAGAGTGACAGTGAGTAAATAATTCCTAATAAATCCACGTTATCAAATTAATCAAAGTGCAAATTATCTCAATTAGATATTTTCATGTGGCATACAGGAGACTTTAAGTTTTGCAAAAAGGATGTCTGTGGATTTAATTAAAAATCAAATACTAATTTCACTCTACGATTTATTTCAGGCACAAGACAACTCCATTTTGGATGAAATTTGGACAGTACGTTAATCACTTATCAAGGCATCTTTCCTAATTTTTGTTGAATTTTTAGAACAAGCTTGTGTGAGATATAAATTTAAAACTCCAGATTAGATAAAATATGCAATATTTCAGTTGAATAATTTTAATAAATTACCTAAAGGCAACAAAAATACAAAAAAATAGTCAGATGGTAGACAATTAGTTGCTCAACACCATGGTATTTTTCTTTAAATAAAATGATGCAATAAAAGTGTCCAAATTTAAAGTCAAATGCAGGGGTATGTGTGCAAACTCAGAAACTGATATTTACAAAGCAAATATATACAGGGACGGATTTGCAATAACAAGAACTTGGTGAAAATAAATGCAATTTTTACATAATAGTAATAAAAAAAATAAAAGAGAGGGAAGACCTTCTTCTCTAGGCCGATTGGGGCTGAACCCAAAAGGGGAGATGGCGGGGTCGGCGGCGTCGCCCGCGCACGGTCGTACGCGCAGCGGCGCGCGGCCGCTCACAGCGGCGGAGGTGAGGCGGAGGGGCGGCGGCGCTCTGGCGGGAGGCGCGGGGCTCTGGCGGATGTGCGGCCGACAGTGGCTGGCGGAGAGGGGAGGAGGCGCGGGGCCGCGCGCGCGGGGCTGAGCTCCGCGGCAGCGCTGGAGGTTGCCCGCGCGCGGCCGCGGCGGCGGTGTAGCCGCGGAGGCTGCGGTCGTGGAAGGAGGAAGGGAGGGGGCGGCGGCGGCGCTGGCCGCTGCTTCTCCTGTTTACTTTTTTATTATTTTTTTTGATTTTTTTTTACTTTTGTTTTTGGCTGGAACTGTAATAATTTTTTTGTTTTAATTTTTTTTATTTTTTTAATTTTCTTAAAACAAGAGATAATATATACACAAATAGGTGATAAAGATAGAAGATGGTGATGGTGGAGTGGTTGATATCAAAATGTTGGTGTTGGTCAAATAAGTAAACAAAATATTAGATAAAATAAATAACAAGGAAAAGTAGAGAAACAACTTACCTGATGTTCGCCGGATTGGCGGAGCAGCTACGCTGAACTCCTGTCGTCGCCTCGATCCGATTGGCGAAATCAAAATCGAAGAGGCTATGCGAGCTCGATGGGGAACTCGTGACGCGAAGCGGAGCTCCGCGGATCTCACCTGAAGGAGGTCGTCGCTTGAGGACGATGCTTCGCAGCTGTCACCAACAAAACACTCCAAGCTCTCTCCTTATTCTATAAGAATGGTGGATCGAGAAAAATTGAGGATGTACAAAAGAATATAAAGAGAAGAGAAAGGGAAGTTAGAATGGTGGTGGTGTTGAATGGGAGGTTAAATTAGTGATGGGGTTGAATGGGAAGTTAGATGAATAATGGTGTTGAATGGAGGTTGATGAAGACTTGGAGGTTATTGTAGAGAATGGGAAAATAATAAATAATGATATAAAGTATGCTACTTTAAATACAACAAAATTAAAGAGGGGAAAAATGATGAATTTACAAGTGAATACATACAACATGTACAATTTTTTGTTTGCTTTTCTAATATGTATTTTATAATTTTTTTGTCTTTTTAATAGTAGCTATGTACAATAAGAAAATACAATAAAATATTACAATCAAAATACAATACCACCATGATTTTTTTTGTATTTTAATAATTAAAAAAAATGAAGAAAGAACGAACATATACATAATATACAAAGTACATCTAGGTCCCAAAACCCAACTTTTGCAAATGAGCTCCGATTTTAATGAAACCACTTTCGTTGGATAGATAATTTTCTAACTTGAACTTTAAAAGTGAGTTTGGTGAATTTGGAGTTCATACGGAGCATGAATTTAGTTTGGAAGTTGGTCTTTACGGCTTTTTCCTATTGGGATCTAGGAGCATTTATTTGAGATATAATTTGTTTTTATTTTTGTATTTTTATATACATTGATATGAACATGTTGGAGAAAGAATTAGCCAAAAAGGAGTTGATATGAAATTATTAAAAATACATAAAGTTTTGGGCTATTTACATGTATAAAACTCCTTTATTTTTGCGGCTTTTTATTGTTAATTTATTTTGTACAATCTAATATACAATAATTCATGTATTTTATTTACAAGAGTCATTTTGTTAATTTATGGATTTTATATACATTTATTAGGTAATTTACTCGTGGATTTTGCTAAGATCAAGATATTGAGATGATGAATCGTGGATTCATCACCCCCCTATACTTAAACTTTGCTAGTCCTCGAGCAAATAAAGAATGAATAAGTTGGGTTAACCCCTGACTGTACATGTGAAAACAAGACTTGATCTATTCAAGAGGTTTTAGAAATCCTAAAATTCTAAGCTGGACCAAGCTCTAGTCAAAAGGTATCCAAATTCCCTAATCATCAGACTCTCTTTGTATACATATATAGTAGGGACATGACTTTAAGTGTTGACCGCAGTTACAAGAGTAGAGTTACAACGTCACCCAAGGTTCCAATCTAAGAGACTCTCCTAAGGACCCGATCCTCAACACTAGGGAATAAACCATTTCTTGCATCCAATCCACCGTTTCCTTAGTTGTCAGACTTAAAAGTGTAGATGGAAGGCCAGTTGATGGAGGGCATAGGATTGTGTCATTTCTTCTCTCCCTCTCATTGGAACAAGGATCCTCTCGAGTGCCTTATTACTCAACGTATTTTTTTTGATGTTGATCAGTGTGTCCGTCAAGAGAAGTTGGAGCCGTCTGCACTTGTTTTCCTGGGAGTACACTGGGGTGTGTTTTTTTTGAGTATCTATTATACCTTCTACGCCCAGACTTGTAGCATTTACGATGCAGAGCCCTTTTTTGGTGCAAGCCCGACTCCTGGTCCTAATAGCGGTGGTCCAAGTGGACACTTTGAAATGGTTGGGAGCGCTCGCCTTTGGTGGAAGCTCTTTTGGTAATTGACTTTGTGGAATGAGAGCTTTTCTTTGACATTTCATTGCTTTGTAGTATTTTTGGCTAGCTCCACTGCTTTTACCAAGAGTTGGCGCACATTGATCAACATTTTATCACACCCTGGCACATAGGTAAATGTCAAGAGATAGTATAAGAACCATGTTCCCATACTGGCTAAAGATGTTGACACTCAGGTTTCATGAAGCCTTCATTGATTTTATCCCATCCTCGAGCATCATTAAATCAAGTCCAAACTCAAATCCCTCATCCCAGATCCTCAAGTGAAATTTCAACTCATCTCATCATAACTGCAGTCGTGTATGTGAGGTGCTGATCATATTCTTAAGGTAGAGACTAAGCATGCAATATAGCATACAAATCTTTCAAACTAGGGAAATGTGAATAATTAAGTCAAGGACCCTAATGACTAAGGCTGGTTAACTCAAAATATCAAGACCTCATAAACCAAGTGTTCTTGAACATCACTAGTCTTGTGTGAAAGCGAATGTGTCAGGGGTTAAACCAACTTATTAGTTAGTTTTTTAGTGTTTTTTTATGAATTTTTTAAGTTTTACAAAAAGTGTTTTTTTTCAAAAAGTTTTTTTTGAAAAGGTCTTTTTTTATTTTTTTTTTGAAAAATAAAGATAAATCAGAAAGGACAAAAAGTTTTTTTTTTGAAAAGGTTTTTTTATCTCTTTTTTTGAAAAATAAAGATAAATCAGAAAGGACACATTTTTTTGAAAATTTTTTTAGAGCAATTTTTTTTGAAAAAGTTTTTTTACCACCCATAATTATTGTATAATATATACAAAAATACGTGAAAGTACGAGCTATGGGTAAAGTATATATGTAATATATACACGCCCCCTATACTTAGCATGTGCTATGTCCTCATGGCACAAGAAGCGAGAAAAAGACATAGCTCGTGCTAAGCGTAGGATGAATAAAATAATAAATAGTATAGAAGTCGATCCGCCCCCCCCCATACTTAGGCTCTGGACAGCCTAAGTGTAGAAGAAGAGCAAAAATGGGGCGGACGAGGTCAAGAGGAGAAATGGATGAGTATGTACACATGGCTGGCATCAACTCCCCCTATACTTAGGCTCTTGGTAAGCCTAAGTGTAGGACAAGAGTAAGTGTGAGAACCGATGTGATCTGGAGAATATACAAAGAAGGAAGTATGTACAAGTGGAGTGAATCTATACAATGATCAAGAAGGTTTGTGACGGACCTTCTTGCGGGAGCGAGGGGGTGGGTAGTATACATATGTGTCGCTGTCAGAATCGTTCGTAGAGGAATAATAGTGAGGTGTGGGGAACGTCCAACGAGGGTCGACACATGGCTGCTTGCTCAAATATGGCTTTAGAACAGCCGAACTAAGCTCACTCATGTAGATCACCTCATCCGGACCTGATGAGGACTCCTCAGAAAGTTCCTTCTCTGGAACATCAAAGGTAACCTTCTTAGTCGGTTTTCTAGAACCTGAAGCATCAAGAGGAAGAGGAGATTGACAAGCTTTGAGGGGTTCGGGGGGAACACCTCAAGGAATCAATACTCTTCTTTTTCTTACCAGATGACCGACTAGAGGACGGAGCAATCGATTTATCAAGATTGGTCAATTTGGTCCCAGTTGTCTCCTTTGGTGTATGTCCTGGATGTGGTGTGTGTGAGGTTCTGACCAGAGGTTCATCATCAGATGAGTCACCATATGCATTGTAATACTCCTGCAGGGTCAGCACACGTCTCTGATAAGGCACAGTGTTCTCAGTTGGCTTAACATTGTTGGGTTCTTGTGTCGGATCATCGAAATGATCAAGGCAATCCACAAAGGTCATGTCCGACTCAATGATAGCTTCTGGTCGTGAGTCCTCTCTAGAAGCTGTCGCGGTGGGGGTGCAAGCAGTAGGCGGTGTGTGGTTGTAGGGAGTCTCTAAACCAATAGTCGTCTGGACAGTCGGTATCTCAGGTGTAGTAGAGAGACGGGACTCAACTTTCTCTCGAAGGTCACGACTGTCTGCAACTTTATGGGTTACCTTGAAATATCGTGTGTCCTCAAAGATCGGGTGAGGTCGGAGTGCTCCCAATGCAGAGAAATCGATCTCCCGAGTCTCACAATCTATAGTTGCCTTAGCCAAGGCTAAGAACGGCTTCCCAAGAATGATCGGAGACTGGGTGAACTCTCCTCGGTGCTCAATATCAATGATCGTGAAATCCACCTGTAATAGAGCACCTTGGAAAGTAACGATGACTGAAATGGTTCCTCTCGACCGTTTAACAGACCGATCTGCCAACTGAATGATCTCTCTTGACTTCTTGGCAGATCCGAGTTTGAGCTTGGCAAACACGGAGGTCGGGAGGATATTAATTGGTAAGTCATCATCGATTCTTACATGGGTGAATGTGGTATCTTTGATTTCACAATCAAACCTAGGCAACCGCTTTACTCTGCGGCTCTTGGTTTTTCTCCCTATCATCAAAGATGTGGCCATAGACACTATATGTATCTCAGTCCTTGTTCTCTTATTGCCCGACCTTTTAGGCATCAATTTACTTCTCACAAATCTTTTAAGGTCGGGAAAGTGCTCAATGGCCATTATTAAGGGAAGCTCAAAAATCAACTTTCTATCCAATGCTTCCCTAACCGTAGGATCCAATTTTTTTAGATCTTTTCCTTTTTCAATTTTTATGGTATTTTCTGAGTTTTCAATTTTTTTGGTCTTTTTGGTAGGTGAAGGAGAACTAGGACAATGTACAGACTTTAGTTTGGAGGGAAAGTGGTTAGTAGAAGAGGGAGGTAGAAGGGACTCCAGCTGTACATGATGTGTGGTCAATCCAGTGTCTTCCAGGTTTTCAAGATTTAATCTGCAAAATCCATGATCCACATTCCTACCTGGACTCTTAATCGGTCTACAAATATCATCCTCCAATAAGTTCTCATGATACATCATGAGAGAAGTCTGCTCAGTTGGAGGATACCGCTGAGAACGTGGGATCTTATGCTCAACACATCTTGACTCAGGCGTGTAATGCTGGGTTGAGTATGACCCTTCTGTATGGCAAATGTTGGTCGGAGCCTCATAAGGTGGAGTCAGTAAACAGGGGGTATGTAGATCAGTCTCATAAGTCCAATCCCCCGCATATGTCGGCTCTCCGGATGGGTGATATGAAGGTTGGTCAATGTGGTCTCTATCACTCAGGTCAATTAAGTCAGGAAGATCGTTTGGTGTAGGCCTCTCCATTCGGTTAGTTTGATCGACCGTGTTGTACCCAAAGTTCAAGTCAGGATGTGTATAGGTCAATTCTTGTCCGGTCCCAACTCGAGATGAGAATGAGGTATGTGGGGTCAACTGATTATGCCAATCATTCATCTCAGCAGTGGCTTGCTCTGTGATTTGTTCCTTAATTTCAGCAAGCGGACGAGAATATGGTAAGTCAATACAGGGTGGTTGTGGGTCATGGTTGTAAGAATGTGGGTTAGGTGAGAAGGACGAAGAAGTGCGGAAGTCAGTCGGAGTTCTGACTTCATGGTTGGGGTGTGCGTATGAAGAGGAATGAGAGGGTGGAGATGATCGGAATATGGTCGAAGAAGGGTGACTTGGATATGATGACCAAAATTTTGACATCTTGGAAGGGAGATGGGAGAATGAAGCGGATCGAGGAAGAAAGCGTGCAAGTGCACCGGAGAACACACAAACAAACAAACACAAGAGCAAACCCTGAGTTCACCTACTCAACACAGTGATGGTAGCAAAAGTCCGACCGTTTATCTTTTCAGTTTTAATTAGGTGATAAATCAAGATATAAATCCAATTACGCAAGGCTCAAAAGTAGGTTTTGGGTACTATCCTAGGGATGCGTCATCACCTCTCAACAATCACAATTAACCAAGCATACAATGAGGGCTTTACTCTCCCAAAACAAGTGTTAGTTTTAGTCATTTTTTTTATCAACTCTGATTAGCAGTCCCGATTTTATGTTTGGTAATCACTTGATTAGTCCACTAAATAAAGCACGCCTAACGATCAGTCCCGATTTCCTTTTAACCTAAGTTTCAAAAATCAAGAGGAGGGAGTCGAGAAAAACCGATGCAAATAATGAAATCAATGATGCATGCCCAGTTCAGAAGACTTACAGTGATCCTCGCGCTCTACATGCGGGATGCAAGGCAGAATTGAAATTTTATACTAATGAATGCAAACGAGAAAACCGTTCCTAGACAGGCAGTTCTATTAGCGAGTGATGAACAAGTTAAATTTGACTAATAGCCCAGCGGTCTAAGTGCGTCTCGTTAAATGCGATGTGTGGTCTTAAATTACGATGGGCACAAACAAATTTGATTCTAAACTACCGTGTGCCTAATCCTTAGTTTTGCCACTCAAGTCGAGCCCCACCCTCACCGGAGAGTGAAACAGGTCTCGACACACCACAAATAAAGTCCAAGTTTTTTTACACACGCGAGCTCTCAAACAAGAGCCGCTATAAAAGAGCAACTACCTAAATAATTACAACAATTTACAAAAATTCTCTCAAAGATAAATAAATTCTCCAAGCTCTTCAGCAGTCGGCGCGTGTCGCGTCCGTCGACCTCTGATGCACTCCAAGTCTACCGGGCCCTCGCAAGGAAAATGAAATTTATATTAGAGAGATAAAAACAAATATATACAAGAATATGAAGACAAAAAATTGAGAGAGAAAATGGATTAATTACAAGTGGCTCAGGGATCAGACTACCCGAGTAAGTGAAATCTAAATCCAAATTTTTAAATTAATCCCTAAGCCATTTGCCTACCCGGCAACGGCGCCATCTGACGAGTCGCTAAATACTAGATTTAAGGGATATTTACCCAGCGAACCCTGAAATCTTTCAAAATTACCTCTACGACCTTTGAAACATCGATATTCCTCCCTAGACCCCGTAATCTTGCTCCGTCTTACCCAACAAACCCTGCCGTCAATATTAACTATATTTGAGTCAAATACCCGAGTTAGTCTTGAGTTAAACTAACCAATTATCATCGGACGGTTAGGATTAGCCAAAATAAAAAAAAGGGAAAAAATCATGTAGGCGTTCTTCGTCAGCGCAGGCGGCTACATCGCGGGGAGGGAGGGTGGTGGCGGGCCAAGCAACAGGGACGCCAGAGGCCCATCGTCGGCGGGGGAGGTGGGGGCTCCATCAGGAGCCCATCGGGAGGGGCCGAAGCAGCAGCAGGGCATGCAGGGGGGGGAGCCAAGCCACCTCGCGGCGGGGGAGGTGGGGGGCTCCATCGGGAGCCCATCGGGAGGGGGACGAAGCAGCAGCTGGGCGCGCGCGAGGGCGGAGGTTCATTGTCGGCGGGGGAGGTGGGGGGTGGGAGCCCATCGGGATGGGAGCCCATCGGTAGAGGTAATTTTGAAAAGATAGACCTTTCTTCTTCCTTCCTTCTGCGCTGGTGGAACCCAACATGGGACGGTGGCTCCGCCCGTGCGTGTGCGGCCACGGCAGAGCGCGGAGGCCGCGCGGCTGGAGGATGGAGGGGGCGGATCCACTGGCGGAGGCCTGGCGGTGTGCAGCCTTGGGACGCCGCGTATGGGCATGGAGGATCTCTGAGCTGGGGGCGGCACACCGCTCGTTGCAGAGGAGATGGTGGTTGCAGCCTTGCGGTGTGCAGCCTTGGGCCGCAGCAGCAGGGCGGAGGTCGGGAGGTGGGGGTGGGAGCCCATCGGGAGGGGGACGAAGCAGCAGCTGGGCGCGCGCGAGGGCGGAGGTTCATCATCGGCGGGGGAGGTGGGGGGCGGGAGCCCATCGGGAGGGGGCCGCAGTAGCAGGGCAAATGGATGGGAGTTGGGTATAATGGCAATGAATGTAAATTTAACAAAGAAATTGGGTATAATGTAAACAAATATAACGGAAGCCGGTTAGTTTTAACGGACAAATGGATGGGAGTTAACCAGAGGGTCTGCACGGTAATGGTTAGAAAGATTACGGGGTCTAGGGAGGAATATCGATGTTTCAAAGGTCGTAGAGGTAATTTTAAAAGATTTCAGGGTTCGCTGGGTAAATATCCCTAGATTTAATTCGTGTTCGTTGTAACACGTGTACTTAGCGATTCGGTCAGAACCGAGAGAAGATCTCCGTGAAGAGTGTCTCGGCTTAATTTATATCCCGGGCAAGTCCAGGGTCGAACATAGGGAGGCAAAGGAACAACTTGGGTTTAATTTGCAAATTTAAGATCTAGATATCCAATGCGTTTTTTTATATTTTTTTTAATGCAAAAATCAAAGCAAATGCAAATGCGGGTGAATCAAGACACTAAGAAAACACAAACAAGGCCAAATTAATTTTAATGAAAAAGAAGTCCAATTTAGCCAATTCGTATTTTTCCTAGAATCCTAATCCAGTGGTGAACACAAAACATATTTTTTTTGTATTTTTTAAGGCTAAAATGCAATAATGAAAAATGCACACTTTTTATGGGTTTTTTCGCAATTTATCACACAAATAGTAAGCAAAAATCATGAAAAATTTACGGGAACATAAAGATGATGCAAGGAAGCTACAGTAAAATTTTTGGATTTTTTTGACAAAATATGAATTTTTTATGTATTTTTTAGTGGAAACAGAGTGACAGTGAGTAAATAATTCCTAATAAATCCACGTTATCAAATTAATCAAAGTGCAAATTATCTCAAGTAGATATTTTCATGTGGCATACAAGAGACTTTAAATTTTGCAAAAAGGATGTCTGTGGATTTAATTAAAAATCAAATACTAATTTCACTCTACGATTTATTTCAGGCACAAGACAACTCCAGTTTAGATGAAATTTGGATAGTACGTTAATCACTTATCAAGGCATCTTTCCTATTTTTTGTGGAATTTTTAGAACAACCGTGTGTGAGATATAAATTTAAAACTCCGAATTGGATAAAATATGCAATATTTCAGTTGAATACTTTTAATAAATTACCCAAAGGCAACAAAAATACAAGAAAATAGTCAGATGGTAGACAATTAGTTGCTCAACACCATGGTATTTTTCTTTAAATAAAATGATGCAATAAAAGTGTCCAAATTTAATGTCAAATGCAGGGGTATGTGTGCAAACTCAGAAACTGATATTTACAAAGCAAATATATACAGGGAGGGATTTGCAATAACAAGAACTTGGTGAAAATAAATGCAATTTTTACATAATAGTAATAAAAAAAATAAAAGAGAGGGAAGACCTTCTTCTCTAGGCCGATTGGGGCTGAACCCAAAAGGGGAGATGGCGGGGTCGGCGGCGTCGCCCGCGCACAGCCGTACGCGCAGCGGCGCGCGGCCGCTCACAGCGGCGGAGGTGAGGCGGAGGGGCGGCGGCGCTCTGGCGGGAGGCGCGGGGCTCTGGCGGATGTGCGGCCGACAGTGGCTGGCGGAGAGGGGAGGAGGTGCGGGGCCGCGCGCGCGGGGCTGAGCTCCGCGGCGGCGCTGGAGGTTGCCCGCGCGCGGCCGCGGCGGCGGTGTAGCCGCGGAGGCTGCGGCCGTGGAAGGAGGAAGGGAGGGGGCGGCGGCGGCGCTGGCCGCTGTTGCTCCTGTTTACTTTTTTATTTTTTTTGGTTTTTTTTACTTTTGTTTTTGGCTGGAACTGTAATAATTTTTTTTGTTTTATTTTTTTTAATTTTTTTAATTTTCTTAAAACAAGAGATAATATATACACAAATAGGTGATAAAGATAGAATATGGTGATGGTGGAGTGGTTGATATCAAAATGTTGGTGTTGGTCAAATAAGTAAACAAAATATTAGATAAAATAAATAACAAGGAAAAGTAGAGAAACAACTTACCTGATGTTCACCGGATTGGCGGAGCAGCTACGCTGAACTCCTGTCGTCGCCTCGATCCTATTGGCGAAATCAAAATCGAAGAGGCTATGCGAGCTCGATGGGGAACTCGTGACGCGAAGCGGAGCTCCGCGGATCTCACCTGAAGGAGGTCGTCGCTTGAGGACGATGCTTCGCATCTGTCACCAACAAAACACTCCAAGCTCTCTCCTTATTCTATAAGAATGGTGGATCGGGAAAAATTGAGGATGTACAAAAGAATATAAAGAGAAGAGAAAGGGAAGTTAGAATGGTGGTGGTGTTGAATGGGAGGTTAAATTAGTGATGGGGTTGAATGGGAAATTAGATGAATAATGGTGTTGAATGGAGGTTGATGAAGACTTGGAGGTTATTGTAGAGAATGGGAAAATAATAAATAATGATATAAAGTATGATACTTTAAATACAACAAAATTAAAGAGGGGAAAAATGATGAATTTACAAGTGAATACATACAACATGTACAATTTTTTTGTTTGCTTTTCTAATATGTATTTTATAATTTTTTTGTCTTTTTAATAGTAGCTATGTACAATAAGAAAATACAATAAAATATTACAATCAAAATACAACACCACCATGATTTTTTTTGTATTTTAATAATTAAAAAAATGAAGAAAGAACGAACATATACATAATATACAAAGTACATCTAGGTCCCAAAACCCAACTTTTGCAAATGAGCTCCGATTTTAATGAAACCACTTTCGTTGGATAGATAATTTTCTAACTTGAACTTTAAAAGTGAGTTTGGTGAATTCGGAGTTCATACGGAGCAGGAATTTAGTTTGGAAGTTGGTCTTTACGGCTTTTTCCTATTGGGATCTAGGAGCATTTATTTGAGATATAATTTGTTTTGTATTTTTGTATTTTTATATACATTGATATGAACATGTTGGAGAAAGAATTAGCCAAAAAGGAGTTGATATGAAATTATTAAAAATACATAAAGTTTTGGGCTATTTACATGTATAAAACTCCTTTATTTTTGCGGCCTTTTATTGTTAATTTATTTTGTACAATCTAATATACAATAATTCATGTATTTTATTTACAAGAGTCATTTTGTTAATTTATGTATTTTATATACATTTATTAGGTAATTTACTCGTGGATTTTGCTAAGATCAAGATATTGAGATGATGAATCGTGGATTCATCACTTACGCTTATCTTTTGCTAACTATTGATTAGTGTTTATTAATGATCATTAGCAGTTTTCAATCCGTCATTAGTTTCTTTAATCATGTTTAATTAGTCCTAATGTCACTCATTATGGGTTAATGACATCTTAGCCTTCCTTCCTTCTCTTTCTTCCGAAAATCATAACAATTCGAAACAAAGTCCGATTCACACGAAACAAATTTCGTTGGTTTTCTCTTGACGAGCCGGATCTTATTATATAGGAAACGACATATGCCAAGTTCAAGGCTTTACAACCTCCTCCCTCGTTGTCGACACCACAACATAAACCTATCTTCCCTCAACATCGCATACCCATTAATATCCAACAACCACTTCTCTAGACACTTATCTCAGTTGTTACATTCACCCCCTCCCCCTTCTGTAACAACCACCCTTTGCCTCAATATACCCCACAGATGTCACCACTTCCATCTATCCACTACTCCATAGCTTCTCCCTTCATCTCTAATCTCTCCCTCGTCATTGACAGCAGCTTGTGGAGATCTCTGAGTGACAACAAAGGAGAAGCGGGTGTGATCCGCGGTCCCACTCAACAATTGTGTAGCAGCTCCTCTTCGCAGTAAAGCTCGAGCCCTTCTTCGCTAGGGCTCTTGAGTGAATACCTCTAGGAGCCTTAACTCCTCCTTCCGTAGATGAGACGAAAACCCTGCCCTCCTCCGCTGAACATACTCTACTCCATCCTCATCTCTCTCTATGATTTCTCCGATTTACCGTGCAAACCGATGAACGTCTTAGATCGTCTTATGGTTCAATTAGCTCCACTTTGAGCCCCTCATTCACCCGAGCATCAATAAACTCCTCCCCCTTCTCCGTTTCCTCCTCCACCTCGCTTCGTCGCCAGGTCTTGCATAGACATGGAGACCTAGATCTCGTCTTCATCCACAAACACCAGAACCTCCATTTTACTCCCTTCGACTCGCCCCACCCAACTAACACTTCCATGACCCAATTCGCCTCACTAATTGGACTACACAACTTTTGTTCGATCTCCACCTCGCTAATATTTGAGGATATCAGAGTGGTCGGATTCCTTTTGATTAGAGCTTGGATGAGCTTCGAATTTTAGGACCATTGAAACCGAGGATTCTTAATGAGTCAAGTCTTGATATTCGCTCATGTACAGCCATGGATTCAACCTTCTAACTCACTAAAATTTATTTGAGTACAAGCAAAGAGTTAAGTATATAGGTGTGATGAATCTATGGTTCATCTACTTTATACGAACATCTTGGCAAAATTTTCTTGATTTTTATTAATTAACATTCATTAATTGTGCAAAAAATAGGGTTGAAATTTGTAATAAAATAATCTTATTTTTAACCTGAATTGAGCCTATTATTTTATGTACGAAAATCGCTTATTTCGACCTAATTTATATTCTATTATTTTCTTTAATTAATCAAGTAACATGACATAAAGAATCAAAATCCATAAAAATCGGAAAACTAGAAGAAAACAGTAAAATCAGATTTTGTATATTTTGTACATGTTTTATCTTTGCTAATTTTATTTTATCTATTTCTAAAGTATAAAAAACCATGAAAAATTGGTTAATTGTGTATATATCACATATAAATTAGTCAACTAATTAAAATCACATTAGAAATACATAAAATTACAAAATGCAAAAATGTGATATTTATATTATATATTTATACAGTTGACCTCTTGTGACTTTTTGTTCAACAGAGAACATGTAGATCTCATTGAGATCTAGAAATTCTGTGTTTCGACCCTTTTTAGTTCAACTTATTTCTATTTCTTTTTTATTTTTCTTTCTATTTTCCTTGTCCATTTTCCTCATTGTGACACATGGCCTCTCCACCTTCAGCCACGTGGCTCGCTTGTTCATTTGACACTACGCATCTCCCCCACTGTCAGATGCCATCACTCATATCGCACTTGAGTTGCTCACCCGCATCCATCTTCCAACCACTTGATCCGATCTTTTGATGCTCACCCGCATCCATCTTCCAATCGCTTGATACAATCTTTTGATCTCATGTAAGTCGCACGATCGTGCCTCTTTTAGGGTCGTTAGATGCGAGATCCAACAACACCAAACCCATCTTCCTCCTTCAACTCCCCCCTCTTTTAGTCGTTAAGCCTCGTTGCCACCATTTCTCCTTCCATTTTTTGCTGCCTCCCCACGTAACCTCCTCCTTCGCTATCTTCGCCACCACATAACCCTATCATCCCTCAGCCTCATGAACCCATTAATCTCCAACGACCGCTTCTCCATGTACTTATCTCAACCGTTACATTCGCTCCATCGCTTCTCTCGTTAGCTCTAATCTCTCCCCCATCGGTGACAACTGTTGGACATGTGAGCCCACGGCGAGCCATTATGCAATAAATGTTATTGCGAATATCATTCCCTGATCTGAAATGAAGAATAAATAATTTGCATAATAGGTCCCTCTGTACAATTAGGGTTATGTACCATGGCTATCTTAATGATCATACAGCTGTTGATTCAATTATTGAATCATAGAGGCTGGTGCTTGGATGAATATCTAAAGAGTTAGATTGAGGACTCATCAAGCACCGTCAAAAGATTGTTAAGATGTGATCTCCAGCCTGAGTAGGAGATGGCAATCCTTTCTCACATAGGCTGATATCTGACCGACCTCTTGATGCAGGTCCTCTGCATAGGAATAGAGATTCGGAGGTGTCAGATTAGTTAGGTCAATGGGTTGACTTAACGAGATCGAGATAACCTAAGTCCTATGTTGAATGCTGTCACAGCATAGGCACGCATCCTCTGACCGGAGACAAATGTATTACTATATGTCTGAGTATGTACATTTGACAGACCAATAGGTTGATGGCCTAACCAAGGTCTATACACCGGCGCGTTGGTGTGCATATAAGGGCATATGAGTAATACGATCTCTCAAAGGGATCATACAGGTTCACTACTGAACCGGAAGACATGAGCTCACTCATGAGATATTGGGAAGAATCAAATTCCGTGCACGGTCGTCTTGCTTTGGAAGCTTGACTGAATTTGTAGGTTTGATATATACTTTTGGAAAGTATATGATCAAGACCTAGGTATGATATATGCTTTTGGAAAGTATATGATCGATACCAAATCCCAATGATCAAATGAGAAACTTAGTGATCAAACCCTGAAGAAGACAGTGTAAAATTGATCTTGATCTTCGGGTTGATCATGGGTCTTCCAGTATGCAGGATGTACAGGTATTAGGAATACCTGAGGTTGATGTGATCATAAATGATTGTATATCCATGACGCTTCCATTCCGAGGGAGTGATGAAACAGGTCTGGATTTTAGTGACTCCTTTCAGTAGAGAAGCAATCTGATCTTAGTCCAAGTGTTGGACATTGGTCTGAATGAGATTCAGATACAATGAGAAGATTAGATTTGCGGTCTTGATTTAATCAAGCATTTGTGGGAGGTCCGTAAGATCTGGATTTGAGATGAGATCTCAACATCCAAGTCACTATACGTGGAATAATACAATCGCCCTGTCCTTATCTCCAAGTATCTGCGGAGAAAGCACATTATTCTTGAAAGAGTTCAAGAATAATTCATTTGATGAAATATCCAAGCAAGGACTTGATGATTAAATGAGATTTAATTATCAAGCTTAAATATGAATATGATTCATATTGTGAAAATGATTATCTAAGATAATTAAATGAGATTTAATTATCAAGGATTAGAGAATGTGGATAATACTATCCATGATATATGTGTGTTATAAATATGATTTATAATATACATATATAAGAGAGAGAATTTATGTAAATAGCATTTGTTAATTAATAATGTGGAATGGATTCACATTTGTTAATTAATTGGAAATGCAATTTACTAACTAGTTTGGGTTGTGAATATGATTCACATAATATTCAATGGCATGATTGAAATATTCACAAATTAATTTGGAATTATTTTGGTGAATATTTATTGTAATTAATTAAGGAATAATAAGATAAATGAAATGGAGCAAATAACCACCTCTAGAGGTGGCGTCACCCATGAATGGTTCAATGTGACGCCCCCCCCCCCCTTTTTTAGGAGGTTGGTTAGCTCCATTTGATTTATCATATTATCTCTTAGTTAATTTATATTTAAATTGATGTTGTTGCTTTTTTAATCAACAACAAATCATAGCCATTGATTTATCATGGACCAAGCATAGCCCTTGGATCCATGTGTCCCATGGATTGAGATCCATTGGATCCTAAACTAGTATATAAGGAGGGCTAGGGTAGCCTCTCCAAGGTACATAATTAAGAGTTGTACAAGGTGACAACTCTCTCTCTCTCTCTTTCTCATTCTCGCCATCTCTCTCTTTCTCTTCTCCATTAAGTGGCCGTCCACTTTGTGTTGAGAAAGGAGAGACTCTCGGCTTCTTCTTCGACGACTCGTGGATCTCCATCTTCTTTGGAGTTGCTTACTCTAAAGGAAGACGACGGATTTCGTTTGACGAAATCAAGGGAGCCATCGCTTGGATCTTCATCGAGGATTGCGGGAAGGAACGTGACTCATCATCACGCCCGCAAGTGCGCTCTTCGTGGATCGGACTTAAGATAGGAGGATATCTACTTTGGGATCTCGCGATCACAACCACGCTTCAAGAGGTATTCCTTGTACTTTGTGGTTTGATGAAACGATCCGAGAAGTGTTCTCGTGATCATGTGGTTTCATCTTTAAAGTTAAAATTTTAATTTCCGCTGCATCTAGCATCTAGTACGACTAGTTGCTCCGATTGCATACGATGCGATCGACACGCTTCTGTGATGCGCTTGAGGATTCTCAATATCCTTCAAGTGGTATCAGAGCCAGGTTGAATAAGGTTTTGGATATGATCCATAGACCTTAAGACGATTTGGTTCTTGAAAGGGTTGCGAAATTTTACTGCATTTCAATTTTCGCACCTCTGTAAAATTGAATTTTTCGGCTCTGTTTAAAATGTTTAAACACGAAATTTTCAATTGGATTTTGTTCCCCATTAAACAAGGAAACCATAGGACTTGAGTTTACTAAATTTGGAGTCAACTAATTAAAATCACATTAGAAATACATAAAATTACAAAATGCAAAAATGTGATATTTATATTATATATTTATACAGTTGACCTCTTGTGACTTTTTGTTGAACAGAGAACATGTAGATCTCATTGAGATCTAGAAATTCTGTGTTTCGACCCTTTTTAGTTCAACTTATTTCTATTTCTTTTTTATTTTTCTTTCTATTTTCCTTGTCCATTTTCCTCATTGTGACACATGGCCTCTCCACCTTCAGCCACGTGGCTCGCTTGTTCATTTGACACTACGCATCTCCCCCACTGTCAGATGCCATCACTCATATCGCACTTGAGTTGCTCACCCGCATCCATCTTCCAACCACTTGATCCGATCTTTTGATGCTCACCCGCATCCATCTTCCAATCGCTTGATACAATCTTTTGATCTCATGTAAGTCGCACGATCGTGCCTCTTTTAGGGTCGTTAGATGCGAGATCCAACAACACCAAACCCATCTTCCTCCTTCAACTCCCCCCTCTTTTAGTCGTTAAGCCTCGTTGCCACCATTTCTCCTTCCATTTTTTGCTGCCTCCCCACGTAACCTCCTCCTTCGCTACCTTCGCCACCACATAACCCTATCTTCCCTCAGCCTCATGAACCCATTAATCTCCAACGACCGCTTCTCCATGTACTTATCTCAACCGTTACATTCGCTCCATCGCTTCTCTCGTTAGCTCTAATCTCTCCCCCATCGGTGACAACTGTTGGACATGTGAGCCCACGGCGAGCCATTATGCAATAAATGTTATTGCGAATATCATTCCCTGATCTGAAATGAAGAATAAATAATTTGCATAATAGGTCCCTCTGTACAATTAGGGTTATGTACCATGGCTATCTTAATGATCATACAGCTGTTGATTCAATTATTGAATCATAGAGGCTGGTGCTTGGATGAATATCTAAAGAGTTAGATTGAGGACTCATCAAGCACCGTCAAAAGATTGTTAAGATGTGATCTCCAGCCTGAGTAGGAGATGGCAATCCTTTCTCACATAGGCTGATATCTGACCGACCTCTTGATGCAGGTCCTCTGCATAGGAATAGAGATTCGGAGGTGTCAGATTAGTTAGGTCAATGGGTTGACTTAACGAGATCGAGATAACCTAAGTCCTATGTTGAATGCTGTCACAGCATAGGCACGCATCCTCTGACCGGAGACAGATGTATTACTATATGTCTGAGTATGTACATTTGACAGACCAATAGGTTGATGGCCTAACCAAGGTCTATACACCGGCGCGTTGGTGTGCATATAAGGGCATATGAGTAATACGATCTCTCAAAGGGATCATATAGGTTCACTACTGAACCGGAAGACATGAGCTCACTCATGAGATATTGGGAAGAATCAAATTCCGTGCACGGTCGTCTTGCTTTGGAAGCTTGACTGAATTTGTAGGTTTGATATATACTTTTGGAAAGTATATGATCAAGACCTAGGTATGATATATGCTTTTGGAAAGTATATGATCGATACCAAATCCCAATGATCAAATGAGAAACTTAGTGATCAAACCCTGAAGAAGACAGTGTAAAATTGATCTTGATCTTCGGGTTGATCATGGGTCTTCCAGTATGCAGGATGTACAGGTATTAGGAATACCTGAGGGTGATGTGATCATAAACGATTGTATATCCATGACGCTTCCATTCCGAGGGAGTGATGAAACAGGTCTGGATTTTAGTGACTCCTTTCAGTAGAGAAGCAATCTGATCTTAGTCCAAGTGTTGGACATTGGTCTGAATGAGATTCAGATACAATGAGAAGATTAGATTTGCGGTCTTGATTTAATCAAGCATTTGTGGGAGGTCCGTAAGATCTGGATTTGAGATGAGATCTCAACATCCAAGTCACTATACGTGGAATAATACAATCACCCTGTCCTTATCTCCAAGTATCTGCGGAGAAAGCACATTATTCTTGAAAGAGTTCAAGAATAATTCATTTGATGAAATATCCAAGCAAGGACTTGATGATTAAATGAGATTTAATTATCAAGCTTAAATATGAATATGATTCATATTGTGAAAATGATTATCTAAGATAATTAAATGAGATTTAATTATCAAGGATTAGAGAATGTGGATAATACTATCCATGATATATGTGTGTTATAAATATGAATTATAATATACATATATAAGAGAGAGAATTTATGTAAATAGCATTTGTTAATTAATAATGTGGAATGGATTCACATTTGTTAATTAATTGGAAATGCAATTTACTAACTAGTTTGGGTTGTGAATATGATTCACATAATATTCAATGGCATGATTGAAAATATTCACAAATTAATTTGGAATTATTTTGGTGAATATTTATTGTAATTAATTAAGGAATAATAAGATAAATGAAATGGAGCAAATAACCACCTCTAGAGGTGGCGTCACCCATGAATGGTTCATGGGTGACGCCCCCCCCCTTTTTTAGGAGGTTGGTTAGCTCCATTTGATTTATCATATTATCTCTTAGTTAATTTATATTTAAATTGATGTTGTTGCTTTTTTAATCAACAACAAATCATAGCCATTGATTTATCATGGACCAAGCATAGCCCTTGGATCCATGTGTCCCATGGATTGAGATCCATTGGATCCTAAACTAGTATATAAGGAGGGCTAGGGTAGCCTCTCCAAGGTACATAATTAAGAGTTGTACAAGGTGACAACTCTCTCTCTCTCTCTTTCTCATTCTCGCCATCTCTCTCTTTCTCTTCTCCATTAAGTGGCCGTCCACTTTGTGTTGAGAAAGGAGAGACTCTCGGCTTCTTCTTCGACGACTCGTGGATCTCCATCTTCTTTGGAGTTGCTTACTCTAAAGGAAGACGACGGATTTCGTTTGACGAAATCGGGGGAGCCATCGCTTGGATCTTCATCGAGGATTGCGGGAAGGAACGTGACTCATCATCACGCCCGCAAGTGCGTTCTTCGTGGATCGGACTTAAGATAGGAGGATATCTACTTTGGGATCTCGCGATCACAACCACGCTTCAAGAGGTATTCCTTATACTTTGTGGTTTGATGAAACGATCCGAGAAGTGTTCTCGTGATCATGTGGTTTCATCTTTAAAGTTAAAATTTTAATTTCCGCTGCATCTAGCATCTAGTACGACTAGTTGCTCTGATTGCATACGATGCGATCGACACGCTTCCGTGATGCGCTTGAGGATTCTCAATATCCTTCAAGTGGTATCAGAGCCAGGTTGAATAAGGTTTTGGATATGATCCATAGACCTTAAGACGATTTGGTTCTTGAAAGGGTTGCGAAATTTTACTGCATTTCAATTTTCGCACCTCTGTAAAATTGAATTTTTCGGCTCTGTTTAAAATGTTTAAACACGAAATTTTCAATTGGATTTTGTTCCCCATTAAACAAGGAAACCATAGGACTTGAGTTTACTAAATTTGGACTTTATTTGCTCAAGATATTGCTTTTTGAATATGACTATATTCACTGTTGCGGGAACTGCGGATTTGAACGTAATTAATGAGATGATTACGGTTTTAATCCGCCTTGAAATGCGTTAATTATCACTTGGGTTCTTTAATAAATCAAATAGGCAATCTTTGGAAACTGAGTTTGCATTTTTTGGATTTAAATTGATCAAGATAAGTTAATTTTAGTGATTGGGGGTCACTGCTGGAAATTAACAATTTTGATCTTGAACCTTGTGATATGTCATTCAATTATCATGATGAAAATTAATTGTTAATTTTCTGGAATAATTAGTGATAAATATTTGTGAAATATTTAAAGAAATAATTATTTCATTGAATGACACTTGCCTAAACCACAATGATGAGATATTAGATCTTGATCATTGGTTCATCAACAAACATTGCTTTCATGAAAACTATAGTTTATCCTACAATTGTTGTAGGACAACTTTTACATGAAAAACCCTTTTGCTTGAATAGGATTGGGGATTTGTCTAGCAAATCTCCTTATAATCAAAAATGTTTTGATGTATATTATATGGTATAATTTCGGTTGAAAAACCGATGAACATCTCAAAGTACATGATGGTCTATCTGGTATTATCCTTTCCCGAGGCGGATGTGGTGCCTAGTCGGAGAGCATTGGGGTCGCGGGTTGCAACGTATGTGGTCCGTCCCACTCTCGTCGGTACTGGCCATGACAGCGGGTAGGGATTGTATAATACCGGAGACAGACAATATGTATTTTTCTAATTATTAAAATTCGAATAATACGTATTTTGAGATTATACCTATTATTCAAGTAAAAGACATGTTTGTTGATTGGTGATTGGATTGATGATTAATTTAATGTGATTAAATTAATTATATCCAATAAACACTCTATTATGAATAGATGTGTATTTCCCTTGGAAGAATTAATTATGTGAATATGATTCACGATAATTAATTACAATTTGAATATGAGGTGGAGGATCACATAAGTGACATCCATGGTCTCCCGTCAAGGCGAAGGGTTCCGTCGCCAGGGATTGTATGTAGGAGACGCCTGTCCGAAGTGATAGATCCTATATGCAAGCGCATCTGGATCGGGCTCTTTGCTTCTCGAAAGAGTAAGGCCGTATGCGTAGTGACCCCAATATCGAGTCCTCATATTATTGGAGCGATATTGGATTGCGCATAGCGAGTTCTAATCCTGTTGACGGTTGGTTCAATTAGCAACGGGTCAACATCATCTTAGGGTTGGTGGGCCCGGGTGTTAAAGACCGAATTGGGAATGCAAGTTGGACTTGCAAGGCGGAATGAGTTCCCGCTTCTTTTTATTGGAGTCGTAAGTTCTCATATTATTGGGATGCGACAAAGATAGGAAAGGAGATCCCAGATCTTGCTAGAGATATAATGGTAAGAATATCTCTTACATTGAAAGTGATTGAGGGAATGAACTTTCAGTGTTGACAAGGCAAGACAACTTTGATATAAAAAATTCCTAAATCAAAGTAAAATATGTATATATAATATATATACACTTATGCAAATTTCTTATTTCAGATAATCCTTCATTAAACCCACTCAATGTTATACTCAATAATAACCAGTAAAATATCATGGATTGACTCTTGATCCAGATATTGTACTTGCATTTGGACACATAATGTATGTGTTTGCAATGTGCAAGTTTCCTCAACCTAATGAGGACTGACAATTAAATAAGACAATAAGACATCACCTTAGGGTTTGTATGTCTCTATGTTCTTGATCTTTCATTGAGTGTACTTTAGAAGTGACATGTCGATGGTGATCGTAATTGTCAAATAATCCTTACAAAATAAAAGAAGATATTTTGGCATACATATGTGCTCTAGACATTTAATCATGAATGACATGGTTCTATGCATTATGCAGAATGGTGGCTCGAAAGAGATGATGTATTCAAAATGTTTGAATACCTACCTGAACCTAAGTCTAAGAGTTAAGATGTATGTAGATATGATGAGTGTCATCATTCTACTGTCTATACTCTGGTCATTCGTGAAGCTTCATAATATTCATATTGTATGAATTTAATGAAGCATGTATAAATGTTGAAATGCTCTTACATTGAATTCTTTTTGAATTTAACATAAGAGATCCTTAGTCTTAAGCAATGGTTGTTTATAGATTAAGAGAGTGCAGTGGAAGCATGGGTCGGACCCGAGTAAGAAGGAAAGTCAAAGAGTTGACCTACTTCTGTGACTTCCATATGACATCCAAAGAGTTGGATGAATGCCAATACTGCAATATGTTGATGTGTTGATAGTATGACTATCAAGTCTGTCTAAATTCCTTAGTGAAGGACTCAGATAGAGCATCAGAATAATCTACATAAATCATTGACTCTGACTTTCTTATTTCATAAGATAACGTCTGATAATTGTATCCCAATCTTCTAGTGATATTTGCAATTGGTTGCATATACATATTAGAAGATTAGAAATTTGATCTTAAGGTTTAGTAGTCATCAACATGGATATTGCTGTAATTGTTGCAGCAGTCTCTATTGGATAGATAGACTTCATATTCTCAGTGGGAGAGCCCTTAGTCTTAGAGAATGTCTCTATGACCTAGATAGTAGAGTACACTCATTGTTTGTTTCCAAATGTTGGAAATAAACATGAACTCTGAGATAGAACTTTCATAAAGAGTTATGATGGAAATATTTCAGATAGTAATCTAACATCTAGTGGACTCCACAAAATTAGAAAATTAATGAATGGTTCATTAAGATTTCTAATACTGAAAATTAAACCTTATAAGATCAATAGGAGGATGAAGATCATTTAACAATGATCTGGCATCAAGTCTTGGACATATGTCTGCTGATGTGATCAATAGACTAGTAAGATATGAAACTTTAGAATGTCTAAAATTTCAAATCTTACATACTTATGAATATTGTATTCAAAGTAAAATGTCCAATACACCCTTCTCTGGGAATGGTGTTAGATGTCGAGGTATTCAAGATCTCATACATATTGATGTATGTAGATCATCTATATCATAGTAAACATTATGGGTATGTGATATCTATTGATGATTACGTATGATATGAGATTTTTTCTCTTCACCTGAGAAACCTTTGAAATGTTCAAAGATTTCACAATTTTGGTTCAGAACCAAAGTTTGAAGAAAGATGAAATGAATTTGATCTAACCTAGGTAGTTTGTACCTATTAGATAAAATTCAAAGAATACCTTATGGAGATATGAATATCATTTCTATCTCACTCCTCCAGATAAACCTGAACTCAATAGAGTTGTAGGGAGATACAATTGGATCATGTGTGACATGATTTGATCAATGATGAATTTTAGCATAATTATCCTCTTAGTTTCCTGGTATATATGTGTGGTAGAGACTACAATATATATCCTTAATAAGGTTCCATGGATGTAAGTTGGAATCTAGCACTTGAGAGTGCTACTTCATTAGGAAAATAAAGTATGGTATTGGATACCTACTTTATGACCTTGAGATTCTTAAAAG
Source organism: Ottelia alismoides (assembly GCA_037367405.1). Lineage (NCBI taxonomy): Eukaryota > Viridiplantae > Streptophyta > Magnoliopsida > Alismatales > Hydrocharitaceae > Ottelia > Ottelia alismoides. Next base: position 934,933 of record JAZKJV010009625.1, on the reverse strand, counting down.
ATCTCATCTCTGAGAATGTGATTCTTGGAGGATTGAGACTCTTGAAAATCAAGATGAAAATGAAGTAAAGGAACTCATTTAATCCTGAGAAGATAATGAGACTCCTGAAATCGGAAACTAAAAGGACAATTAAAGATGAAACACTAATACCTCTTCAAATGAGTTTGAGGATGTATTCCATGTGTTAGCCAAGTCTGACAATGATCGGACTTCATGTGATGAAGCTCCTAAGGATCATGACATGGAAAGATGGATATTAGCAATAAAGTCTAAAGTAGACTTCATATACAAATGTTGTATATGGACCCTCGAGGATCCACCTATAAGGGTTAGACCCATAAAGGTGTAAATGGATCTTCAAGAGAAAGGGAACCTGATGAGAAGGTAGAGACCTTCAAAGCTCGGTTCGTAGCCATAACCTACACATCGGAAGAGAAGATATTGCTTGCAATGAGACTTGCTCTTCGGTGACCATGCTTAAAATCATCAGAATATTGCTAACCTTAGCTACACAACTTGACTATTGCATCTTCAAGATGCAAGTCAAGATTGCATTCCTATAAAGAATAACTCTCTGAGGATATTCACATGAAGTAGCCCCAGGGCTTCATGATTTGGAAAGTAAGGTGTGAAAGCTAAAGAAATCCATTTGTGGACTCAAATAAGCTTCTTGTTAATGGAACATAAGATTTGATGAAATTATAAATGTTATGATTTCAAATAGAATCTTGATGTACCATGTGAAGCTTAGTGGGAGTGACATTGTGTTCATCGTGCTAAATGTAGATAATATCTTAATCATTTGGAATGATATAAGTGTTTTATGATCTGGCTATTCCATATCTTAAGATATGATCTCAAGGATACTTCTTAGATCTTAGTTCTGAAGTTGTTCAGAATCAAAGAAAAGAGGGTATTGGGACTGTCACATTTGTAGTACACCTTGGACATATTCCATTATTGGAAATTCCAAGAAAGGCTTCCTTCCCTTGAGATTTGGTACTGACCTATCTAAAGGGATAACACCTCAAAGAGTTGAGGAAGTGAATGCTAGACTGCTTGCACCTCTGCATCAGTTACGAGAAGCTAAGTGTATGCTAAATGTGTATGAAAGCCAGATATCTGCTATTCAGAGGAGTAGTAAAGTGTTGCTAATCCTACTATGGAGAGAAAACACTTGATTGCAGTAATAACGATATCTTCAAAGATGACAAGGCTTTAGAGATAGTGATCTCTAAGTCTTATCTTCAAGAGCTTAAGACTTTATAGATAGAGATCTAAAAGGTCTTAACTGTGGATACCTTGAGAGATAGTGATCTCCCGGAATAAGGGTATTCTGATAAGGATTATGAAAATACTGGTTATAATAGTTATTAAGCAATAGTGTCAAAGACACTATAACTGCTTTGACTAGATTGAATATTGGTTACATTAGATGCAACATTCGCATTTGATGCGAGCACTGTTACCTAGGGATATGCAAGTGCCGTAAAAGGACTTGGCATAGTCTTTTGGGAACAGAGTGACTGATCAGCTTACCTAGCTATTTCTAAATAGCCTATGATTGTCACATGAGTGCGGGTTTAAATGATTAGCCCTTTAATGGCTCTTTGGGCTAGTGGGAGATTGTTGGACATGTGAGCCCACGGCGAGCCATTATGCAATAAATGTTATTGCGAATATCATTCCCTGATCTGAAATGAAGAATAAATAATTTGCATAATAGGTCCCTCTGTACAATTAGGGTTATGTACCATGGCTATCTTAATGATCATACAGCTGTTGATTCAATTATTGAATCATAGAGGCTGGTGCTTGGATGAATATCTAAAGAGTTAGATTGAGGACTCATCAAGCACCGTCAAAAGATTGTTAAGATGTGATCTCCAGCCTGAGTAGGAGATGGCAACCCTTTCTCACATAGGCTGATATCTGACCGACCTCTTGATGCAGGTCCTCTGCATAGGAATAGAGATTCGGAGGTGTCAGATTAGTTAGGTCAATGGGTTGACTTAACGAGATCGAGATAACCTAAGTCCTATGTTGAATGCTGTCACAGCATAGGCACGCATCCTCTGACCGGAGACAGATGTATTACTATATGTCTGAGTATGTACATTTGACAGACCAATAGGTTGATGGCCTAACCAAGGTCTATACACCGGCGCGTTGGTGTGCATATAAGGGCATATGAGTAATACGATCTCTCAAAGGGATCATACAGGTTCACTACTGAACCGGAAGACATGAGCTCACTCATGAGATATTGGGAAGAATCAAATTCCGTGCACGGTCGTCTTGCTTTGGAAGCTTGACTGAATTTGTAGGTTTGATATATACTTTTGGAAAGTATATGATCAAGACCTAGGTATGATATATGCTTTTGGAAAGTATATGATCGATACCAAATCCCAATGATCAAATGAGAAACTTAGTGATCAAACCCTGAAGAAGACAGTGTAAAATTGATCTTGATCTTCGGGTTGATCATGGGTCTTCCAGTATGCAGGATGTACAGGTATTAGGAATACCTGAGGGTGATGTGATCATAAACGATTGTATATCCATGACGCTTCCATTCCGAGGGAGTGATGAAACAGGTCTGGATTTTAGTGACTCCTTTCAGTAGAGAAGCAATCTGATCTTAGTCCAAGTGTTGGACATTGGTCTGAATGAGATTCAGATACAATGAGAAGATTAGATTTGCGGTCTTGATTTAATCAAGCATTTGTGGGAGGTCCGTAAGATCTGGATTTGAGATGAGATCTCAACATCCAAGTCACTATACGTGGAATAATACAATCGCCCTGTCCTTATCTCCAAGTATCTGCGGAGAAAGCACATTATTCTTGAAAGAGTTCAAGAATAATTCATTTGATGAAATATCCAAGCAAGGACTTGATGATTAAATGAGATTTAATTATCAAGCTTAAATATGAATATGATTCATATTGTGAAAATGATTATCTAAGATAATTAAATGAGATTTAATTATCAAGGATTAGAGAATGTGGATAATACTATCCATGATATATGTGTGTTATAAATATGATTTATAATATACATATATAAGAGAGAGAATTTATGTAAATAGCATTTGTTAATTAATAATGTGGAATGGATTCACATTTGTTAATTAATTGGAAATGCAATTTACTAACTAGTTTGGGTTGTGAATATGATTCACATAATATTCAATGGCATGATTGAAATATTCACAAATTAATTTGGAATTATTTTGGTGAATATTTATTGTAATTAATTAAGGAATAATAAGATAAATGAAATGGAGCAAATAACCACCTCTAGAGGTGGCGTCACCCATGAATGGTTCATGGGTGACGCCCCCCCCCCCCCTTTTTAGGAGGTTGGTTAGCTCCATTTGATTTATCATATTATCTCTTAGTTAATTTATATTTAAATTGATGTTGTTGCTTTTTTAATCAACAACAAATCATAGCCATTGATTTATCATGGACCAAGCATAGCCCTTGGATCCATGTGTCCCATGGATTGAGATCCATTGGATCCTAAACTAGTATATAAGGAGGGCTAGGGTAGCCTCTCCAAGGTACATAATTAAGAGTTGTACAAGGTGACAACTCTCTCTCTCTCTCTCTTTCTCATTCTCGCCATCTCTCTCTTTCTCTTCTCCATTAAGTGGCCGTCCACTTTGTGTTGAGAAAGGAGAGACTCTCGGCTTCTTCTTCGACGACTCGTGGATCTCCATCTTCTTTGGAGTTGCTTACTCTAAAGGAAGACGACGGATTTCGTTTGACGAAATCGGGGGAGCCATCGCTTGGATCTTCATCGAGGATTGCGGGAAGGAACGTGACTCATCATCACGCCCGCAAGTGCGTTCTTCGTGGATCGGACTTAAGATAGGAGGATATCTACTTTGGGATCTCGCGATCACAACCACGCTTCAAGAGGTATTCCTTGTACTTTGTGGTTTGATGAAACGATCCGAGAAGTGTTCTCGTGATCATGTGGTTTCATCTTTAAAGTTAAAATTTTAATTTCCGCTGCATCTAGCATCTAGTACGACTAGTTGCTCCGATTGCATACGATGCGATCGACACGCTTCCGTGATGCGCTTGAGGATTCTCAATATCCTTCAACAACAGTGTGCGGGGATCTTCTTTGGGCGACAATAGGGGAGCAGCGGGTGTGATTCGCAACCCCTTTCAGCAGCTGCGTAGCACCTCCTACGGGCTGCAAAGCTCGATCCCTTCCTCATTGGGGATCTTGAGCGAAGACCTCCAGGAGACTGAGCTCCTACTACTGTAAGAGAGATGCGAACCCCACCCTCCTCTGCCGAACATTCCCCAGGTACTCTGCCCTTTCGTCTTTCTCCGATTTCTCCGATTTACCGTGCGCACCCACGAACACCCTAGACCTACTTCAGCATTCAATCAGCTCCACCTCAAACCTCTCATCCTCGACCACCATTGATAGACTCCTCCCCCTTCTCTGCTTCCTCCTCCTAACCCCGCTGCCAGGTCTTGCATAAACATGTAGACCCGGATGCGGTCTTCCTCTGCAAAAACCATAGTCTTCATTTCACTCCCTTCGACTCGTCCCACCCAACAAACACTTTCAGGGCCCAAATCTCCTCATTGATCGGACAAGACATCTTTCGTCTGATTCCTCCTCACTAATATTTGAGCATATTACAGAAGTTGGATTCGTTTTGAACAAAGCTCGGTTGAGTTTAAAATTTTAGGACCACTACAACCTATGATTCTTAATGAGACAACTCTTTATATTCGTACACGCACAATCATGGATTCAACCTTCCAACTCACAAAATTTAGCTTCAGGATAGGTAAAGAGTTAAGTATAGGGGTGTGATGAATCTATGATACATCTACTTTATATGGATATCATTGCTGATGAAACTCGATTTCACAATCTTATTTTGTTATTACTACCCCCTTGCCAAAATTAGTGTCAATAAAAACCAGATTAAAAGTTATATTTATCTGAGACTTGAAATAAATTAAAAATACAAAGAAATAACAAAAGCAAAAAATGTAGTGTTTTGTACCCTTAAAAACTCTCACAAAAAATGTCCATTCATCTGACCTCGTTTCTGTTTTTGGTCAATATGAAACTTGTAGATCTAATCGAGATATACAATTTTCAGGTTTGAGTTTTTCCAAATTCGACCATTTTCTCCATCTTTTGCGAGATTTTCTTCTCAAATAACCTGATTGGGCCACGTGGCGCATTCTGGTTGCGCCACGTGGCCCACATCTCTGTGTGCCATGCAGTCCTGCACCCTCGCTTCTGGACCGTCTGATCCCTTTTTGGCGACCTCATCCTAACCGCTCCTTCCCAGAATCTTCCTCCACCATTCGATGAGCCATCAGATCTCATCTCGGTCAATTGTTAGCACCTCTCTCCCATCTTGCCATGTGTCATCTCCGTAGCCGCCCGATCTCCTCGTAAATTCTCAATCTTAGTTGTCGCCATCCGCCTTTGGTTCCCACCATCCGATTAAGGTTCAGATTCCATCTCTATCGTTCTTCTACGCCCACATCTACTCACGACATGTGTTACATCCGCAACCCTCGATCAACTCTCCAATGATCTGATCGGATCTGCTCTTTTGCAACCTTCCCTTGACCATTGCATCGCGAGATCCGACAATCGAGATATCATCCCCTACCATTGGTCTTCTCTCTCTCTCCCCCCACGTCTCCCACCTCGCTTCCACCTCACCCCCTTCCCACTATCACCACCTCCTCGATACTCCCCTCATCTCACTAACCACCCCAGGATGTAGATCGATCCTCAATCTTCCTTACGGGTACCTATTCTCCCCATGATCCCCTCACCTTCGCTCCAAGTCACCCATGCAATACATCACTGCCACCACATGAACCACCAATCTCATCCTTCAAATACTCCATCGTCTTCGCCAGAACATCCCGTCTTCCTTTACGCGGGGCTAGGCCCAGCTCTTCTCCGCCTCCCCATAACAGGGGGAGGTCGGGTCGATGAAGCGATGACGACTTAGCCTCCGGTGTCAACCCCTGGCCATGGTAGGCCAGGTCTCCGGCCATTCAGTGCCGGTGAGCTGCCCCCAGTGGTCGTGGGGGTCCAACGAAGACCTGAGATCCACCTAAGAGCTCAACCACATGCCCGGCAACCGTTAAATGCTCGAGGTAAGTCTCTTGATCATGCTATGCCTTTTTTATTTTGATTCCCTTAATTAATTAGGAATCTCTCATCCGCATCACCTTCCATTAACCATCGATCGAGCTTCACCACACCACCTCCGTCTTCGCTCTCATCTCAACTACCCTTCTCGCTCCTTCGCAACCCCAGACCGCTCCGCCCCAAGCTTCTATGTCTCGCCGAAGAAGATGACGAAGCCTATGCCTTCTTTGTCCCATAAGGCCTCCCATTCCATCCACCTTGCCACATTCACTATCGCTTCGGTTATAGCACTATCCTTGTAATTATTATCCTCCAGATAGCTCAGTTGCTTCACCGTGCTTCGAAGTTGATCTCCAACCATCTAGGAGCAACCATAGTTCTATAGAGAGCGTGAGAGATGGAGGCGGAGCTGAAGTAGCATCGCCGGAGATATGATCCCACTGCCAGCCTCAAGGAGGAAGAAGACCTCCATATCGCACAAGTACCGTTGGATGGCACCTTCCCGGCGGCCATCCAACGGTTCCTACTTGGCCATGTCGACGCCTCTAGGTAGCCACAATCACTGTTCGAACTTTGAGATCAGACGGTCCACAGAAGACCACGTCAACTTCCCCGAGCCTCCCTTCTTTGCCTCAAGCTTCGGGCATCCGATCCTCAGCAGACGCCTCTCCAGGTGATGTGTGTCCCGAGCCTCTGTCCCGAGCCTTCTCCGAGCCTATGTCGTCCGTCGAACCTCGGCCCACGTGCCCAATAACGTGAGGTCAGGGTAATTTTCATAGAGCTCCATGCAACTTCTTCAAATTACATTCAGGTGCTGCTGTCACGTGTTACCCACGCGTTACTGGGGTAAATTCTAATCAACCCCCTATGGGTTTTAATACTTGCATTTTTACCCCGTGTATGTGAAAAAACTTATAGGGAAGTATTTGCGCTTTATTTTATTTACATTTAGGTTCTCCCGGGGACCTGTTTATAGTATTTGCTCTATTTATTTTCATGTTTTCCTTGTATTTTTGCCCCTAAGCTATTTTGTGAATATCTTGAGCATCCGAGCTCCGTTCGAGTTGATTTCTGTTGTTTTTCAAAGCTTGTTTTATTATCTTTCTAATGGCATGGTTGGTTATCTATTTTGACACTCTCGATTTTAATTATTAATTTTATTAATGTAATGTCATTTATGTGATGATTTCTCAAGCCTCGTATTCATGCATCAATGAAATTTGCTTTGATATTTGAAACAGAATTTGATTACCACTTCTTGCTCAATGATTGTAGTTAGGAAGAGCATATTTGTACTTGTTCACACTCGCATTTCATTGCATGCTAAAAATCAAATATAAAATGTCTGCTACATGTTACCTTATGCATTGTTTGTGTCTTTGCGTGTATTAACCTATGAGTTTCTATTTTAACACTTAATCTATGTAATGAGAGTCATCCCCTACATCCGATTTGTTAGCCATGTGAGCCCGAGGTGAACCATTCCAACTATTGCGAAGTTTGATTTATCAATAAAAGTTATTGATCATTTTTTAGTCCCTTTATGGATTAAGTGAATGAATGCACTATAAGGTCCCTCTTTACCATTAGGGTTATGTACCCTGGCCATCTTAACAGTCATACAACTATTGATTCAATAATAGAATCATAGAGGCTGATGTTTGGATGAATATATAACGAGTTAGGTTGAGGACTCATCAAGCACCGTCAAATGATTGTTAAGAGATGATCTCCAGACTGAGTAGGAGATGGCAATCCTTTCTCACATAGGATAATATCTACCGACCTCTTGATGCAGATCCTCTCCATAGGAATAAAGATTCAGAGGTATCTGATTAGTTAGGTCAAGGAGTTGACTTAACGAGATCAAGATAACCAAAGTCTTATATCATATACTATCGTGATACAGGTGTGCATCCTCTGATCGGAGACAGATATATTACTATATGTCTGAGTATGTACATTTGGCAGGCCAATAGGTTGGTGACCTAACCAAGGTCTATATACTGGCACGTCGGTGTGCATGCAAGGGCATATGAGTAATACAATCTCTCAAAGGAATCATACATGTTCACTTAAGAACCGGAATACATGAGCTCGCTCATGAGGTATTGGGAACAAATTCCATGCATGGTTGTCATGTTTTGGAAGCATGACAAGAATTTGAAGGTATGATACATGCTTTTGGAAAGTATATGATCAATACCAAATCCCAATGATCAAGAATGAGAAACTTGATGATCAAACCCTGAAGATGACAGTGTAAAGTTGATCAATATCTTCAGGACGATCATAGGTTTTCTAGTATGTAGGATGTTCATGTATTAGGAATACTTCAGGGTGATGTGATCTTAAACGATTGTATAACCATGACGCTTTCATTCCGAGTGAGTGATGAAAAATGTCTGGATTTTAGTGACTCCTCTAAGTTGAGAAGTAATCTGATCTTGGTCCAAATGTTGGTTATTGATCTGAATGAGATTCAGATGCAATTAGAAGATTAGATTTACAGACTTGATTAAATCAAGCATATGTGAGAGGTCCGTGGGATCTAGATTTGAGATGTGATCTCAATATCCAAGTCATTATATGAGGTACAATAAAATTGCCCTGTCCTTATCTCCAAGCATCTGCAGAGAAAGCGCATTATTTTTGAAAAGAGTTCAAGAATAATTCCAAAGTTGAATTATGTCCAAGCAATGAGAAATGGATACTTAAATGTGATTTAATTATCACGAATAATGTGAATTTGATTCACATTATTTGAATGATTGAGAATGATTATCCAATATAATTAAATGATATTTAATTATTATGGATATGGATAATGTGGATAGTACTATCTAATTATCCAGGTATATTGTAAAAATAATTTATAATATATCAGAGAGAGACTTTTGTAACTAATATTTGTTGATTAATTATTAAGGAGGATTGGATTCAGATTAAAGGATTAATTAAAAATATAATTACATTTTATTTTGGGTTGTGAATGAGATTCACATAATTTCAATGGCATGGTTGATATTTTCCATAAGATAATTTAGAATTATTTTTTATGAAAATATTATCGATAATAGATCATGGTATATCATGAGATAATGAGAACTCATGATAATTAGAAGAGATGGACCAAGTCCACCCAAGACAAATGGACGTCTACAACTCTCCATGAGGAGAAGAGTACCCGTCCCCTCTTTTCAGGAGATTGGTTTAGTCTCTTCATCATCTCTTCTCTTGTCAGAAATGATTTAATTTGAAATTAGTTTTGTTGAATTATCAATGAAAATTAATTTAAATTAAATCATTTGTTGTTGTGTCTTTACAACAACATCTTACCCATTGAAAGAAACACAAATCAATCTCATTCATTGATTTTGTGTTACCCATGAATTGGCGTGGACTCCCAAACCCTATATAAGAAAATGCAATCCTTACTCTTCGAGATACAAAAAAATCACACGAAGTCTCTCTATTCCTCTCTCATTCTCACGCATACCCTCTCTCTCTCATCTTGAGTGGTCGTCCGCTCTTGTAGAGAGAAGATCTTTTTTGTCGTCACCTTGCCGATGTGCTCGTCTCGACGACTATTAGCTCTCCATCTTCTTTGGTGCATTGCGCTCGTGAAGAAGGCGTTCGATCTCGTGAGATGAGATCATGAGATCCATTGCTTGGGACATCAACTTGGAGTGCGAGAAGCACACGACTCATCCCCGCGCTCGCAAGCGTCTCCTCCGACGAATTGGACTTGAGACAGGAGGTCTCTTCCTTTAGAGGCTAGATCGCAACCATGATCCACAAGGTATTTCTATATCCTTGTTGTGGTTAGATGAAATGATCCGAGAAATGTTCCTTGATCATGTGATTTCATCCTTTTAAGAAAATTTTAAATTCCATTGCACCGAGCAACTAGTGCGACTTGTCGCTCATGATCGTATGTGCTACGATCATCACGCTTTCGTGATGCACTTGAGGATTTTCCATATATCCTGCAAGTGGCATCATAGCTAGGTTGTCGTAGATTTTGGATATGATCCATGAACCTGCGAAGTTGTGGGCTCGTTAAGGTTCGTAAAGATTTTAGCATCTCAATTTTCGCAGCCCTGTTTTGTGATATTTTTCGGTACTATTTAAAGGTTTAAACATGACTATATCACATTATATTATTCCTCGTTAAATAAGGAAAACTTGGAATTTGAGTTTGCGTAATTTGGATTTCGTTTGTTTAAGATATGATCTTTTTAATGACCATATGTCCACTATTTCGGAGATGGCGGTTAATGATGTAATTAAGATCTTAATTACTATTTTCAAATACATGGAAATGCATGCTAATTCCTTTTAAATCAATTTATCATACTCTGAAAATTGATTTTGCTTAATTTGGATTTAAAATGAAAGAGATATGCTAATTTTAATTTGTGAGGGTCATTGCTGAAAATTACAAACTCAACCATGAACTTTTTGATTGTCACTTAAGAATCTTGTGAACTTAATGGTTAATTTCCTGAAATTATTATGGATGATACTTGGAAAAATATTAGAATAATAATTGTTCCCTTAAATTACATTTCCTCAATCAATGAATGATTAGGTTAGATCTAGATCACCAATTGATTACTTGATACATTTTCATCAAACTTGTTACTTGAATAGGATTTGGAGATTTGTCTAGAAAATTCTCTTATAATAGAAATGGTTTTGATTAATACTGTATGGTATAATTTCGGTTGAAAAACCGATGATCATCTCAGGTACAAAGTGATTGACTCGACATTATTTTTTCCCGAGGCAGATATAGTGTCTAGTCGGGGAGCATTGGGGTAGCAGGTTGCACCATGTGCGGTATGTCCTACTGCCGTCGGTACTGGCCATGACAACAGGTAGGGAATGGATGATACTTGAGAGGTCATGATGTATTTTCTAATTATTAAAATTTGAATAATATGTACTTTGAGATAATATCGTTATTTCAAGTAATAATCAAGTTTGATGATTGAATTGGATTAATAATTGATTCATCAAATAAGTGACATCCATGGTCTCCTATCAAGGTGAAAAGTTTTGTCGCCAGATATTGTGTGTCGGAGACGCCTGTCCGAAATGACAGCTCCTGCATACAATCCATTTAGATCGAGCTCTTCACTTCTCGAAAGAGTAAGGTCGTATACGCAGTGACCCCAATATCGGGTCCTCATATTATTGGGGCGATATTGGATTGCGTGTAGCGAGTTTTAAGCATGTTGATGGTTGTTCAATTAACAACGGGTCAACATCGCCTTAGAGGTGGTGGGCCCGGGTGTTAAAAACCGAATTGGGAAATGTAAGTTGGACTTGCAAGGTGGAATGTGTTCCTGTTTCTCTTTATTGGAGTCATAGATTCTTGTACTATCGGGATGTGACGAAGATAAAGAGGAGATCCCAGATCTTGCTAGAGATATAGTGGTAAGTGTATCTCTGACTTTGAAAGCAATTAGGGAATGAACTTTCAAAGTTGACAAAACAAGACTGATTCGATTAAAAATTACTTAATCAAAGATTTTAATTTGAATATATAATTATTTATATGTTCTAATATAGTGCATTATTAATTTCAGAAAATGAAGTTCATGAACCCACTTAGCAAGCTTCTTGAGGTCAATCAGTTGATCAGACCAAATTATTTGGATTGAATCCGAAATTTGGATCTTGTCCTTTCTGCTGAACGCATTTCCTATGTGCTATCAAAGGACAAATATACAGAGCTGAAGACTCCGGAAGAAATTTCATTTAATAAAAAATATGATGAAGATCATAATCTATCAAGATGTTACATTCTTGGCTCATTGTCCAATGTGCTTCAGAAGCAGCTTGTGGAGACGAAACATTGCCAGAGATTATGTTGAATTTGAAAGATATGTTCAGTGATGTCAACCACACACAACGTTATAAATATTATGAAACAACTTATTCGCTGCAAGATGCAGGAAGGGACCTCTATCAGAGAGAATGCGCTCAAAATGTTTGGGTACCTTTCTGAATTGGAAACCCTAGGAGCTAACATGGACTCAGACATGCAAGCCGACTTCATTCCGATGTCACTCCCTGAGTCTTTCAATAACTTTGGGGTATCGTACCACATGAATAAAGGAAGTTATAATAATGATGAGTTATTGGTTGTATTAAAGTCCGTTGAGGATGTAATGAAGAAAGATAGCTCCTATGGCAGTGCAATGGTTGCACAGGTCAAAGGAAAGCGCGGTCGGAAGCATGGTTCTCGGAAGGGTCTGACCCATAAGAGAAAGAAGAAGAGTCAAGAGTTGGCTCATCTACCAATGCATCCACTTTGATGACGTCAAAGAAAACCAATGTTTGTCATCACTGCAAGAAGCTAGAGCACCATAAGCAAAATTGTCTGGATTACGTGGAATCTGTCGATAAAGATAAAGCCCCAACATGTATGAAATCTACTTTCATCATTTGGACTAGCTTTCTCATTTGACTAGAAGGAAGTTGGGTTGTTGATTCCAGTGCTTCTGTTCATGTATGCAATTTATTGTATCTGTTTCAGGAAACTAAGAATCTAGAAGAAGGGGAGATAGTCACCCAGATGGGATCTGATGCAAGTGTTGCAGCGGCCGTCGTCAGGACATGCAGACTATCGTTATCTATTGAAAGAGTCCTAGAACTTAAAGAGTATCTTTATGTACCTGAAGTTAGAAGGAATTTAATACATGTTTCTAAGATTGTTAGAAATAGATATTCATTCCTTTTCCATAATAAACTTGTCATAAGTCAGTATGATGAACACATTGCATATGATGTTTTAACTTCTAGTGGACTCTATGAGTTGTGCATTAATGAACATGTCATGAATGTCACTACCATGAATAAAAAATCCTAGAAGATCCAAAGAAAATGCAAATCATTCGAATGTGATTTGACATCAAAGGCCTTGATCATTTATCTGTTGATAGGATCAATAGATTGATAAAGGATGGACCTTAGATTTCTACAGGTTCAATCTTACCTATATGCGAGCATTGTATTCGAGGTAAAATGACTAGGTCGTCTTCTCGTAATAAGGTTACAAGATGCGAAGGTATTCTTGACCTAGTACATACATATCTACGTGGTCCCTTCAGTATCGCGTCCCGAAATGGATATCGATATTATTTAACGTTTATTGATGATTATTCACGATACATGTTTATCTTCCTATTACGTAATAAATATGAAACCTTTGAAAAGTTCAAAGAGTTCAAGGCTTTGTTTGGGAACCAAACAGATAGGAAGATTAAACGGATTCGATCTGGCCGAGGTGGCAAGTACCTCTCAGAATACCTTAAAGAGAATGGAATTGTCTCCAATCTTACTCCTCCCGGAACCCCAACTTAATGGCGTTGTTGAAAGACGCAACAAGACCATCATGGATATGGCCCGTTCAATGATGAGCAAAGCACATTTACCTCTTAGTTTCTAGGGATATGCAGTAGAGACTGCAATATATTTCCTAAACAAGATTCCTAGCAAATCTGTGCCTAACACTCCTCTTGAGCTCTGGTATGGAACCTAGCCTAGTGTTAATCACTTTAGGGTTTGGGGTTGCTTGATTCATGTGAAGAACATTGATGCAAGTAAGCTATAATCTCGCATTAGAGAGTGCTACTTCATTGGGTATGTTAAAGATGGTATCAGATATCAGCTTTATGACCTTGAGACCCAAAAGGTTTTCATCTCCAAAGATGTGAAATTTCTGGAGGATGACTTCCTTAAAAGTCAAGACAAAAATGAAGTAGAGGAACTCATTAAATTCTTAGAGGATTCCGAGCTTCCTGAACCCTAAAATGAAGAGATAAATAAAGGTGAAACACCCATACCTCTTCGAAGGAGTTCGAGGGTGGTTGCACCACCTAAAAGGTATGGATTCCATGTGTCAGAAGAAACTAACAATGATCCCGCTTCATTTGATGAAGCACTCACGAATCATGACAAGGATAGATGGATGATATCAATGAAGTCAGAAATTGACTCCATGCATAAGAATGGTGTATGGACCCTGGAGGGTCCACCTAAAGGGGTAAAACCCATTGGATGTAAATGGATCTTCAAGAGAAATATGGGACCTGATGGGAAAGTAGAGACTTTCAATGGCTCTTGTGGCTATGCTTAAGTCCATCAGGACACTGCTAGCTATAGTTGCATATCTTGACTACGATATATGGCAGATGGACGTCAAGACAGCTTTCCTCAATGGATACCTCGAGGAGGATATTTATATGGAGCAACGCTAGGGCTTCACAACCGAGGATGGTAAAGTATGCAAGCTGAAGAAATCCATCTATGGGATCAAACAAGCTTGTCGTAGTTGGAACATCAGATTCGACGAAACTTTAAAGAGTTATGATTTTGTGCAAAATCCTGATAAACCTTGTGTATACAAGAAGCTTATTAGGAGCGCCATTGTGTTCATCGTGCTTTACGTAGATGACATCCTTATCATTGGGAATGATACAAGAATGATGACTAGTGTTAAGATCTGGCTATCCCATACCTTCAAGATGAAAGATCTTGGAGAAGCCTCTTACATCTTTGGTCTGAAGCTATTCAGAAACCGAGAAAAGAGTATGTTGGGATTATCACAACATGGGAACATTAAGAAAATTCTTGAACGTTTCCATATGGATACTTCTAAGAAAGGTTTCCTCCCCTTAAGACATGGTATACACCGGTCTAAAGGGATGGCTCCTCAAAGTGTTGAGGAAAAGAATGCCATGATCGGATGCCCCTATGCATCGGTTGTAGGAAGCTTGATGTACGTCATGATGTGTACTAGGTCAGATATCTTCCATGCAGTGGGAGTGGTAAGCCGTTACCATTCTTGCTATGGAGAGTAACACTGGAATGCAGTGAAGAACATATTCAAGTATCTAAGACAAACACAATATTACATCTTGGTCTATGGAGATGGTGATCTCCAAGTCTTGGGATGCACATATTTAGAGTTCCAATTGGATATTGATGATCGAAAGTCAACATCATGGTTTGTCTTCCCGTTGAACGGTGGTACTGTGAGCTGGAGAAGCAAGAAGCAGGACACCACAACAGATTCAACAACAGAGGCTGAATATATTGCCGCATCGGATGCTGCAAAGGGGGCAGTGTGGTTGCGCAAGTTCATCCTGGAACTTGGCGTTGTTTCCTCTGATACTCCCATCCGTTACTCTGCGATAATACGGAGCCATTGCTCAGGCGAAGGAACCCCAATGGCATAAAAAGATCAAGCTTGTGGAAAGGAAATACCATATCATTCGAGAGATTCAAAAGCATGGTGATATCATCATCACGAAGGTGGCCTCTACTGACAACGTTGCTGATCCTCTTACCAAACCTCAGACACAAAAGGTTTTCGACCAACACGTAATGAGTATGTGTTTAAGGATTGTTCCTGAATGGTTCTGAGGGCTAGTGGGAGGTTGATAGCCATGTGAGCCCGAGGTGAAACATTTGTACAATAAATGTTATTGTGATGTTTGATTTATCAATAGAAGTTATTAATTTTTTTCACTCCTTTCTGAGAGTAAGTGAATGAATGCACTGTAAGGTCCCTCTGTACAATTAGGGTTATGTACCATGGCCATCTTAATAATCATACACCTGTTCATTCAATAATATAATCATAGAGGCTGGTGTTTGGACGAATATCTAATGAGTTAGATTGAGGACTCATTGATGAATCCACATTTCATCATCTTTATTCTGTCATTTTGGACTCAAAAACCCTGGCAAATGCATGTAAATACCCTTAATTAGTGCATCTTAGCATTCATATAGGTGTATGTAAATAAGGTATAAAATGTGGTTTTTAAAGTCAAAATTATAGAACAAAGAAAAGAAAAGAAAAAGAATAAAATATTGTAAATATTTTATGACCTGAAACCCCGAGACCTAGGCATCTCGATGACTAGGTCGACAAGGAATGAAGTAGGGGGAGATAAGGGCCAGACTACAATAGAAATACCTTTTATTTAAATCATTCTTTATTCATTTTGGGACCTATTTTTGGTTCCACTTTTTATACTTCAAATAAAAAAATTTGTACATGAAAGTTGTAGATAATTAAATAAAGAAAAATACAAATTTCATCTCACACAAAAATAATGCACATATGAAAAGTTGTGATCTGAATAAAATACCAAACCCCCTCAACCCCAAGCTCAGCTCCCCCTTTCATGCTCCATAGGTAGAGGAAGGTGATAGCTTCTTCCCCCGCGTGTTAGGTCGGCCAAGCGAGCTTCGAGGTGGCTCCACCACCTCCGGCAAGCACCCCCACCGTTGAGGTTTTTCCTCAGGTGGTCCCACCTTCGAGGCTCGATTTCATTCACTCCCTTTCGCTTATTATTGTTCATCATAGACTTAGGGATCGAACCCCCTTCTCCGCTTCGCGTCTCGCCCATCAGACCACCGAATCACACCCCTTCGTCGGAGTGGCTCCGGCCAACTTCGATTCTCTCGTCGCCCGCACCCATTCGCTTCGCAAACCGTCGAGGCATTTTGCCCTCGACGGTGTCATCCTTTTTGCGTAGGTCATTGGAGCCCATCGCGCATCTGGAGCATTTTTGGGAGCTTGCTGGAGGCAGTTGGTGGTGCTCCATTCCTCCACCTCTGTCGGCGCGCTCTGGTGGATATCACCGCACTTTGACGCCTCCAGTCGACTGTCGACACCTGCCGGATCCTCCCCGACCTTTTTGCGACCTTCAACTCCGTCGGAGCCTGGAGGGGGAGCTCGGAGAACTTCGCCTGGTCGGAGCTCCTCCGTGTTCTTCCTCCGACATCGCCAGCAGTTGGATCGAATCTGGAATCCAGATCGCACGACCACCGTTGGATCTCCTTGCGCCTCCACCGTCAGATCATCATGTGGGGATCTAATTGTGACCGCCAGTTGCGAACCGTCATCGACCGTCAGATCTTCAACACGTGGCAAGTTGAAGTACATCAACCATCGGATCTCCAGGCGTTGGGTATTTTGCACTTTAACCCTCGTCATTTTGTGTATTTATTTAATAATCAGAAATTTTCATTTGTAGTTATATATTTTATGTAATATTTACATAGACACCCCCGACCTTTCATTAATTACACTTTGGTCCAGTCCACGTCACCTCACGTGCCTGTGCGTGTGAGGGGACTGGGCATTTTGTAGGGACCCCCCGGGGGTTTGTTTATTACGTCCGAGTCCAGGAACTTTGATATTACGTGTAATATTTTTAGATATTTTGCATGTCAGCCCCTGGGATTTTTGTATATTGCATTTAGGTCCTTCTCAGGCGCGTGTGTAACACGTGTGGGGTTGGGAATATTGTAGGCGTACCCTTGCAAAAGTTGATTTATTAGTTATAAATTTTGTGGAAAAAATGCACTGTGGCCCTTGGAAGTTTGCTTATTTTTTTGAGAGGAAATTCGACTTTCGTATATCTTATACTAGTTTGCTTATTTACATATATGCTCTTGCCAGTAGTGTAGTTTCTTTTTGTTGTCTCGATTTATTTCATGCATCGAAAAACTCTAAAAAATCTACAAAAATTATCTTAGGCTCCTGTTGCATTTTAGTTTCACGCTGTATTTTTAGTTTGCATTTTTATTCCATTTTCATATTTATAAAAATTCAAAAACATGCATTTTCAGTACTGTTTGCATTAGCAAATCCGTAAACATTAGTAAAAGTTTTTGAAAAAATCCAAAAAATTATATCTTGTGTGTCTTAACATCTTTTAGTGTCTATCCAAAAATCACTAAAAAAATCAAAGTAAAACTCTTAAAAATTAGAAAACCCCTAAAAACTTCAAAAATCTAAAAAATTCAAGAAAAATTCTAAAAACACAATCCCAGCTTTTGTATTTTCCCTATTTTATTGACTTTATTTCAAAATTAATTTGAGAAATTTTTGACATTTTTTGATATTTTTCCTCCTCATTTTAATTTCGGTCAAAAACACTTAGTCACTGTTTTCAGTATTTTTGACTTTAAAAATACCAAAAAAACAGGAAAAATATAGAAAATCAGAAAAACATTAGAAAATTATAAAAATACCAAAAATATTTTATTTTCTGAATTTTACTTATTTTACCTTTTTATAAATACTTTATCCCTCTCTTTTCTTACTTTGTATATATTCTATTTAAAGAAAAAGGAAATATAAAAACAAAATATAAAAAGAAAATATAAAATCAGAAACTAAAAATCAAAATATAAAAAATTAAATCAAAAAATTAAATCAAAAAAATTAAAAATGAAAACCCACAAAAATAGCATTGGTAGACAAATCATCACATTCCTTTTTGTGCATTATTTCCTTTATCTATCATGTGTGCTCCCTAAGTTCGACACTCTACACATACTTGCACTATACTAACTTATTGTAGAGTTATAATAAATTTTAACTTCACATTTGCTTTTCATTGTTTGATTGATATTGTGGGTTAATTGTTGATTTAATCGGGATTTACCGAGGGTCCTTGCAGCGACTTTGTCTCCGCCTTATGTGAGACATTTAGACCCTAGTATTTCCTAGTTCATCACTCATCAAGCACTGTCAAATGATTATTAATAGATGATCTCCAGCCTGAGAAGGAGATGGCAATCCTTTCTCTCATATCTGACCGACCTCTTGATGCAGGTCCTCTGCATAGGAATAGAGAGTCGAATGTGTCATATTAGTTAGGTCAATGAATTGACGTAACGAGATCGATATAACCAAAGTCCTATATCGTATACTATCGCAATACAGGCACACATCCTTTGACTGAAGACAGATGTATTACTATATGTTTGAGTATGTACATTTGGCAGACCAATAGGTTGATGACCTAACCAAGGTGACAAGGTCTATGCAGCGGCGCGTTGGTGTGCATGCAAGGGCATATGAGTAATATGATCTCTCAAAGGGATCATAGAGGTTCACTTAAGAACCCTGGAAGACATGATCTCACTCATGAGGTATTGGGAAAAAAATCCATGCATTGTCATCATGCTTTGGAAGCATGACAAGAATTTAAAGGTATGATACGTGCTTTTGGAAAGCATGTGATCGATACCAAATCCCAATGACCAAGAATGAGAAACATGATGATCAAACCCTAAAGATGACAGTGTAAAGTTGATCCATATCTTCGGGATGATCATAGGTCTTCCAACATGCAGAATGTACATGTATTGGGAATACATGAGGGTGATGTGATCTTAAACGATTGTATAACCATGACGCTTCCATTCTGAGGGAATGATAAAACATCTCTAGATTTTAGTGACTCCTCTCAGTTGAGAAGTAATCTGATCTTTGTCCAAATGTTGGACATCGATCTGAATGAGATTCAGATGCAATGTGGAATCTGGATTTGAGACGTGATCTCAATATCCAAGTTACTATACGTGGTACAATATAATTGCCCATCCATATCTCCGAGCATATGCGGCGAAAGCACATTATTCTTGAAAGAGTTTAAGAATAATTCCTAGTTAAATTATGTCTAAGTAATGAAAGATGGATTGTTAAATGTGATTTAATTATCACGAATAATGTGAACTTGATTCACATTATTTGAATGCTTGAGAATGATGAATTAATATAGTTAAATGAGATTTAATTTTATAAATATGGATAATGTGAATACTACTATTCAATTATCCATGTATATTGTAAATGAGATTTATATTATATAAGAGAGAGACTTTTATAATTTATGGTTCTTGATTAATTGTTATTGAGGATTGGATTCACATTAAAGGATTAATTAAAAATATGATTACATTTTGTTTTGGGTTGTGAATGGAATTATTTGTTGGTTAAAATGTTAACGACAAGAGATCATGTTATATCACGAGATAATTAGAAGAGATAGACAAGTCCACCCAAGAGAAGTGGACGGCGACAACTCTCCATGAGGAGAAGAGTAGTCGTCCCCTCTTTTCCAGGGGATTGGTTTACTCTATTCATTATCTCTTCTATAGTCAAATATGATTTAATTTGAAATGAAAATAAATTTAAATTGAATCATTTGTTGTTGTGTCTTTACAACAACGTCTTAGCCATTGAAAGAAACACAAATCAATCTCATCCGTTGATTTTGTATTACTTGGGATCCATGGACTCCCAAAACCCTATATAAGAAGAGGCAATCCTTTCTCTTCGTGTAAAAAAAATCACATGAAGTCTCTCTCTCCCTCTCTTATTCTCATGCATACCCTCTCTCTCTCTCTCTCATCTTGAGTGGCCACCCACTCTTATAGAGAGAAGATCTTGTCGTCGTCGCCTTGCCATTGTGCTCCGTCTCGACGACTATTGACTCTCCGTCTTCTTTGGTGCGTGGCGCTCGTGAAGAAGGCATTAGATCTTGTGAGACGAGATCATGAGATCCATTTTTTTGAGACATCATCTTGAATTACGAGAAGCACGCAACTCATCCCCGTGCTCGCAAGCGTCTCCTCCGACAGATCAGACTTGAGACAGGAGGTCTTTTCCTTTAGAGGCTAGATCGCAACCATGCTCCAAGAGGTATTCCTATATACTTGTTGTGCTTAGATGAAACGATTCGAGAAATATTCTTGGATCATGTGGTTTCATCCTTTTAATAAAATTTTAAATTCCACTGCATCGAGCAACTAGTGCGATTAGTTGCTCATGATCGTATGTGATACGATCATGATGCGCTTGAGATCTTTTCCCATATCTTGCACCATCATTTCTCTCTCCCACATCTCCCTGTTGGACATGCGAGCCCACGACGAGCCATTATGCAATAAATGTTATTGCACATATCATTCCCTGATCTGAAATGAAGAATGAATAATTTGCATAATAGGTCCCTTAGTACAACTAGGGTTATGTACCATGGCCATCTTAATGATCATACAGTTGTTGATTCAATAATTGAATCATAGAGGCTGGTGCTTGGATGAATATCTATAGGGTTACTCATCGAGCACCGTCAAATGATTGTTAAGAGATGATCTCCAGCCTGAGCAGGAGATGGCAATCCCTTCTCTTGATGCAGATCCTCTACATAGGGATAGAGATTCGAAGGTGTCAGATTAGTTAGGTCAAAGAGTTGACTTAACGAGATCGAGATAACAGAAGTCCTATGCCGAATGTTGTCACGATACATACACGCATCCTCTGACCGGAGATAGATGTGTTACTGTATGTCTAAGTATGTACATTTGGCAGACCAATAGGTTGATTACCTAACCAAGATCAATACACTGGCGCGCTGGTATGCATATAAGGGCATATGAGTAATACTTCTCAAAGGGATCATACAGGTTCATTTATTGAATCGGAAGGCATGAGCTCACTCATGAGATATTGAGAAGAATCAAAATCCGTGCACGGTCCTCTCGCTTTGGAAGCTTGACTGAATTTGTAGGTTTGATATATACTTTTGGAAAGTATATGATCAAGACCTAGGTATGATATATGCTTTTGGAAAGTATATGATCGATACCAACTCTAAATGATCGAATGAGAAACTTAATGATAAAAACCCTGAAGTAGACTATATAAAGTCGATCTAATACTTCAGGTTTAATCTGAGTCTTCCAGTATGCAGGACGTACAAGTATTGGGAATACCTGAGGGTGATGTGATCATAAACGATTGTATAACCATGACGTTTCCATTTCTAGGGAGTGATGAAACAGATCTGGATTTTAGTGACTCCTCTCAGTTAGGAAGTAATCTGATCTTTGTCCAAATGTTGGACATTGATCTGAATATGATTCAGATGCAATGAGAAGATTAGATTTGCGGTCTTGATTTAATCAAGCATCTATGAGAGGCCCGCGATCTGGATTTAAGATATGATCTCAATATCCAAGTCACTATGCGTGGAACAATACAATCGCCATGTCCTTATCTCCAAGTATTCGTGGAGAAAGCGCATTATCCTTGAAAGAGTTCAGGACAATTTCATTGTTGATATAAGTATCCGAGCTTTAAGAAAATAGATAATTAAATGTGATTTAATTATCATGGATAATATGAATTCGATTCATATTATAAAGAGAGTTATCTTAAATAATTAAATGAGATTTGATTATCAAAGATGTGAATAATGTGAATGCGATTCATATTATTTGGGCACACGAGAATAGAGATCCAAGATGATTAAATGTGATTTAATTATCATGGATATGAAAAATGTGGATAGCAATTTCCATATTAGTCATATATATTATAAATGTGACTTATAATTTATAAGAGATAGCTATTTGTAATTTATATTTGTTAATTAAATGTTGATGTGAATTGGATTCACATTGGACAATTAATTGAAAATGTAATTCATATTTTATTTTGGGTTGTGAATAGGATTCATAATTTTCCAATGGCAAGATCGCAATATTCACCAAATAATTATCAATTATTTTTTGTAGAATAATTTACAACAAGTGTTGTTGTATATCTTGGAGATTTCCATGGAATAATGGAATCTCATGAGATGTCATGAGATTGCATTAGATTGTCACCAAATCCAATATTATGGAAGGAGGCAATATGCATTCCATAATCTCCATGCTTGATTGATTTACTTTGGGATTGATTTATATTGATTTATCAATATAAATTTAATCTAAATTAAATTAATTGTTGTTGGTTTTTACTAACACAAATCTTAACCATTAAAAGAAACACAATCAATGAGAGCCATTGGATTTGTGTAGCCCATGGATTGAGATCCATGGATCCCAAAATATTATAAAGGGAGAGGCACCCCGTTGCTCTTCTTTACACACAAGAGAACATAAGTCTCTCTCTCTCTCTTTCTCTCTACACATCAGCCCTCTCTCTTCCTCTCTCATGGCCGTCCACCATGGATGCCCTAGAGGGAGTCTCCATCGCCGCAGCGTCGTCGTTATGCTGCCCTATTATTTGCTCATGGATCTCTGTCTCCTTGTGTGTGCCTCGCCCATGAAGAAGAAGTCGGATCTCGTGTGTTGGGATCAGGAGATCCGCCACTTGGATCGTCAACATGGATTGCGAGAAGCGCGTGATTCATCCCCGCTCTCGCAAAGCATCTCCTCCGTCGGATCGGACTTGAGACAGGAGGTCTCTTCGTTTAGAGACTCGATCACAACCACGCTTCAAGAGATAATCCTATTACTTATTTGTGGTTTAGACGAAACGATTCGAGAAGTGTTCTTGGATCATGTGGTTTCGTCACAAGAAGATTTTTTAATTTCTGCTACATAGAACCACTAGTGCGACTAGTCGTTCTTCGTCGTATTCTATACGATGCTCACGCTTCCGTGATGCGCTTGAGGATATAACCATATCCTTCACTCCCACCGCGCTTTCACCTCGCCCCTTCCCATTATCACCACCTCCTCGACACTCCCCCCATCTCACTAACCTCCTCCATGTCGTAGCCCGGTCCTCCATCTTCCTCGTGGGCACCTATTCTCCCCATGATGCCCTCTCCTTCGCTCCACGTCTCCCATGCAATCCATGACGACCGCCACTTGAGCCACCAATATCCTCCTTCAAATACGCCATTGCCACTGCCAGAACACCACATCCACCTTTACATGGGCTAGGTCCAGCTTTTCTCCGCCTCCTCGTGACATGGGGAGGTCGGGTCAATGAAGCAATGATGACTTAGCCTCCAGTGTCGACCCCTGGCCATGGTAGGCTAGGTCTCCGGCCATTCAACATCGATGAGATGCCCCAGTGGCTGTGGGGGTCTAGAGAAGACTCGAGGTCCGCTTAGGAGCTCAAGCACAGGCCCGACGACATCCAAATGCTCCAAGCAAGCCTCTTGATCTTGCTCTGCATTTTCCTTTGATTTCCCTTAATTAACTAGGAATCTCTCATCTGCATCACCTTCCATTAACCATCGACCAAGCTTCACCACACCTCCTCTGTCTTTGCGCCCATCTCCACTACCCTTCTCCCTCCTCGCAACTCTAGACCGCTCCGACCCAAGCTTCTCTGCCTCGCCGGAGAAGATGACCAGGCCTACGCCTTCTTCGCCCCACAAGTCCTTCCATTCTATCCACCTTGCCCCGTTAACTATCGATTCGATTATAGCACTAACCTTGAAGGTACTATCAATCTCAATAATCATGGCTTCACCAGAGTCCATTTTGTCAGCACCGCCTCCGACGTACAGGGGAAACCACTCCCCTCCAGATAGCTCAGCTGCATCGTTGTGCTTCGAACTTGATCTCCAACCATCCAGGAGCATCCAGGGTTCTCCAGAGAGCGTGAGAGATGGAGACGGAGCTGAACCAGCATCGCCGGAGATCTCATCCCACTGGTAACCTCAAGGAAGAGGAAGGCCTCCAGATCGCATAGGTGTCGTTGGATGGCACCCTCTCGGTTGCCATCCAAACAGTTCTTACTTGGCCACGTCGACGCCTCTAGGTAGCCATAGTAACCATTCGATCTTTGAGATTGGACGGTCCACAAAAGACCACGTCGACTTCCCTGAGCATCCCTTCCATGCCTCTAGCTTCGGGCATCCGAGCCTCAGCAGACGCCTCTCCAGGGGACGCGTGTCTCAAGCCTCTGTCCAAACCTTCTCCGAGCCTGCACCATCCGCGGAAGCTCGACCCACGTGCCCAGTCACGTAAGGTCGGGGTACTTTGCATAGAGATCCATACAACTTCTTCAAATTACATGCAAGTCCTGCTGTCACGTGTTAGCTACACGCGCTTGGGGTAAATTGCAACCAACTCCCTCCGAGTTTCAATGATTACATTTTTCCTCTTGCAAGTGTGGGAAATTTACAGGGAAGTCCTTGTGCTTTATTTTATTTTCATATAGGTCCTCCTAAGGACCTGTTTGTAGTATTTACTCTATTTATTTTCATGTTTTTCTTGCGCTTATGCCCCTGAGCTCTTTTGTGATTATCTTAAGCATCCGAGCTCCGTTCGAGTTGATTTCAGTTGCGTTTCAATGCTAGTTTTACTATCTTTCTAATGGCATGACTTGTTCTCTGTTTTTTACATTCTCGATTTTGATGATTAATTTATTAATGTAGTGCCCTTTATGTTATGATTTCTCAAACATGTATTCATGCATCAATGAAATTTGCTTTGATATTTGAAAGTGAATTTGATTACTACTTATTGCTGAATGATTGCAATTAGGAAGGGTATATTTGTATTCACACTCGCATTTCATCTCATATTAAAAAGTAAATAAAAAAATGTCTCCTACTTGTTTCCTTCTGCATTGTTTGTGGCTTTGTGTATATTGACCAATGAGTTTCTAATTTAACACTTAATCTAAGTAATGAGAGTCTGGATAAATACTTAAGAGGCTCGTGTCCCTGAGTTTGACCTTTCACTTACCCAAGTAAAATAAAAATCAACAGTTTCGTTTTAATCGATGAATTATCAAGTGGCTTTTAATCGAATCGAATTTTTCTGACTACAACGAAATCGTTCATTCGACATAATTAGAAGGGTAAAATTCGGGCCTGTCAATAGCAAAATACCCATGATAATTCAATAATTAATCCCCATAATATGTATTGATTAACATTCATTGATTGTGCTTAAATGGTGGTTAAAATTCCTAATTAAATAATATTGTTTTCAACATGAATTGATCTTATTATTATATGTGCGAAAATTACTTATTTTGACCTTAGTTCTCCTCAGTTATTTTTGTTAATTAGTTAACTAACTTGGCATAAAGAATCAAACTCAATAAAAAAAGAAACCGATAGAAAACATGAAAATCTGACTTTGTATATTTTGTTCCTCTTTTATCTCTGTTGATCTTATGTTATCTCTTTCTAACATGTAAAAGATCCACACAATTAGATTAATTATGCATATCTTGTATATAAATCAATCTACTAATTTAAATCAAATAAAAAAATAAAAAATGTAGAAACATGGTATTTTATTATCTACAGAATACCTCAAAAAATATATTTTCTACAATTGACTTGTTGTGACTTTTTGTTCAACATGAAACTTGTAAATCTCATCGAGATCTAGAACTTTCACTTATTGACCTTTTTTAATTCGACTAGTTGTCCATCCGCGTGCATCTTCCCGTACATGTATCCGATCTTCTGATCTATCTAAGTTGTATGATCACGCCATTTTCAGGCATGTTGAATCGCATGATCTAACGGCTCTGCACCCATCTTCCTCCTTTAGCTCACCCCTCTTCCAGCTATTACGCCATGCCACCACTGCTTCTCCTTCCATATTTTGTTGACTCCTCACATAACCTCCTTCCTCGCTATCAACACCACTATATAATCCTATCTTCCCTCAGCCTTGTGGACCCATTAATCTCCAATGGCTGTTTCTCTAGGCACTTATCTCAATCTTTACATTTTTCGCCTTCACCTTATGTAACAACCACCCTATACCTCTAAATACCAAATAATCGCCACCTCTTTCTGCTATCCACCACTCCTAAGCTTCTCCATTCTGCTCTAATCTCTCCTTTTCCGGTGACAACAGTGAGCGGAGATCTACTTTAAGCAACAACAAGGGAGAAGCGGGTGTGATCTGCGACCCCTTTCAACAACCATGTAGCATCTCCTTGGAGCTACAAAGCTCGAACTCTTCCTCGTTGGGGCTCTTGAGTCTTGAGCGAAGACCTCATAGAGCCTATGCTCCAGGTACTCTGCCCTCTTCTCTCTCTCACACTGATTCCTCTGATTTACCTCGTGTACCCACAAACTCCCTAGACCCTCTTCAGGATTCAATTAGCTCTGCCTAAGACCCCTCATCTTCGCTCGACCATCAATAAACTCCTCCCCTTTCTCCACTTCCTCCTCCGCCTCACTCCGCCTCCAGGTCTTACATAGTCATGGAGGCCCAAATCATGCATTCCTCCTCAAACACCATAACCTCCATTTCACCCCCTTTGATTCACCCCACCCAACTAATACTTGTAGGCTCCAATTCACCTCACAGATCGAATGTCGCATCTTCCATCTGATCTCCTCCTTACTGATATATGAGGATATTAGAGAAGTTGGATTTCTCTTGATTAGAGCTTCGTTGAATTTAGACTTTTAGGTCCACTAAAATGTAGGATTCTTAGTGACACAAGTCTTGATATTCGCATATGCACAGTCAGGGATTCAACCTTCTAACTCACTAAATTTTCTTGGGGACAAGTGAAGAGATAAGTATATGGGTGTGATGAATCTATGATTCACCTAATATATACTGACATATATGGAAAATCCCATTAATAATTAAATTACTAATCCCCTCAATTTGTAATAAGTAGCATTCACTAGTTGTGCTTAATCCAGTGTTAAAAACTACAAGTAAATAATATTGTTTTTAACCTAAATGTGAGCATATTATTTGTACAAAATTCATCATTTTAACTTAATTTCTCTTCTATTATGTTATTCAATTTATTAACTAACTTGACATGAAGTTTAAAATACATAAAAATCATGAAAGCATAAGAAAGCACAAAAATCCGACATTGTATATTTTGTACCTATTTTATCTTTGCTGATTTTATTTTATTTGTTTCTAACATATAAAAAACATAAAATAAGATTAATTATGTATATATTGTATTTTAATTGATCATTTAATTAAAATCAAATTAAAAATACAAAATCATAAAAATGCAAAAATGCAGTATTATTACATATAGGGTACATCCAAAAATATATTCCTACAGTTGACCTTTAGTGACTTTTTATTCAACATGAAACTTGTAGATCTCATAGAGATCTACGACTTTTATGTTTGAACTTTTTTTAATTCAACTTATTTATATTTCCTTTGTATTTTCTTTCTATCTTCTTTGTCATTTTTCCTCATTGGGACATGTGGCCTCTCCACCTTCAACCACGTAGCCCGCCTCTTCATTTGACATCGTGCATCTCCCCCGTCGTCAGATGTGATCACTTAGATCGTATCTGAGCTACTCACCCACGCCCATCTTCCAGTCGCTTGATCCGATCTTCTGATCTTATCTAAGACTTATAATCGCGCCTCTTTCAAGGACGTTGGATCACAAGATCCAAGGGCTCCGTAACCATCTTCCTCCCTCTACTCACCCCTCTTCAAGTCATTATGCCTCGCCACCACCGCTTCTCCTTCCATTTTTTGATGTCTCCCTACGTAACCTCCCCTCCCTATCACACCACCATGTAACCCTATCTTCCCTCAGCCCCGCGGACCCATTTATATCCAACGACAGCTTCTCGACGCACTTATCTCTGTCATTAAATTCACCCCTTGACCTTTTATAACACTCGCCCTCTATCTCTAAATTCCCCAAACCCACCACCTATTCCATCTATCCACCACTTGATATCTTCGCCCTTCAACTCTAACCTCTCCATGGCCGGTGACACTAGTGTGCAGATATCTTCTCTAGGCGGCAGCAAGGGAGGAGCGGGTGTGATCCATGATCGCTTTCAGTAGCCGCGTTGCAGTTCTTATGAGCTACAAAGTTTGAGCCCTTCCTCTTCGGGTATCTTGAGCAAAGATATCTAGGAACCATATCTCCTCCTTCTGCGGGTGAGACGACAACCCCTCCCTCCTCCGCCAAACATCCTCCAACTACCTTGCCCTCTTGTCTCTCGCTCTGATTTATCCGATTTACTGCTCGTACCCACGAACTCCTCAGACCCTTTTCAATGTTCAATTAGTTATTCCTTAGACCACTCATCTCTGCCCTACCATTGATAGATTCCTCCCCTTCTCCTCTCCCTCCTCTGCCTCGCTTCACCACTAGGTCTTGCGTAGACATGGAAACCCGGATCCCATCTTCCTCTGCAAACACCAGAACCTCCATTTCACCCCCTTAGACTTGCCCCACCCAACTAATACTTGTAGGTCCCAACTCACCTCACTGATTGGACAATACATCTTCCGTTCGATCTCCTCCTTACTGATACTTAAGGATATTAGAGAAGTTTGATTCCTTTTGATTAGAGCTTGACATACCTTGAAATTTAGGACCACTTACACCTAGGATTCTTAATGAGACAAGTCATGCTATTCACACATGTACAGTCAGTGATTCAACCTTCAAACTCGCTAAAATTTTCCAGGGGACAAGTAAAGAGCTAAGTATAGGGGTGTGATGAATCTATGATTCATCGACCTTATGTACCTCTTGTTTTTAACATGAATTAAGCCTATTGTTTATACAAAATCGATTATTTTTACCTAATTTATTTTCTATTACCTTCTTTAAGTATTTAACTAACTTGGATTTAAGAATCAAAATCCATAAAATCAGAAAACCACATGAAAACACAAAAATATGACTTGTATATTTTCTACCTATTTTATCTTTGTTGATTTTGTTTTATCTATTTCTTACCAATAAAAAAACCACAAGAAATATTAGTTATGTATATATTGTATACAAATTAATTAATCTACTAATTAAAATCAAATTTTAAAAAATTACAAAATGTAAAATACGGAGTTTTATTATCTACAGAGTACCTCCAAAAATATATATTGTACAGTTGACCTCTCATAACTTTTTGTTTGACATGAAACTTGTAGATCTCATCGATACCTACAACTTTCATGTTTCGAATTTCTTTTAATTCGACATATTTCTATTTCTTTTTTATTTTTCTTTCTATTTTCTTTGTTCTTTTTCCTTATTGGTCCATGTGACCTCTCCACCTTCAGCAATGTGGCTCATTTCTTCATTGTCTCTCCCTCGCCGTCATATGAGATCACTCAGATCACATGTGAGCCGCTCACCCATGCCCATCTTCCAATAGGTTTATCTGATTGTTTGATCTCATCTAATTCACACGATCACACCTCTTTCAGGGTCGTTGCATGCAAGATCCAATGGCTCCAAACCCATCTTACTCCGTCATCTCATCCCCTCTTCTAGTCATGACACCTCACCGCCATCGATTCTCCTTCCATTTTTGTTGCCTCCCCATGTAACCTACTCCATCGTTGTCGACACGACCACATAACCCTATATTCCCTCAGCCTTGTAGATTCATTAATCACCATCGACCGCTTCTCCATGCACTTATCTCAACCATTACATTCGTCCCATTAAACTTCAGTAACAACAACCCTCTGTATCTAAATACCATGTATCCACCACCTCTTCCAACTGTACACCATGCCATAGCTTCTCCGTTCAGCTCTAATCTCTCCCTTGCCAGTGACAGTTGTGTGTGAAGACCTCCAGGAGCCTTAGCTCCTCCTTCCGCATAAGAGACGACAACCCCACCCTCCTATGTTGAACATCTGCCCTCTTCTCTCTCTCTCTCTCATTTCCCCGATTTACCGCATGTATCTACGAATGCCCTAGACCCTCTTTAAGGTTCAATTAACTCTGCCTCAGACCTCTCATCTTCTCACGGCAATTGATAGACGCTTCCCCATTCTCCGCTTTCTCGTCTGCCTCGCTCCACCAATGGGTCTTGCATAGAGATGGAGACCCATATATCGTCTTCCTCGCAAACGCCAAAACCTCCATTTCACTCCCTTCGACTCGCCCCACCCAACTAATAATTACATGGCCCAATTTGCCGCACTGATCGAACAACAGAAACTTCCATCCGATCTCCTCCTCGCAAATATTCGAGGATATTAGAGAGTCGGATTCCTTTTTATTAGAGCTTGGTTGAGCTTGGAATGTTAGGACCCTAAAACCTAGGATTCTTAATGAAACAAGTCATGATATTCACACATGTACCGTCATGGATTCAACCATCTAACTCGCTAAAATTTGCTTGGGGACAAATGATGAGCCGAAAAATCCCTTCCTAAATCCGGGTAAGGTAGAAATCAATCTAGGGTTGTTGCGACCCGGATCATGGAGAATCGGACTCAACAAGAAAAAGAGACCACCAAATCATAGATAAAACAATGAAACACGAATAACGATCTTTGCTATTTATTTAACCTGGTATAGCGACCAGGGTCGAACACAAGGAGCACGAAATGGTCGAATCGGCCTACGAAGTAGTCTAAAGATAAAATAAAGAGAGAAAATGTTTTTGCTGGATTTTAATTTTTTTTATGTTTTCAATTATATAAGAAAAATGTAAAGACAAATGAAAAAGCCAACAAACTGCTATTTATCAAACACATCAAACAAAGTAGAAAAATCAAATAAAATTATTTTTGTGTGTTTTACATTTCTAAGTGTTTTTGATGAATTTTTCAGTCTTTTTCAATTTTTAGTTGATTTTCTAAAAATCAAGAAAGGGGAAAACAATGGATCAATGTGCAACCAGACTTGAAAAGCCAATTAAAATATATAATTGGCTATAAAAATTTGGAGACAATTTTTATAAAAACTAGGTACAAAAATTAAGCTACAGAAAAAGAGTTTGCATTTTTTTAATTCTACAAATTTTTTAATAATTTTTATATTTTTTTAGAGTTTTGTGATTTTTAGGGGTTTTATAAATCCAAATGACACAAAAATTGGTAGAAATTTAAACACAGCAAAATAAACAATCTTTAATTTTTTAGAATTTTTAGAGAAGTTTTTATATTTTTAGTTGATTTTCTTTTTCAAACAGTAGCAAAAATGCGTGTTTTTGAATTTTTAAAAATAGTAAAAATCAAAGAAAATGTCCCAAAAAATTAGTGAAATTTTTAAACAGTGGCAGGAGTCACGTTTCTCAATTTCACTTGATTTTGAGTTTAGTTGATATTTTATTCAACCAATAAGAGAGCTACAACACACAGGGATCTAGTTGCAAGAAAACATTGTTCGGAGGGCTAAAGTGTAACACGTACAAAAACCTTAAGGTTTTAAAGTGTAAATTTCACATACAGTCAGCACATGTCCAATTAATTCACGCATAGGGGTATAAATGCAAATATTAAAACTAAAACTTCATTTCATAACTTGGCATAAACCCAAGCCCATACATGCAATTTGTCCAAAAACTCACGTATCGAAGCACGTATCTCACACAGACAGGGACTAAATCGTAGATACTAAAACTATAAGGTCCAAAGTGCAAATTATCTAAAATAAAAACAATTGCAACTCATATATACAGGACTAATCTATATATGCAAAAAGAGGAGGGCCTAAGTGCAAATTACCCTCGTTATTAACGATCCACAGCTGGAAGCGAGCCACGTGTAGGATCTAACGACTGAAACGCGTGGGCTCCTTTTCGATGATGTGCAGCCTGGATCAGATCCTCAGCTGGATCAACGGCTGGGGGCTCCCGTAAATGGACGGTAACGATCTAAACTGGGGCGGGAGGCTCGATCGGACAGTATCTGGAGGTCCTCCAAGAACAGTCTGCCGGCGAACTTTGCCGGCCCGAACGCACGGTGGAGGGCTCCTCTGGAGCTGCTGAGATGGGGAAAAGAACGCCTATGATGGTCCGTTGCTCCTGGTATGCTCCGATGAGGCTGAGAGCATCTGAGAGGCTCCGATGACGAGGACCTCCTGGAGCAGTTGTTCCTGGATGGTTGAGCCTCCAGATGAGGCTCTTACGCCATGGTACCTGCACAGGAAACAAGAGGGGTCGAGGGCAAACCGCCTCGACCCGTTAGTGGGCGAAGGGGGTGTCGGAATGAGGCGGAGTGGGGGTCTCCGGCGAAGCGACGATGGAGGAGACCTGAGCCTTGGTTCCGAGGTGAACCAAGGTGATCGGAGGTGCGGAGAATGTGGAACGAGGTCTCGTGAGGATGATACAATGGACGGAGCGATCAATGGATGGACGGAGCGAAGTGAATCGGTCGGCGGCGCGAATTGGGAAAAACGAAAATTAAACTAATCTAGAAGGAATCTGACCTAGTGAGTGGCTGAGATCGTCTATGCTGAAGGTAGGGGACCTCCGGGGGTCTTCGCCTCGATGGAACGACGCTTCCAGAGGCTCTGGCTCACTCGCGGTGGAGCACGGCGATGGGCTCACTGGACCTAAGCCTGCAGGCCTTGAATCCTCGCTGCGACACCCTCCCTCACAAGCTGTCACTCAGGGAAGAAGAATGGAGGTCCCAGGAGACGAAGGCGATGGCCAAAGGTGGCGTGAAAGTGCGGTGGAGGTGATGTCTTATACTGGTAGGGGTTCGTCAAGATGGAGGTTGGGCGAGTGAATCGGAGCTCGGATCCCTTGGCGGATCTTTGGACAAGGGTCTTGGATCAATCGGTGATAATCGGGGCCCGAGGTTTTAGGAAATGGGAGGCGGATCAAGGTGGGAAAATTGGAGAAGTCGGGTCAAAAACATCCCCCGTGGACCAATGGAAAAATTCCATTGGTTAATTATTTGTAAATTCATTTAAAATCAGTAAATGATTTTATTTTAAAAAAGTTTTAACATGAAAAATGTTTATTATTTTTCAAAGTGATCCGATCTTCTGACTTGATCTAAGTTGCACGACCGCGCCTCTTTAGGGTAATTGGGTCGCAAGATCGAACAGCTCTGAACACATCTTCCTCCATTAGCTCACTTTTCTAGCCATTACGCCTCGCCACCACCTCTTCTCCATGCATTTTTTGTTGCCTCCTTACGTGACATCTTTCCTTACAATCAACACCACAACATAACCATATCTTCTCTCATCCTTACGGGCCCATTAATCTCCAACAATCGCTTCTTCATGCACTTATCTCAATCGTTACATTCGCCCCCTTCACCATCCGTAAACTATTCCCTTTGCCTCTAAATACCCCAAAGTTGCCACCTCTTCCAGCTATCCACCACTCCATAACTTCTCCCTTCAGCTCTAATCTCTCCCTTGCTGGTGGCAACGGTGTACGTAGATCGTCTCTAGACGACAATGATGGAGAAGTTGGTGTGATCCACGATTCCTTTTAGTAGCTGTATAGCATCTCATCTGAGCTGCAAAGCTCGAGCACTTCCTCGTAAGGTCTCTTGAACGAAGACCTCTAGGCGCCATAGCTGCTCCTTCCTCGAGTGAGACAACAACCCTGCCCTCATTTGTCGAACATCCTCCATGTACTCCTCCCTCTTCCCTCTCTATCTCCCTCCAATTCTCTAATTTATCGCATGTACCTACGAATGCCTTAAACCCTCTTCAAGATTCAATTAACTTCGCCTCAGACCCCTCATCTTCCCCCGGCTGTCAATAGACTCCTCCCCCTTCTTCGCTTCCTTCTCTGACTCACTCCGCTGCTGGGTTTTGCATAGACACAGAGTCCCGTATCCCGTCTTCCTCCGCAAACACCAGAACCTCTGTTTCACTCCCTTCACCTTGCTCCCGCCCAACTAATGCTTGCAAGGCCCAATTCGCCTCAATGTTCGAACGACATAGCTTTCCTCTGATCTCATCCTCACTAATATTTGAGGACATTAGAGAGATTGGACTCCTTTTGATTAGAGCTTAGTTGAGCCGATAATTTTATGACCACTAAATCCTAGGATTCTCAATGAGACAAGTCCTTATATTCACACATGCACAATCAGGGATTCAACCTTCCAACTCACTAAAATTTGCTTGTGGACAAGCAAAGAGCTAAGTATAGGGATGTGATGAATCTATGATTCATCTACTTTATATGGACATCAAAATACCCTCAATAATCCATTAATCAATCCTCTTGGACTGCATTAATTAACATTCAATGACTAGGCTTAAATTATAGTTAAATTATGTAATTAAAAAATCATGTTTTTATCCTGAATTGCGCTTATTATTTTATGTACAAAGTCACTTATTTTGAACTAATTTATCTTCTTTTATTTTCTTTAATTATTAACTAACTTGGCATAAAAAAATAAAATCCATAAAACATAGAGAACTGGAAAAAAACATAAAAATCTGACTTTGTATATATTGTATCTATTTTATTTTTGTTGATTTTATTTTATCTATTTCTAACATATAAAAAAACCACAAAATTTCGTTTAATTATGTATATGTTGTACATAAATTATTATACTAATTAAAATCAAATTACAGATAAAAAAATTTACAAATGCAAAATCTAGTATTTTATTATCTATGGAGTTCCTCCAAAAATATATTTTGTCAGTTGACCCCTGTGACTTTTTGTTCAACATAAAACTTATAGGTCTCATCAAGATCTACAACTTTCATGTTTTGACCTTTTTAAATTTGATTTTTCTATTTCTTTTTTATTTTTCTTTGTAGTTTCTTTTTTTCCTAATTGGGCCATGTGGCTTCTCCATCTTCAACCACATGGCCCGCCTCTTCATTTGACACGACGTAAATCACCCGAAGTCAGTTATGATCATTCATATCTCATTTGATCCGCTCACCCGCGCCCATCTTTCAGCTGCTTGATCTGATCTTCTGATCTGATATAAGTCGTATGATCTCGCCGCTTTCGGGGTCATTGGATCGCAAGGTCAAACATCTCTGTAACCATTTTCCTCCTTTAGCTCACTCTCTTTTCATGACGTTACGCCTCGCCACCACCGCTTCTCCTTCCATTTTTGCTGCCTCCTCACGTAACCTCCTCCCTTGCTGTCGACACCACCACAAGTCACTATCTTCCCTCTGCCTCGCAGACCCATTAATCTCCAACAACCACTTCTCCAGACACTTCTTAAGGATTCCTTTGATCTGTGCTGGTTGATCATTGACATATTTGTGCTCTTTTATTGAGAAAATTATTGATTCAAATTTTTTTATAGGGACTCGATTGAGGATTTTAACGTGAGTAATTGTTTCCATATAATTGATTTTTGAGAAATTAATCTCTGCAAAGGGCAAGACTAAAGAGGGATAACTATATTTTCCTCGATGCTCTCGAGGATATTTTAACTTGATTAGTCCTCTCATGATAAATGATCATATTAATTGAGGAATTCATCTTTACATAGGTGGTAGTCAAGAAGGATTTAATTTAACTATCGGTATTTTATGTGGTTCGACTCTACTTACCTGAGGATTAAATTTGAGAGATTTTTGTGTTTGCCATCTCTATCTGAGGAGTATTTTTTATCTCCTTATGAAGAGAATTATTCATTGATTAATATATTTTTTCGCAACTTCAATTTGATTGGACCATTGTGTCTTTATTCTCTTTTTGTCAGTGAGGATATTTGATGTTGATTAATATTGTCAAAATTTAAATTATTTGAAATCACATATCCGATGCTTATTTTTCCTCTCTGTTTATTTTTTTTGCGGTGCATCTCATTTCTTTCCATTTTCATTGTATTCTCTTTCTCGAAGATTAATAAAGCATTTTACTAATTATTGAAATCAATTTAGAACCATGCAACTAAAAATACAACGTTCCCTGAGTTTGACCTTGGTATACTTGCCAAGTAAAAATTGTTCCACAATATTCAAGAATTTTGATTTCTACCCATTCGCTTTTTCATCTCATATACTACAATTATCTACTATTAAAGAGGTGAAATACACATTCATCAAACATCAAGTATTGTATGTAAAGTTTCAAGTTACCAATGAGAAGAGGTTTTTAAGTTTCAAATATAGCTTATGCATTGATCTATATTCATCCTCCCAATTTTCTACCGATCCACCGCCAATCTCCCCTTGCCACATCAACGCGTAAGACCAATTGCTTGAGTTAAACAAATATGTGAAACTCGTACTTTAGGATGTGCAGCCAATGCTCAAATTGGCTCCAAAGTCAAAGTGATAGCACGTGATTGGAAGCTGAACCAATGAGATTCCATGAAAGGGCTTATGATAGTGCAAGGGATATAAAGCATGGTTAAGGCATACCTAATAAGATGGGGTCCATGTCATAAAGATGGCATGGGGATTGAATTTTGTGAAACTACGGTGCTGGTCGGATTTTTGATGGAAATTTGAAGTCATGAACAGTTTTATACGAACATGGCATTTGTCTCGCACGGGAGACTATTGAATGGTCTGCCACTTATCATCACGAGCAGTATAATAGATTCTAATGAAAGGAAAGGACATGGGTTCAAACCCTGTCTTAGGATGATAAGTACAAAATTACCAACACTTAGGGTCTGTTTGGTTGCTGGGTTGGGTTGGGTTTTTCTATTGGGTTGTAGCATAAATTTAGTACATTTATAATTGAATAATTTTAATATAATATTGTTTATTTGAATAATTCTAGTATAATATTATTGCAACTTGCAATATAGGTCTTTCAAACAAATTCTAAACGCATACTCATCAAAATAACATACAATGGTAAATGTACAAGTAACGAACCCATGGAGGGGACTAGATATGCATGTACAAGTAGGTGTGGACATGTAAACATCATCGAGAAACATTTTTTTTACTTTTTATGTGTTTTTACCATTTTTAGAAATATTTTTTAATGAACTTTTTAGTTTTAAATTTTATACCTTTCTGTTATTTTCTATACTTTTAAAAGTTTTTTATTTCTAATCTATGATTTTTTTTTGCTCATTTTAAGTGAATATCTTGAAAAGGCCCTCAAAGATCTTGAAAAGGCCCTCAAAGATGAGAGGAGAGGAGTTTATAAGGTAAAATAGATGTGCACAATGTTTATATATTGCAATATTTTATAGTGAGTATTAGAAATATGCGAGCAAATGAAATATTGTATCGTATTTTTCGATTTTTTTATTACAAGGATTGTTAGAAATTTATGATGTTTTCGCAAGTAAAGGTTGCATATAAAGTGTTTTCTATATGAAAACATTCATAGAATCAATATTGGAGGAGGAACCTTTATCACTGGCCACCGTGCATCGTAATATTGTGTAACTGCCACAATCAATTGTCAGTAAAAAATATTATTTATTTTAATCAATATACGGAAAAATAGTTGTAAGTTGTTATTCTAAAAAGACTTTTTTAGAAAATGGATTTCATTATTTTGTTTTTTTACCTTTTTCTACGACTTTATGGAAAAAACAAACTTATGCTTTTTTAAAATCAGATTTTATACCGACAGTGTAAAGTAATAGCTTTTTATGGAACTTTCGCTCTATGTATTTTAAATTATTTTAAAGATTAAGTATGTTAAGTGATCTTTTTTTAAGAATCAATTTTGGATCAATTTTTTTACATATAGAAGGTGATCAAATAACCAGCCTACATTCCTCCAGATTAACAAGTAGCTTCTCTAATTCATGTGATTTAACATGCATTCTAATCAAGTTTTTTTAAAAAGACCAGTGAAAAAAAACAATCTGAATTGGCATGTGCTTTTGATATAACCCCATGACAAACCCAAAAAGGCTCTGTTAATAATGTGAAATTACAACGCTATGTTCAATTATAGGCGGACGAATTCAGATTAATAAAAAATGACCACTTATTTAATTTTCAATTAAATGCAAATGGTCAAATTTATTTTACTTGAGCAAGCTCAAGGTCGAACTTGAGGAGGCCACTGTCTCCTTAGGTCTATTTTCAAATAATAAAGACTCTAGGTTTTTAGGGGATTTTTTTAGAAATTGTTTAATACAAAATAATGATGGAATGAAAATGCATAATACCAAATTTTAAGGTCAAATTAGCCTATATTGGAAATACGAGATAATATACAAATTAGCTCAAATGTCCACAAGGCAAATTTTCCTTAATTATTTGTATAATGAAGAATCCATAACATATTATTTGTATTTTTCTGATGTGAGATGCATGCATGGAAAATGAATACTTAAGGTTTTATGTAATTTTTATGCAAAAAATATGAAATTTTGACATTAAGTTGATTATGAAGAAATTAGCCTATTGTGGATATTTTGGGATTTTTTGATGCAAAACAAATTTCCACGAGTTAAACAAACAAACTGAATGATTTTTGATATATTAATTTCAATAAATAGCAAACTTAATTATTTCCTATAAATCAAATCGTCCTAGATGTGTCTAGTTAAGATATACATATGAAAAATTATCATTCACAAAAAAATAAGTTTTCATATAAAAAAATTAATTATGAGAATTGTAATTAATTTATTCTAAGAAAAATATTCGTGCAAATGTCTTACTATCGGGCACATACTAGAACACGATTAATTTCTTAGATACGAATTTTCGAGAATTTTTGTAGTAATGGGTGATTTAATATGAATTTTCAACACAGGGTAAAATATGATAATTACCATAATAGATATTATAAATCAAACAATTCTTGTAAAAATAACAATAAATATCCATATTAATAATGCACTAATTGTTATACAATATGCAATTTTGGAAATTGGATTACGACGACAAATGATGCTTTAATTAAAGTGCAATGACATGAGTATGTGTGCAATATAGGAAATAAACTGATAATATAAATATGCTGACAAGGAATAAAATGTGATTTACCAAAAAGCTGAGGTGGATTTCTACCAATTTCCTTGCATGCACATGTGTCGCGCATGTTCAGGATGGAAGGGAGGCTTGTGCAGTTTATAGGAGTGTGCTAGCCTCGGTGGGATCCATCACCGCCCCCACATGTGGCTCATATGGTGTTTGAGGCACATAACTGCTTTGGGTCAGGGCTGAGATTTGGTATTCCCAACATCTCGTTGTCACGTTGCGGTAGCTTCGGCTAAGCTCGGTGAATGGAGACATGACCCTTTGAAGGCCACCCGATCTTGATCGGTAGTGACTATAGGGCGAGATGAGGTGGCTGACGGGGAGGAGTGACGGTGCACACGTGTGGCGATTTGGTTGGGCAGAGCTCCAGCTTGAAAGCGATGGTGGCTAGAGGTTCTATGTCCAGTCGAGCCATGTTGGAATGAGAGGCAGTATGGCGGAGATCATCGATAGTAAATATGAAATGATAAATAAGAAAACAAACGAATATTGTTCGTTGGAGATGTAATATATGTGGAGGGCATGTTTATTTTGAGAAAATGAATGGGTAGTTTAATCTAAATGATTGAGAATATCACGATTCTAATATTTAATGCCAACCATTACTGGAAAAATGCCAACCATCATAGACAAATTAATTCCCAATAAAAAATAACATTTAAAATCAAAACTTAGGTGCATCCAGTCACTGAAAGTTGGTCAACCTTAAACGCTACTATTTAATGAGATTCATCAAGTCTTTCGAGCGTTGCGTTCCTATGACAAAGAGTGGAGATTAGCCTCGGGTAGGTGCCAATTGGGAGTGCGCATCACTCGTGGGGTGTGGTGCTTGCATGTTGTATAGAGGGAAAAGTAGAGCTAAGTTAATCGATCAATTGGTTATGATATTCCATTTTGGGACCACTTTGAGATGAAAAATGGTTATAAGGAGTGGATTTAAAATTGTTCTCGGCTTATAAAATCAATAAAGAATGTTTGGACTGCTCGGATCTTATGTATTAAGTCATCCTCTAGAAATTTTGGCAATATTGGTCTCCTTGATACGAGCGGGGCATGAAAGACAGATAAATCCATTACCCTCGTCGAAGTATATCCAATAAAACACACATTAGTTGTCCTTGGATGCTGCTTCTTCTCTTTTTGGATTGTGAAATGAACATAAGACTAGAGCCATTATCTAAGACGTCTAAAAAAACCTCCAATGAGGATGTTATTTTCTACATTGCAAAATAAATAAAAATACCTAAAACAAATTCCCCGTAAATGTCCACTTCATTCTATTGATTATTTAATTTTGATTTTAACAAGATACAAGAATAAAATCTTAGTAAATTTCAAGGTAGATATGATAATAACTTCCTATTTTGTTTTAGTTTGAGTTCTTCTACCAATATGAAGATATTCAAAGAAGTCTACAAATTTATTTCAATTAATATTTTATGTTGCAACACATTACAAGTTTCGAAAAAGTTAAACATATATTAATGCATCAATCTATCGACATTGTAAATTTTTAAATCAAAACGATAGGTCATAACTACCAATTTTTCTCCGAATCAAAATGATTGGACGTA
Source organism: Ottelia alismoides (assembly GCA_037367405.1). Lineage (NCBI taxonomy): Eukaryota > Viridiplantae > Streptophyta > Magnoliopsida > Alismatales > Hydrocharitaceae > Ottelia > Ottelia alismoides. The sequence goes on along the minus strand of JAZKJV010009625.1, from coordinate 894,001 downwards.
GCTGCATAAGAATTTCAAGTAAACATGTGATTTATTATTTTAGAAATTGATAGAAAATACACAAAATAAAATAAAATAATAGGAACAAGAAAGTACAACGAATGATTTATGTAGAACATTATTTTTTCGTATTCTTTACAAAATAACCTTGAAATAAACATATCAGAAATTACATGGGATTGTGTGCAAATTTCACCAGTCTCGTTGGAAATGAAAATGCATCATTTGACTTGAAAAATGGAGCAATGGTAGAGCATCAATCCTTAAATATGTATACTCCAATGTTTCGTTACTTGCTCCGAAGGCAGAACATTGATGTGATACCTTGCTATGTCAATTTGTAGTGATATATTGTTTAAATATGTTATGTCTTGCTCACTTAAAGCTTGTTGGTCATGTTGGACATGCGAGCCCACGGCGAGCCATTATGCAATAAATGTTATTGCGAATATTAACCCTGATCTGAAATGAAAAATGAATAATTTGCACAATAGGTTCCTTGGTATAATTAGGGTTATGTACCATGGCCATCTTGATGACCATACAGCTGTTGATTCGACTATTTAATCATAGAGGATGGTGCTTGGATGAATATCTAAAGAGTTAGATTGAGAACTCATCAAGCACCGTCAAATGATTGTTAAGATATGATCTCCAACCCGAGTAGGAGATGGCAATCCTTTCTCAATTAGGTTGATATATGACCGACCTCTTGATGCTGGTCCTCTGCATAGGAATAGAGATTCGGAGGTGTCAGATTAGTTAGGTCAAAGAGTTGACTTAACAAGATCGAGATAACCAAAGTCCTATATCGTATGCTGTCACGATACAGGCACGCATCCTCTGACCGGAGACAGATGTGTTACCCTATGTCTGAGTATGTACATTTGGCAGACCAATAGGTTGATGACCTAACCAAGGTCTATACACCGGCACACTGATGTGCATGTAAGGGCATATGAGTAATACGATTTCTCAAAGGGATCATACAGGTTCATTACTGAACCGGAAGGCATGAGCTCACTCATGAGATATTGGAAAGAATCAAATTCCGTGCACAGTCGTCTCACTTTGGAAGCTTGACTGAATTTGTAGGTTTGATATATAATTTTGGAAAGTATATGTTCAAGACCTAGGTATGATATATGCTTTTGGAAAGTATATGATCGATACCAACTCCCAATGATCGAATGAGAAACTTACTGATAAAACCATGAAGTAGACAGTATAATGTTCATCTAATACTTAAGGTTTACTCTATGCAGGATGTAAAGATATTTGGGAATACCTGAGGGTGATGTCATCATAAACGATTGTATAATCATGATGCTTCCATTCCTAGGGAGTGATGAAACGGGAATGGATTTTAGTGACTCCTTTCAGTAGAGAAGTGATCTGATCTTGGTCCAAATGTTGGACATTGATCTGAATATGATTCAGATGCAATGAGAAGATTAGATTTGCGGTCTTGATTTAATCAAGCATCTATGAGAGGCCCGCGATCTGGATTTGAGATATGATCTCAATATCCAAGTCACTATACGTGGAACAATACAATCGCCATGTCCTTATCTCCAAGTATTCGCGGAGAAAGCGCATTATCCTTGAATGAAACACAAATCTTAGTCATTAAAAGAAACACAAATCAATGTTGCCATTGGATTTGTGTTGCCCATGGATTGAAATCCATGGATCCTAAAAAATTATAAAAGGAGAAGCACCCCATTGCTCTTCTTTACACACAAGAGAACATAAGTCTCTCTCTCTCTCTTTCTCTCTACACGTCAGCCCTCTCTCTTCCTCTCTCATGGCCGTCCACCATGAATGCCCTAGAGGGAGTCTCCATCGCCGCAGCGTCGTCGATATGCTGCCCGATCATTTGCTCGTGGATCTCCGTCTCCTTCGGCGTGCCTTGCTCGTGAAGAAGACGTCGGATCTCGTGTGTCGAGATCAGGAGATCCGTTGCTTGGATCATCAACATTGACTGTGAGAAGCAAGCAATTCATCCTCGCGCTCGCAAGTGTCTCCTCCGTCGGATCAGACTTGAGACAGGAGGTCTCTTCGTTTAGAGACTCGATCGCAACCATGCTTCGAGAGGTAATCCTATTACTTGTTTGTGGTTTAGATGAAACGATCCGAGAAGTGTTCTTGGATCATGTGGTTTCTTCGCATAAAAAAATTTTAATTTCCGCTGTATAGAACAACTAGTGCGACTAGTCGTTCTTTGTCGTATTCGATACGATGCCTACGCTTCCGTGATGTGCTTGAGGATCTAGTCATATCCTTCAAGTGGTATCAGAGCCTTAGGTAGGGATGAGCAATGGGCTGGACCGGCCCGGCCCAGCCCAAAGTCCGGCCCAAAAAGCCCGGTCCGGCCCAAGCCCAAACGAACATTGGGCCGATCGTGGGCCTAATTTTTAGGCCCAAATTTTTTTTGGGCCGGGCTCGGGCTTGGCTTGGCCCAGTCCGATCCGAAGAGGGCCCGAACCCTTCCCGTATCCTACACATATGGAAACTCTCACCTGTCATGCACACTATGTCCATGTATCATGTCTTCATACAATGTTTATAAATCAAGAAAGTCATGTGTGTGACATATGAGTTGACGATCATTGTATTTTACTTCAGAATTAATTTTTCTTAATTAGTCTATGTCTTAGATATTGGTGGTTATTCTTGAGTTTTAGTGTTTATTTTTTTTCTATTATAATATTTTCTATTATTGAATCTTTACCCAACACGAGCATTATGCCCATTTTTTAACATATAGTGTCTGGTGCACCTGTTGTTGTTAACTGTGTAAACTTAATTCACCCTTTCAATTCCTGTAATGAGAGACGTTTATGATATATAACATTGAGTGGACTTGTATAAAATGAAAAATCATCCCTGGTAGAATTGAGTTTTTGTTATTTCACAAGTATTATGGCATATGTCTTAAACAATTTTAGCTCGTCTAACTTGAATTGAGATTAACTTTAAACACAAACTCAAAGTTAATAATATATAATGTGTTAAGATGGATCAGCCCGGCCCAAGCCCAGCCCATAGGAATTGGGCTGGGCCTGGGCTTGGGCCGAACCAAAAAAATTTTATGGGCCTAGGCCCGGCCCAAGGCTCAAAGTTTTTAAGTGGGCTTGGGCCTGGGCCCTTCAGGGCCCGGCCCAGCCCGGCCCATGCTCATCCCTAGCCTTAGGTCGAAGGTTTTGGATACGATCTGCAAACCTAGGACGACTTGGGTTCGTTAAGGTCGCGGAAGTTTTTGTTGCATTTGATTTCCGCACATCTGTTTAGTGAATAAATTAGGCCCTGTTTAAAATGTTTAAATATGAATTAATCACTTGGATTTTGTTCCCCATTATATAAGAAAACCATAGGATCTGAGTTTACGTAATTTGGATTCCGTTTGCTCGAGATATTGCTGTTTTGATAAACATGTATTTCAATGTTGCGGGAACTGCGAATCTTAACATGATTGATCCGCCTCTAAATGTGTAAAATATCATTTAGGTTCTGTCTTAACTCAAATTAGCAATCTTTGAAAATTGAGTTTTTCTAATTTGGATTTAAATTGATTGAGATATGTTACTTTTTGTGAGTAGGGGTCACTGTTGAAATTACAATCCTAATCAGGAACCATGTGATTGTCAATTAGTGAAATTAATTGTTAATCTTATGAAATAATTATGGAAAATATTTGAGAAATATTTAATGATAATTATTTCCTTAATTGACATGGCCTCAACCAATAAATTGATTAAATCTGATCTATATCATAATTGGAAATATAATCATCAAACTTCATACTTGAATAGAATTGAGAATTTGTCTAGCAAGTTTCCTTATAATCAAAATTGTTTTGATTATTACTATATGGTATAATTTCAGTTGAAGAACCGATGATCATCTCAAGTACAAATTGATTTATTTGGCATTATCCTTTCCTGAGGTGGATATGGTGTCTAGTCGGAGAGCATTGGGGTAGCGGGTTGCAACGTAAGTGTTCCGTCCCACTCTCGTCGGTATTGACCATGATAGCGGGTAGGGACTCGATAATGCCGGAGAAATCAAGATGTATTTTTCTAATTATTGAAATTCAAATTAGTATGTACTTTGAGATAATACCATATATATATTCAAGTAAAACAATCAAGTTTGTTGACTGAATTGGACTGATAATTAATTTAATATGATTGAATTAATTATATCCAATTAAAAACACTCTATTATGAATATATGTGTATTTCTCTTGGAAGAATTAATCATGTGAATATGATTCGTGATAATTAATTAAAAATTGAATATGCGGTGGAGGATCACATAAGTGACATCCATGGTCTCCCATCAAGGCGAAGGGTTCTGTCGCCAGAGATTGTATGTCGGAGACGTCTGTCCGAAATGACAGCTCTTGCATACAAGCCATTTGGATCGGGCTCTTCGCTTCTCGAAAGAGTAAGGACGTATGCGTAGTGACCCAAATATAGGGTCCTCATATTATTGGTGCGATATTGGATTGCGCATAGCGAGTTGTATTCCTGTTGACGGTTGGTTCAATTAATGACGGCTCAACATCACCTTAGGGGTGGTGGGCCCGGGTGTTAAAGACCGATTTGGGAAATGTAAGTTGGGCTTGCAAGGCGGAATGTGTTCCGCTTCTTTTTATCGGAGTCACGGGTTCTCATGTTATTGGGATGTGATAAAGACAATGAAGGAGATCCCATATCTTGCTGAGATATAATGGTAAGTATATCTCTTACATTGAAAGTGATCGAGGGAATAAACTTTCAGTGTTGACAAGGTAAGATAACTTTGATATACAAATTCCTAAATTAAAGTAAAATATGTATATATATATATATATAAATACATACACTTATGCAAATTTCTTATTTCAGGTAATCCTTCGTTAAACCCACTCAATGTTATACTCAATGATAACCAGTAAAATATCATGGATTGGACTCATGATCCAGATATTGTACTTGCAGTTGGACACATAATGTACGTGGTTGCAATGTGCAAGTTTCCTCATAATGATGAGGAATGACAATTAAATAAACAATATATCTACACCCTAGGGTTTGTATGTCTCTATAGTCTTGATCTCTCATCGGATGTACTTTAGAAGTGATATGTCGATGATGATCGCAATTGTCAAATAATCCTTATAAAATATGAGAAGATATCTTGGCATACATATGTGCTCTTGACATTTATCATGAATGACATGGTTCACTACATCATGCAGAATGGTAGCTTTATAAGAGATGATGCATTCAAAATGTTTGAATACCTACCTAAACTGATGTTTTAAGAGTTTAGATGGATGTAGATACGATGAGTGTCATCGTTCTACTATCTATACCCTAGTCATTTAAGAAGCTTCATAATATTCATATTGTATGAATTTAATGAAGCATATATAAATGTTGAAATACTCTTACGTTGAATTCTTTTGAATTTAACATAAGAGTCCCTAGTCTTAAGCGATGGTTGTTTATAGATAAAGGGAGCGCAGTGGAAGCATGGGTTGGACCCAAGTAAGAAGGAAAGTCAAGGAGTTGACTATACTTCTGTGACTTCCATATGACATCCAAAGAGTTGGATGAATGCCAATACTGCAATAAGTTGATGTATTGATAGTATGACTATCAAATCTATCTAGAATCCTTAGAGAAGAAATCAGATAGTACATCAAAATAATCTACATAAATCATTGATATTGACTTGCTTATTGAATAAGATGAAGTCTTATAATTGTATCTCAATCTTCTAACAACACTTGCAATGGGTTGCATATGTTTTAGAAGACTGGAAAATTTGATCTTAAGGTTTATAGTCTTCTACATGGATATTGATGCAATTGTTCCAACAATCTCTGTTGGATTGATAGACTTCATAATTTCAGTGGGAGAGCCCTTGGTTTTAGAGAATGTATCTATGACCTATACATTAGAATACACTCACTGTTAGTTTCTAAATGTTGAAAATAAACATGAATTCTGTAATGGACCTATCATAAAGAGTTATGATGGATATATTTCAGAAAGTAATCTAACATCCAGAGGACTCTGCTGAATTAGAAAATTAATGAATGGTTCATTAACATTTCTAATAATGAAATTAAACCTTTAAAGATCAATAAGATGATGAAGATCATTTGACAATGATCTAGCATCAAGCCTTGGACATTTATCTATTGATTTGATCAATAGACTAGTAAGAGATGAAACTTTAGAATGTTTAAAATTTCAAAACTTACATACTCATGAATATTGTATTCAAAGTAAAATGTCCAATACACCCTTCTTTGGGAATGGTGTAAGATGTCAAGGTATTCAGGATTTCATATGCGGATCATCTATATTATAGTAAACATTATGGATATGTGATATATATTGATGATTATGTATGATATGAGATTTCTTCTCTTCACCTAAAGAAACCTTTGAAATGTTCAAGGATTTCATTATTCTGGTTTACAACCAAAGTTTGAAGGAAGATGAGATGGATTTAATCTAATCTAGGTAGCATGTATCTGTTAGATGAATTCAAAGGATACCTTATGGAGATATGAATATCATTTCTATATCAATCCTCCTAACATACCTTAACTCAATGGAGTTATAGGGAGATACAATTGGATCATGTGTGACATGATCTTATCAATGATGAATTTTAGCATGATTATCCCTTAGTTTCCAGGTATATACGTGTAGTAGATACTACAATGTATATCCTTAATAAGGTTCCATGCATGCTGGAATCTAGCACTTGAGAGTGTTGCTTTATTAGGAAAATAAAGGATGGTATTAGATACCTACTTTATGACCTTGAGATTCTTACAATATCTCATCTCTGAGAATGTGATTCTTAGAGGTTGGGACTCTTGAGAAACGAGATGAAAATGAAGTGTAGGAACTCATTTAATCTTGAGAAGATAATGAGGCTCCTAAAATTGGGAACTAAAAGGACGATTAAAGATGAAACACTAATACTTCTTCAAATGAGTTTGAGGATGTATTCCATGTGACAACGATCAGACTCCATGTGATGAAGCTCTTGAGGATCATAACATGGAAAGATGGATGTTAGCAATAAGGTCTAAAGTAGACTTCATATACAAGTGTTGTATATGGACCCTCGAGGATCCACCTATATGGGTAAGACCCATAAAGGTGTAAATGGATCTTCAAGAGAAAGAAGTCAAGATTGCATTTCTATATGTGATACCTCTATGAGGATATTCACATGAAGTAGCCCCATGGCTTCATGGTTGAGGAAACAAGATGTGCAGGCTAAAGAATCCATCCATGGACTCAAATAAGCTTCTTGAAGTTGGACCATAATATTTGATGAAATTATAAATATTATAATTTCAGATAGAATCTTGATGAGCCATGTGAAGCTTAGTGGGAGTGATTTTGTGTTCATCGTGCTAAATGTAGATGATATAAGAATAATAATAAGTGTTTTATTATCTGGTTGTTCCATAACTTGAGATATGATCTCAAGGATACCTCTTGGATCTTAGTTCTGAAGGTGTTCATAAACAAAGAGAAGAGGGTATGGGACTGTCACAATAGTAGCACACCTTGAACATATTCCATTTTTTTGGAAAATTCCAAGAAAGGCTTCCATCCCTTAAGATATGGTACTGACCTATCTAAAGGGATAGTACCTCAGAGAGTTGAGGAAGTGAATGCTAGAACTGCTTGCACTTGTGCATCAGTTACGAGAAACTGAGTGTATGCTAGATGTGTACAAAAGCCAGATATCTGGCATGCAGTGGGAGTAGTAAAGTGTTATTAATCCTACTATGGAGATAAAACACTTGATTGCAGAAATAGCAGTATCATAAAAGATGAATTAAGACTATATATATATGAAGAATATGGTTAGATCCTCAAGCGCATCACGGAAGCGTGAGCGTCGCATCGAATACGACGAAGAACGACTAGTCGCACTAGTTGTTCTATGCAGCGGAAATTAAAAAAAATTTCTTGCGACGAAACCACATGATCCAAGAACACTTCTCGGATCGTTTCGTCTAAACCACAAACAAGTATTAGGTTTACCTCTTGAAGCGTGGTTGCGATCGAGTCTCTAAACAAAGAGACCTCCTGTCTCAAGTCCGATCCGACGGAGGAGACGCTTGCGAGCGCGGGGATGAACCGCGTGCTTCTCGCAATCCATGTTGATGATCCAAGCAGCGGATCTCCTGATCTCGACACACGAGATCCGATGTCTTCTTCACGAGCGGGGCGCACCGAAGGAGACGGAGATCCTCGAGCAAACCATCGGGCAGCATAACGACGATGCCGCATCGATGGAGAACCTCTCTAGGGCATCCATGGTGGACGGCCACATGAGAGAGAGAGAGAGGACGTGTAGAGAGAATGAGAGAGAGAGAGATTTGTTGCCTCAACTTATATGTGTCCAGAAGAGCAATGGGGTGCCTCTCCTTATATAGGGTTTTGGGATCCATGGATCTCAATCCATGTGTCAACACAAATCCAATGGTCCACATCAATTTGTGTTTCTTTCAATGGTCATGATTTGTTGCTAAAAACACAACAACAATTAATTTAATTTAGGTTAAATATATATTGATAAATCAATATAATTTAATCATCAAATTAAATCAATTCACATTGGAGATAATGGAAAGGAGGCTCCTCCCTTCCATAATGGTGGTCGTCCCCCCTCTCCTATTAGGAAAGGGAGATTCCAATGCAATCTCCAAGATTACATATATCTCCAATATTTGCAACAACTTTTGTTGCAAATTATTTCACAAAAATAAATCCAATTTATTTTGTGAACATTGCAATCATGCCATTGGATATTTGTGAATCACATTCACAACCCAAAACAAAATGTAAATTACATTTTCAATTTAATGTCCAATGTGAATCCAATTCACATTAATATTTAATTAACAAATGTAAATTACAAATAGCTCTCTCTTATATATTATAAATCACATTTATAATATATATATGACTAATATGGATATTGCTATCCACATTATTCATATCCATGATAATCAAATCATATTTAATCATCTTGTATCTCTATTCTCTTGTGTCCAAATAATATGAATCACATTCACATTATTTACATCTTTAATAATTAAATCTCATTTAATTATCTAAGATAACTCTCTTTATAATATGAATCAAATTCATATTACTCATGATAATTAAATCACATTTAATTATCCATTTTCTCAATGCTTGGATACATATATCAACAATAGAATTATCCATGAACTCCTTCAAGGATAATGCGCTTTCTCCGCAGATACTTGGAGATAAGGACAGGGCGATTGTATTGTTCCACGTATAGTGACATGGATATTGAGATCATATCTCAAATCCAGATCGCGGGCCTCCCATAGATGCTTGATTAAATCAAGACCGTAAATCTAATCTTCTTATTGCATCTGGATAACATTCAGATCAATGTCCAACACTTGGACCAAGATCAGATTACTTCTCTACTGAGAGGAGTCACTAAAATCCAGACCCGTTTCATCACTCCCTAGGAATGGAAGCATCATGGTTATACAATCGTTTATGATCACATCACCCTCAGGTATTCCCAATACCTGTACATCATGCATACTGGAAGACTCAGACTAAACCCGAAGTATTCGATCAACTTTATACTGTCTACTTCATGGTTTTATCAGTAAGTTTCTCATTCGATCATTGGGAGTCGGTATCGATCATATACTTTCCAAAAGCATATATCATACCTAGGTCTTGATCATATACTTTCCAAAAGTATATATCAAACCTTCAAATTCAGTCAAGCTTCCAAAGCGAGACGACCGTGCGCACGGAATTTGATTCTTCCCAATATCTCATGAGTGAGCTCATGTCTTCCGGTTCAGTAACTGAACCTGTATGATCCCTTTGAGAGATCGTATTACTCATATGCCCTTATATGCACACCAGCGCGCCGGTGTGTAGACCTTGATTAGGTCATCAACCTATTGGTCTGCCAAATGTACATACTTAGACATATAGCAACACATCTGTCTCCGGTCAGAGGATGTGTGCCTATATCATGACAGCATATGATATAGGACTTTGGTTATCTCGATCTCGTTAAGTCAACTCTTTGACCTAACTAATCTCACACCTCCGAATCTCTATTCCTATGCAGAGGACCTGCATCAAGAGGTCGGTCAGATATCAGCCTTCAGAGATAAGGATTGCCATCTCCTACTCAGGCTGGAGATCATCTCTTAACAATCATCTGATGGTGCTTGATGAGTCCTCAATCTAACTCTTTAGATATTCATTCAAGCACCAGCCTCTATGATTCAATAGTTGAATCAACAGCAGTATGATCATCAAGATGGCCATGGTACTTAACCCTAATTGTACTAAGGGACCTATTATGCAAATTATGTAATCTTCATTTCAGATTAAGGAGTGAATTGCAATAACATTTATTGCATAATGGCTCGCCGTGGGCTCGCATTTCCAACAATCTCCCACTAGCCCAAAGAGCCATTAATGGGCTAATCATTTAAACCCGCACTCATGTGACAATCATAGGCTATTTAGAAAATAGCTAGGTAAGCTGATCAGTCACTCTGTTCCCGCGAGACTATGCCAAGTCCTTTTACGGCACTTGCATATCCCCAGTAACAGTGCTCGCATTTAATGCGAATGTTGCATCTCATGCAACCAATACTCAATCTAGTTGGTTACAGTGTCCCTGACATCATAACCAGTATCCCCATAATCCTTATTAGAATACCTTCATTCCTGGAGATCTCTATCTCCTAAGGTATCTATAGTTTAGACCTTTATAGATCACTATCTACATGGTCTTAAACTTTTGAAGACAAGACTTTGAGATTACTATCTCAAAAATCTCCTCATCTATGAAGATTTTGTTATTACTGCAATCAAGTGTTTTATCTCTACAGTAGGATTAGTAACAATTTACTACTCCCACTGCATGACAGACATCTGGTATTTGTACACTCTAGCATACACTCAGCTTCTCGTAACTAATGCACAAGTGCAAGTAGTTGTAGCATTTACTTCCTCAACTCTTTGAGGTGCTATCCCTTAAGATAGGTCAGTACCATATCTTAAGGGTTAGAAGCCTTTCTTGGAATTTCTATGAATAGAATATGTCCAAGGTATACTACAAATGTGACAGTCCAATTATCCTCTTCTCTTGGCTTCTGAACAACTTCAGAACTAAGATCTAAGAGGCATCTTTGAAATCATATTTCAAGATATGGAATAACCAGATTATAAAACACTTATTATTATCCTTATATCATTTTAAATGATCTGGATATCATCTACATTCAGCAAGATCAACACAAAGGCACTCCCACTAAGCTTCACATGGCTCATCAAGATTCTATCTGGAATCATAACAATTATAATTCCATCAAATCTTATGGTCCAATTTTAAGAAGCTTATTTGAGTCCATAGATGGATTCCTTAGTTTGCACACCTTGCTTTCCTCAACCATGAAGCCCTGGGGCTACTTCATGTGAATATCATCAAAGAGGTATTCGTAGAGGAATGCAATATTGACTTACATCTTGAAGATGCAATAGTCAAGTTGTGTAGCTAAGGTTAGCAATATTCTGATGTTTTTAAGCATGGTCACCGAAGAGCAAGTCTCATCGCAAGCAATGTCTTCTCTTCCGATGTGTAGCTCATGGCTACGAACCGTGCTTTGAAGTTCTCCACCTTCTCATCAGGTTCCCTTTCTCTTGAAGATCCATTTACACCTTTACAGGTATTACCCATATAGGTGGATCCTCGAGGGTCCATATACAACACTTGTACATGAAGTCTACATTAGACTTTTATTGCTAACATCCATCTATCCATGCTATGATCCTTAGGAACTTCATCACATGAAGTCCGATCATTGTCAGACTTAACTGACACATGGAATACATCCTCAAACTTATTTGAAGAGGTATTTAATTGTCCTTTTTTAGTTTCCAATTTCAGGAGCCTCATTATCTTCTCAAGATTAAATGAGTTCCTACACTTCATTTTCATCTTGATTCTCAAGAGTCTCAACCTCCAAGAATCACATTCTCAGAGATGAGATATTTCAAGAATCTCAAGGTCATAAAGTAGGTATCCAATACCATCCTTTATTTTCCTAATGAAGCAGCACTCTCAAGTGCTAGATTCCATCTTGCATGGAACCTTATTAAGGATATACATTGTAGTCTCTACTACACATATATACCTGGAAACTAAGGGATAATTATGCTAAAATTCATCATTGATAAGATCATGTCACACATGATCCAATTGTATCTGCCTATAACTCTATTGAGTTAAGGTGTGTTAGGAGGATTGAGATAGAAATGATATTCATATCTCTATAAGGTATTCTTTGAATTTATCTAACAGGTACTTGCTACCTAGATTAGATCAAATTCATTTTATCTTCCTTCAAACTTTGATTTTAAACCAAAAATAATGAAATCTTTGAACATTTCAAAGGTTTCTTAGGTGAAGAGAAGAAATCTCATATCATACATAATCATCAACAGATATCACATATCCATAATGTTTACTATGATATAGATGATCTACATACATCAATATGCATGAGATCCTGAATACCTTGGCATCTTACACCTTTCTTTAAGAAGGGTGTATTGGACATTTTACTTTGAATACAATATTCATAAGTATGTAAGTTTTGAAATTTTAGACATTCTAAAGTTTCATCTCTTACTAGTCTATTGATCAATTCAATAAACAAATGTCCAAAGCTTGATGCTAGATCATTGTCAAATGATCTTCATCCTCATATTGATCTTAAGTTTTAATTTCAGTATTTAGAAATGTTAATGAACCATTCATTAATTTTCTAATTTAGTGAAGTCCACTAGATTTTAGATTACTTTCTGAAATATCTCCATCATAACTCCTTATGATAGGTCCATTCCAGAATTCATGTTTATTTCCAACATTTAGAAACAAACAACGAGTGTATTCTAATGTCTAGGTCATAGAGACATTCTCTAAGACTAAGGGCTCTCCCACTGAAATTAACAAGTCTATCAATCCAACAGAGATTGTTGCAACAATTGCATCAATATCCATGTGGATAACTATAAACCTTTAAGATCAAATTTTCCAGTCTTCTAAAACATATGCAACCTATTGCAAATGTCATCAGAAGATTGAGATACAATTATTTGACTTTATCTTATCAATGATTTATGTAGATTAATCTGATGCTCCATCCGAGTCCTTCTCTAAGGATTCTAGATAGACTTGATAGTCATACTATCAACACATCAACTTATTGCAGCATTGGCATTCATCCAACTCTTCGGATGACATATGGAAGTCATAGATGTATAGTCAACTCTTTGACCATACTTCTTACTCAGGTCCAACCCATGCTTCCACTGCGCTCCCTTTATCTATAAGCAACCATTGCTTAAGACTAAGGATCTGTTATGTAAGAGCATTTCAACATTTATACATGCTTCATTAAATTCATACAATATGAATATTATGAAGCTTCATGAATGACCATAGTATAGATAGTAGAATGATGACACTCATCGTCTACATCCATCTAAACTCTTAAAACATAGGTTCAGGTAGGTACTCAAACAATTTGAATACATCATCTCTTATAGAGCCACCATTCTGCATGATGCAGTGAACCATCTCATTCATGTTAAATGTCAAGAGCATATATGTATGCCAGAATATCTTCATTAATTTTATAAGGATTATTTAACAATTACGATCATCATCGACAGGTCACTTCCAAAGTACATCCGATGAGAGATCAAGACTATAGAGACACACAAACCCTAGGGTTGTAGTCCTATTATCTATTTAATTGTCATTCCTCAATATTATGAGGAAACTTGCACATTGCAATCACATACATTATGTGTCCAATTGCAAGTACAATATCTGGATCATGAGTCCAATCCAAGATATTTCACTGGTTATTATTGAGTATATCATTGAGTGGGTTTTAATGAAGGATTATCTGAAATAAGAAATTTGCATAAATATATAAATATATATTTTACTTTGATTTAGGATTTTTATATCAAAGTTGTCTTGTCTTGTCAACACTGAAAGTTCATTCCCTTAATCACTTTCAATGTAAGAGATATACTTACCATTATATCTCAACAAGATTTGGGATCTCCTTCCTTATCTTTGTTGCATCCCAATAATATGAGAACCTACAATTCGGATAAAAAGAAGCGGGAACACATTCCGCCTTGCAAGTCCAACTTGCATCTCCCAATTCGGTCTTTAACACCCGGGCCCACCACCCCTAAGGCAATGTTGACCCGTCATTAATTGAATCAACCGTCAACAGGAATACAACTCGCTATGCGCAATCCAATATCACCCCAATAATATGAGGACCCGATATTGGGGTCACTACGCATACGTCCTTACTCTTTCGAGAAGCGAAGAGCCCGATCCAAATGGATCGTATGCAAGAGCTGTCACTTCGGACATGCGTCTCCTGCATACAATATCTGGCGACGGAACCCTTCGCCTTGACGGGAGACCATGGATGTCACTTTTGTGATCCTCCATATCATATTCAAATTCAAATTAATCATTATGAATCATATTCTTTATGATTAATTCTTCCAAGGGAAATAATTAACTCTAATAATATTAGAGTATTTCAATCTTAATTGGATTCCAATTAATCTAATCATATTAAATTAATGATCCAATTAATATCCAACAAACATTTTAATAGTTACTTGAATAATGGTATTATCTCAAATACGTATTATTTCGAATTTTAATAATTAGAAAAATACATCTTAATCCCTCGGACATTATCCCGGCCCTACCCGCTGTCATGGCCAGTACCGACGAGAGTGGGACGGACCACATACGTTGCAACCCGCAACCCCAATGCTCTCCGACTAGGCACCATATCCGCCTCGGGAAAGGATAATGCCAAATTGATTAATTTGTACTTGAGATGATCATCGGTTCTTCAACCGAAATTGTACCATATAGTAATAATCAAAACATTTTTGATTAACATTATAATGAGATTTGCTAAACAAATCCCAAGTCCTATTCAAGCAACATGTTTGTTGGATTGTTGATCATGTAGATCATGTAACCAATCTTGATCTAGATCACATCTAATCATTTGTTGGTTAGTGCAAAGTCATTTAAGGACATAATTATCATTAAATATTTCACAAATATTTATGCATAATTATTCCAGGAAATTAAACAATTTAATTTCACTAATTAATTAAATGACAATCACTAGGTTCTTGATTAGGAAAGTATTTTCAGCAGTGACCCTCACTTACTAAAAATATCATATCTCAATCAATTTAAATCCAAATTAAGCAAAGTAAATTTATAAAGTTTGCTAACTTGATTTACAACAGAACCCAAGTGATTTGCACGCATTTCAAGGCGTATCAAATCCGCAATTAACATCTTAATTACGTCATGATCCGCAGTCCCCGAAACAGTGGATACATGTTCACTAAAATGAGCATATCTAGAGCAAACGGAATCGAAATCACGCAAACTCAGATCCTACGGTTTCCTTATTTAATGGGGAATAAAATCCAAATATTATTTTCGTGTTTAAACAATTTAAACAGTGCCGAAAATAATATCAAAACAGAGATGCGAAAAAGAAATGCAAGAAAACTTTCGCAGACCCTAATGAACCCAAGTCGTCCTCGGTTTATGGATCGTATCCAAAACCACCGACCTAAGGCTCTGATACCACTTGAAGAATATGGTTAGATCCTCAAGCGCATCACGGAAGCGTGAGCGTCGCATCGAATACGACGAAGAACGACTAGTCGCACTAGTTGTTCTATGCAGCGGAAATTAAAAAAATTTTCTTGCGACGAAACCACATGATCCAAGAACACTTCTCGGATCGTTTCGTCTAAACCACAAACAAGTATTAGGTTTACCTCTTGAAGCGTGGTTGCGATCGAGTCTCTAAACAAAGAGACCTCCTGTCTCAAGTCCGATCCGACGGAGGAGACGCTTGCGAGCGCGGGGATGAACCGCGTGCTTCTCGCAATCCATGTTGATGATCCAAGCAGCGGATCTCCTGATCTCGACACACGAGATCCGATGTCTTCTTCACGAGCGGGGCGCACCGAAGGAGACGGAGATCCTCGAGCAAACCATCGGGCAGCATAACGACGATGCCGCAGCGATGGAGAACCTCTCTAGGGCATCCATGGTGGACGACCACATGAGAGAGAGAGAGGACGTGTAGAGAGAATGAGAGAGAGAGAGATTTGTTGCCTCAACTTATATGTGTCCAGAAGAGCAATGGGGTGCCTCTCCTTATATAGGGTTTTGGGATCCATGGATCTCAATCCATGTGTCAACACAAATCCAATGGTCCACATCAATTTGTGTTTCTTTCAATGGTCATGATTTGTTGCTAAAAACACAACAACAATTAATTTAATTTAGGTTAAATATATATTGATAAATCAATATAATTTAATCATCAAATTAAATCAATTCACATTGGAGATAATGGAAAGGAGGCTCCTCCCTTCCATAATGGTGGCCGTCCCCCCTCTCCTATTAGGAAAGGGAGATTCCAATGCAATCTCCAAGATTACATATATCTCCAATATTTGCAACAACTTTTGTTGCAAATTATTTCACAAAAATAAATCCAATTTATTTTGTGAACATTGCAATCATGCCATTGGATATTTGTGAATCACATTCACAACCCAAAACAAAATGTAAATTACATTTTCAATTTAATGTCCAATGTGAATCCAATTCACATTAACATTTAATTAACAAATGTAAATTACAAATATCTCTCTCTTATATATTATAAATCACATTTATAATATATATATGACTAATATGGATATTGCTATCCACATTATTCATATCCATGATAATCAAATCATATTTAATCATCTTGTATCTCTATTCTCTTGTGTCCAAATAATATGAATCACATTCACATTATTTACATCTTTAATAATTAAATCTCATTTAATTATCTAAGATAACTCTCTTTATAATATGAATCAAATTCATATTACTCATGATAATTAAATCACATTTAATTATCCATTTTCTCAATGCTTGGATACATATATCAACAATAGAATTATCCATGAACTCCTTCAAGGATAATGCGCTTTCTCCGCAGATACTTGGAGATAAGGACAGGGCGATTGTATTGTTCCACGTATAGTGACATGGATATTGAGATCATATCTCAAATCCAGATCGCGGGCCTCCCATAGATGCTTGATTAAATCAAGACCGTAAATCTAATCTTCTTATTGCATCTGAATAACATTCAGATCAATGTCCAACACTTGGACCAAGATCAGATTACTTCTCTACTGAGAGGAGACACTAAAATCCAGACCCGTTTCATCACTCCCTAGGAATGGAAGCGTCATGGTTATACAATCGTTTATGATCACATCACCCTCAGGTATTCCCAATACCTGTACATCCTGCATACTGGAAGACTCAGACTAAACCCGAAGTATTCGATCAACTTTATACTGTCTACTTCATGGTTTTATCAGTAAGTTTCTCATTCGATCATTGGGAGTCGGTATCGATCATATACTTTCCAAAAGCATATATCATACCTAGGTCTTGATCATATACTTTCCAAAAGTATATATCAAACCTTCAAATTCAGTCAAGCTTCCAAAGCGAGACGACCGTGCGCACGGAATTTGATTCTTCCCAATATCTCATGAGTGAGCTCATGTCTTCCGGTTCAGTAACTGAACCTGTATGATCCCTTTGAGAGATCGTATTACTCATATGCCCTTATATGCACACCAGCGCACCGGTGTGTAGACCTTGATTAGGTCATCAACCTATTGGTCTGCCAAATGTACATACTTAGACATATAGCAACACATCTGTCTCCGGTCAGAGGATGTGTGCCTATATCATGACAGCATATGATATAGGACTTTGGTTATCTCGATCTCGTTAAGTCAACTCTTTGACCTAACTAATCTCACACCTCCGAATCTCTATTCCTATGCAGAGGACCTGCATCAAGAGGTCGGTCAGATATCAGCCTTCAGAGATAAGGATTGACATCTCCTACTCAGGCTGGAGATCATCTCTTAACAATCATCTGATGGTGCTTGATGAGTCCTCAATCTAACTCTTTAGATATTCATTCAAGCACCAGCCTCTATGATTCAATAGTTGAATCAACAGCTGTATGATCATCAAGATGGCCATGGTACTTAACCCTAATTGTACTAAGGGACCTATTATGCAAATTATGTAATCTTCATTTCAGATTAAGGAGTGAATTGCAATAACATTTATTGCATAATGGCTCGCCGTGGGCTCGCATTTCCAACAATATAGTGATCTAAAATGTCTTAACTTTGGATACCTTAGGAGATAAAGATCTCCAGGAATAAGGGTATTCTGATAAGGATCATGAAAATATGGTTATAACAATTATTAAGCTATAGTGTCAAGGACACCATAATAGCTTTAACAAGATTGAGTATTGGTTGCATAAGATGCAACATTCGCATTAAAGATATGCAAGTGTCGTAAAAGGACTTGGCATAGTCTCACGGGAATAGAGTGACCGATCAGCTTACCTAGCTCTTTTCTAAATAGCCTATGATTGTCACATGAGTGTGGGTTTAAATGATTAGCCCATTAATAGCTCTTTGGGCTAGTGGGAGATTGTTGGACATGCGAGCCCACGGCGAGCCATTATGCAATAAATGTTATTGCGAATATCATTCTCTAATATAAAATGAAGAATGAATAATTTGCATAATAGGTTCCTTAGTACAATTAGGGTTATGTGCCATGACCATCTTGATGATCATACAACTGTTAATTCAAATATTTAATCATAGATGCTGGTGCTTGGATGAATATCTAAAGAGTTAGATTGAGAAAAATCATCAAGCAACGTCAAATAATTGTTAAGAGATGATCTCCAACATGAGCAGGAGATGACAATCCTTTCTCAATTAGGTTGATATATGGCCAACCTCTTGATGCTGGTCCTCTGCATAGGAATAGAGATTCAGAGGTGTCAGATTAGTTAGGTCAAAGAGTTGACTTAACGAGATCGTGATAACCAAAGTACTATATTGTATGTTGTCACGATACATGCACGCATCCTCTGACCGGAGACAGATGTGTTACCCTATTTCTGAGTATGTACATTTGGCAGACTAATAGGTTGATGACCTAACCAAGGTCTATACACCGGCGCACTGGTGTGCATGTAAGGGCATATGAGTAATACGATCTCTCAAAGGGATCATACAGGTACATTACTGAACCGGGAGGCATGAGCTCACTCATGAGATATTGGAAAGAATCAAATTCCGTACACGGTCGTCTCACTTTGGAAGCTTGACTGAAGTTGTAGGTTTGATATATACTTTTGGAAAGTTTATGATCAAGACCCATGTATGATATATCTTTTGGAAAGTATATGATCGATACCAACTCCCAGTGATCAAATGAGAAACTTACTGATAAAACCATGAAGTAGACGATATAAAGTTGATCTAATACTTAAGGTTTACTATGAGTCTTCAAGTATGCAGGATGAACATGTATTGGGAATACCTGAGGGTGATGTGATCATAAACGATTGTATAACCATGACGCTTCCATTCATAGGGAGTGGTGAAACAGGTCTGGATTTTAGTGACTCCTTTCAGTAGAGAAGTGATCTGATCTTGGTCCAAATGTTTGTCATTGATCTGAATGTGATTCAGATGCATCGAGAAGATTAGATTTGCGGTCTTGATTTAATCAAGCATCTATGGGAGGCCCGCGATCTGGATTTGATATAAGATTAGATTTGCGGTCTTGATTTATCCAAGTCACTATACGTGGAACAGTACAATCGCCCTGTCCTTATCTCCAAGTATCTGCGGAGAAAGCGCATTATCCTTGAATGGGCTCAGGATAATTTCATTGTTGATATTATGTATCCAAGCATTGAGAAAAGGGATAATTACATGTGATCTAATTATCATGAATAATATGAATTTGATTCATATTGTAAATAGATTTATCTAAGATAATTAAATGTGATTTAATTATCAAAGATGTGAATAATGTGAATGCGATTCATATTATTTGGGCACACGGGAATAGAGATCCAAGATGATTAAATGTGATTTAATTGTCATGGATATGAATAATGTGGATAACAATATCCATATTAGTCATATATATATTATAAATGTGATTTATAATATATAAGAGAGAGACATTTGTAAAATACATTTGTTAATTGAACGTTGATGTGAATTGGATTCACATTGGACAATTAATTGAAAATGTAATTCACATTTTTTTGGGTTGTGAATGTGATTCACAATTTTCCAATGGCAAGATTGCAATATTCACAAAATAATTATGAGTTGTTTTTGTATAATAATTTATAACAAGTGTTGTTGTAAATCTTGGAGATTTACATGGAATAATGTAATCTCATGAGATCTAATGAGATTACATGAGATTGCAACCAAATCCCATATTATAGAAGGAGACAATCTTCATTCCATAATCTCCATGCTTGATTGATTTAATTTGAGATTGATTTATATTGATTTATCAATGTAGATTTAATCTAAATTAAATTAATTATTGTTGGTTTTTACCAACACAAAATCTTAGCTATTAAAAGAAACACAAATCAGTGAGAGCCATTGGATTTGTGTTGCCCATGGATTGAGATCCTTGGATCCCAAAATATTATAAAAGGAGAAGCGTCCCATTGCTCTTCTTTACATGCAAGAGAACATAAGACTCTCTCTCTCCCTACACGTCAACGCTCTCTCTTCCCCTCTCATGGTCGTCCACCATGGATGCCCCAGAGGGAGTCTCCATCGTCACAACGTCGTCGATATGCTGCCCGATCGTTTGTTCGGGGATCTTCGTCTCCTTCGATGTGCCTTGCTTGTGAAGAAGACATCGGATCTCGCATATCGAGATCAGGAGATCCGTCACCTGGATCATCAACATTGATTGCGAGAAGCACGCGATTCATCCCCCGCGCTCGCAAGCGTCTCCTCCGTTGGATCGGACTTGAGACAGGAGGTCTCTTCGTTTAGAGACCCGATCGCAACCATGCTTCAAGAGGTAATCCTATTACTTATTTTTGGTTTAGACGAAACGATCCGAGAAGTGTTCTTGGATCATGTGGTTTCGTCGCATAAAAAAATTTAATTTCCGTTGCACAAAACAACTAATGCGACTAGTCGTTCTTTGTCGTATTCGATACGATGCCCACGCTTCCGTGATGCGCTTGAGGATCTAGCCATATCCTTCAGGTCAGAGTATTGATATCCCCGTGTTTCAACGAGGGATTTAGTACATGCTTAATTACGAATTGAGCGTATCGAGGAGAAGTGGTTGATGATTACACCGACCTCAAGACTAAATTGACAGAGATTTATGAATAAGATGTTGAAGAATGATCTATTGAAGTTTGGTTATCATAGAGGGGGTAAATGGTAATTAAGGACGGTGAATCACGGAGCTAACGAACCTCGTTATGGGTGAAGATTGTGCAAAAAAGGCTCTAGGTTCATGTAGAAATGCTAATCGCTCTAACTAGGGTCATGTCCAGTAAGGAGAGAAGCAATCATGGAAGATGAGTAGAGACTGATGAATTTGGGGATTTTATCAAATTGAAATATATGGAAATGCCGAATTGATAAAAAAGATGGATCGGTGATATATATTTGCTTCGTTGATTGTGTTGAGGAGGAAGAGGGTGGTTGAAGTCACCTCGGCTCAACTTTGTTAGAGGTAGAGGATCAGATGTATGGTTGAGTTATAAGGAATCTAAACGAGTACAAATAGACATCATCACACTGGTCATGATCTTTTTGTCACATATATAAATCTAGAGCTTTTCACCATCTCTAAAGCATAGAATGCGACCCCTTTCACCGCCATATCCTATGTCGACGGTGCGAGTAGGTCAAGAAAGAGGATTAGAGCCCAAGACATGATTCAAGGTGCAAGGGCTTTGAAGAGAGTCACATGATCTCAACGATTAGATCTAGAAGATTTAAAGACTCTTTATCTTTCATCTCAACAAAAACTCGAGCTACGAAATTACAAGATTTTCATGAGGGCCTCGAATACAAAGGAGATCAATTAACAAAGATGAATGGTGTTTCAACTTCCGGTCAACACATATATGGGCGATAAGCTCGTATGGAGGTTGATGGGAGAAATTGGAGAAGAGGCTCCAACGAAGTTTGTTGGGTTCATACCCTTGATCAATAATAACATATAGGAGGAAGACAATCACCAAGATGCCGAGCTAAATCCGATTGTGTAGTCCAAAAATGTCACTAATCGGTGCATATTATAAATTTCATTTAACTAATTTGTTCGTAGACTTTGAATGATAAACACGTGATTTCATTCGAGAAATCGAAGGATCATAATAAGTTCCATACTCCATTCTAAATTTCAATCAACAAAATTCGTTTGATAGAAGAAATTGCACTGAACAGGAAATGATTAAAGAAATGATTGTTATGCATCTAAAATAATCAAATCACCAATGTCCACAGTGATAAAAATAACTTGCTTTTATATTTGACTTCGTATTTCTTCAATATCCATGTTCTTTATATTCATGTCATGTGAAGAAAAATATGACAACTATGCTTTTAAAAGCTACTTTTTATAGCTATTATCTTTTCATATACTATAATGTAAAGCCAAAAATTACATTTGATCAGTGTGTTGGGCGCTGCCAAAAAGCCCAGCTAGAAATTGAAGTGAGAATCGAGAGATACAAGGTTACAACTAACCAGTCACGCTCTGCTCTAGAGAGCCAAAATACAACCCAATCCTGTAGTCATCAGGTTATATCCATCCATAATTTTATTTTTTTGGGACACGTCCGTGGGCGATGACAATCCAGAACAGGTCCATCTAGCGTTACGCTCTCTCCAGATGCCCCAAGTGGTAGCCGCAAGGGCGACCACAGTCTTTAGTTTCCCAGCGCCATTATCAATTTTAGTGCATCACTCTATCAAGGGAACGAGTCCAGTTGACACATGATGTTGCAGTTCAGAGATGCCACACACTTCATTCCAAACAGCAACTGTATAGGGGCAATTGAAAAAGAGGTGGTCGCGTGTTTCCGATTGTAGTCCACAAAAGTAACACCTGTTCGGTGCTACAATCCCATGCTCGCCAAGTCTGTCGAGCGTGGGGACTGGGGATACAGTTCAGGATTGCTCTGTAGAGTGTGCAGGTATGTTTCGGATGGACTTTTTGTTCCACAGAAGCTTAGCCCAGGGTACAGATTCAGCCCTTGGCCTAAACACCTCATAGACCTCCTTGAATGAGAAAGGTCTATTAGAGGCATGCCCACAACGGGAGTAGTTGAGGCTATCGATAGCCCATGCCTAGCGTCAAGTATTGTTCGCCAAACAAGTGAGTCGTCGGACCTCTTACTACACTGGAATATGTCATTTCCCTACAGGTATATGTGCTCCATGTAAGAGGCCCATATAGAGTTTTTTGCATTTAACGCACTCCAGCTCCGTGAAAGCACCATTGCCTTGTGGATGCAATTAAGAGAGCGTAGGCCTAGGCCCCCCTCTTCCTTCGGTAAGCATACCACGCTCCATTTAACATGATGGGGGCCATATCTCCAGAGGAAGTCAACGCAGATAATATCCACTTTCTTTATTGTCCCAACGGAAATGAGGGTTCTTGAGGCCCACATAAGAGGTAGATCCCCGAAACTACCGAATTAAGTAGTTGCAATCAGCCAACAAGGGATAAGGACCTTGCTTTCCAGCTGCAAAGCAAGGTCCTGACCCAGTCAATGAGCATTTGTGTTGTAACCGTCTCCCCATGTTGGGGGAGAGTGGGATGCCTAAGTACTTATCCGGTAGGGGTTGTTAAAGTGGACCCACCTCCAAGCAGATCTTGAAGTTCGCCACAATGTGCATAAGGAGAATAATTTTGCTCTTTTTGGTGTTCATTTTCAGTCCAGAAATGACTTCAAATTCAGCAAGGATGCTCTTAACTACCATCATTGCATTGGCTGATTTTTTGCAGAAGAAAAGAAGGTCGTCTGCGAAGATGAGGTGCGAGGGCACTACGACTCTCCCCATGCGGATTGGGTGGAATTCGCCAAGAAGCGCTGCTTTATCGACCAACAGAAATAGGGAGTCCATGGCAATGACGAAAAGGAGTGGACCAAGGGGGCCTCCTTGTCGAAGCTCTCTCAAATAAGAGAAATAGCCGTGCGTGGTACCTTCAACGAGTACGGAAAATAGGAGAGGAGATACATGTTTTTGTCCAGCCAATCCACTTATCATCAAACCCTCTAGGCTTCAAGCTTTCCAGCAGGAAGTCGTGGTCAATAGAATCAAATGCCTTTGTCAGGTCTATCTTGATACAACCTTGTGTGGATTAGTCTTATGGCCAAAACCACGGACCGCCTCTTGGGCTAAACGAAGTCACCCATTGCTCTTCCTTTGATGAAGGCTGTTGGGAATGACAATTGCCAATCTGGTTGTTAGAAGCTTCGCAAAAAATTTGTATAATACGTTGCAACATGAGATAGGCCTAAAGTCACCCATTCTCGAGGGTGCTGCAACCTTAGGCACAAGTGTGAGGAAAGTGTGGCTTGTCTCCTTAGGCATATTTCCCCCATTGTAGACGAAGGACATCGCAATTTGTAGATCTTCCTTTACCAATGTCTTTTGAAAAAACCCGCGTTGAATCCATCCGGCCCCGGGGCCTTAAACGAGCGAATACTTCTGTTTTCAAAATCTACTTTTGATAACAAGAGAGGATCGAAATTCACTCAAAGATGTAAAACAAAACAAGAGAGGCTCAAAGGTCAAGGAAGCCCAAGATGGATAGACACGACATGTGGAGTTGAAGTACGTGAGTGTGAGGAAAACTTTCAGGGAGGCACATGCCCAATCGTCAGTGATTGTAGGTGCGGGACGAGTTAGTTAAACACGTAAGACAATTCATTACCATGTTAAACGTCATCGACATTACATCTATCATCATATTTAAATACCATCAAATCAAGCTTCTAAGGGGAAATAGAAGCTCACAAGTCACAACCAATATTGATACTCGAGTAGAGGACGTAGAAATAATCCTTAATTCCTCATTGGTCCCATCCACAGGTAAGAAATGGTTGGAAAGCAGCCCGGGTTATCCCGCAACAGCAACTCTCCGTTTCAGTATGCAGTATGCACCCGCGGGCTCATCTATCTTGCAGCTTACCCCGAAAGCAACCGCCAATCACACTCATTTATCTTGTAGCTTACTCCGAAAGCAACCGCCAATCACACGTCCTCTCTCCCTGCTTGACCACGATGTTAAAAAGTTCCGCAAGATCGCCATAATTCTGGAAAATTGCTTTCCTCTCCCCCACGGTTATTTTATAATTCGCCCGTTCCTTTCGCCCTCCCCTCTTCCTCTCGTCACTCCCCTCGACTCCACCTCTCCCCTCGCGCTCTATGCCACCGGATCGAAACCCTAATCGGACGAAAAACCCTAACCGCCGTGGGGATCATCGGCTGGATATGTGATTCCGGAGGGATTTGCGGCGTTGCGTAGATCTCAACGCGTCCAATCTCGATATCTGGGCGTTATTGTTCGCGTCTGTTTTGATTTCTCATGAAGGATCCGTTCGACCGGACGAAGGTGGTGGTGCGGCACCTGCCACCGGCGATCGCGCAGTCTGTGCTGATGGAGCAAATCGACGGGAGGTTTGCGGGGAGGTACAAGTGGGCGCGTTTCCGCCCGGGGCAGAGCAGGTATGTTTTTAGATGGATTCGTGTTCCTTGGCCCTTTTATTTCTGTTTTATCGTGTGGCGGCGGGGTGTCATTGTGTTTAGTGTGTTTACGCTGATGCGGGCGACGGTCCCCAGTGCGTGCACAGTATGTAATTGATACAATTCAATGTGGTTTGGTTCATTCTTGATAATTGCAATCTGCAGTGTTTAACCGGGGATGTGGGTTTGGTCTCAGGGAGTGACCGTCATTCGGCGCCATTATAAGGATCGTCACTAGACTATATTAGGGCACTTGGGGGTGCCGGTGAAAGCACCAGTAGAACCGTAAGAGGTGAATTGCACCTAAATGTGTCACCGCTTATTTCATTTTTCTATCTATCGTCAACAGAGCCAAGTCATTACTGCACTGATAAATGTGGAGAAGCCATAATGAATCGAAGAATGCTAAATTATTGGAAACGATGTATATAGAACATGTAGAGAAGCACAGTGCCAAACATGGTTAGTTATTGGTATCAATGTACTCGGGATGTTGGCATCACGGCGATGGTCCGATCCGTTTTGGTGCACGGCGCTCTCTTTTATCCAGGCCATGTTTCATGTAATATGGTGTATTCTTGCAGATTAGGCAGCAATTGCCTGAAATGCAAGAACATTAAATTACTAAGGCAAGAGCAGCATTTGGTTCTCACTGGAAGACTACGAGATTTTCCTTGATTCAATATATCAAGGAGGTGATTTGTTCACATAATAAGCTTACTCTCCGTCTCATATACATAATTCTTCAATTAAAAGTTATATTCATTTTCCGCAATTGTGGCTGACTGAAGCAAATTTCTGAAGAAGAGGGATGGCGAGTAAGCTGTTGCGTGCAACTAAATGAATACTAATGATAATCATTGGAAGATAAATAATGCTAAGTTGGTTTTCTCTGCCAAGAGGATGCGTCAAAGTGAAAACTTAATAACTATTCTCTCTATCTCAATGCATGTGGAGACTCGTGCTATTTCCCTTTTGTCAGAACTTTCCAAAATGAGTGGGTTTGTCTTTACTGAACATTTAAAGATAGAAAGTCTGCGATGTCAACCTGAAATGGTATATTCTTTGTAATATGGTGTATTATTTGTAGATTAGGCAGCAATTGCCTGAAATGTAAGAACATTAAATTACTTAGGCAAGAGCAGCATCTGGTCACTCATTGGAAGACTACGAGATTTTCTTTGATTCAATATATCGGGAAGGTGATTTGTTGTTCACGTAATAAGCTTACTCTCCATCTCATATACATAATTCGTCAACCAAAAGTTATTATTCATTTTCCGCAATTGTGGCTGACTGAAGTAAATTTCTGAAGAAGAGGGATGGGGAGTAAGCTGTTGCATGCAATTAAATGAATACTAAATAATAATCATTGGAAGATAAATAATGCTAAGTTGGTTTTCTCTGCCAAGAGGGTGCGTCAAAGCGTAAACTTAATAACTATTCCCTCTATCTCAATGCATGTGGAGACTCGTACTATTTCCCATATTGTTAGAACTTTCCGAAATCAGTGGGCTTGTCTTTACTGAACATTTAAAGATAGAAAGTCTGCGATGCCAACCTGAAATGGTGTATTCTCTGTAGATTAGGCAACAATTGCCTGAAATGTAAGAACATTAGATTAGCAAGGAAGTTTAGGAGATTTTCTTTGATTCAATATATCGGGGAGGTGATTTGTTGTTCACGTAATAAGATTACTCTCCACCTCATACACAATTTGTCAATCGAAAGTTAGTATTCATTTTCCGCAATTGTGGGGGATGGGGAGTAAGCTGCTGCGTGCAAGTGAAAACTTAATAATGCTAAGTTGGTTTTCTCTGCCAAGAGGGTGCGACAAAGTGAAAACTTTATAACTATTCTCTCTATCTCAGTGCATGTGGAGACTCGTGCTATTTCCCATTTTGTTAGAACTTTCCGAAATCAGTGGGCTTGTCTTTACTGAACATTTTTTGATTGAAAGTCTGTGATGTCAACCTGCCTTACTTTTGCCTCATTTTATTTTGATGATGCTGGGGAGAAATGATAGGTGGTTAATGTTATTTTTCAATGTAGTCATAGGACAATAGACAAGGATGCAGGAAGGGAGTGGTTAAAAAAAAAGGAAGGGAGTGGTTGGCATTGAGGTCATGCCTCGATCGCATTAAGCTGAATTTGTATGATGTCCATTAGCATGCACTTGTTTCCACTTGTAGTCAGAAAATCCACTTAATATGTGCAATATAACATGGCACACACATTTATAAAATAAAGGGCCTCCCCCATTTAAATCACACAAGCCCTTTCAAAAAATTCAAAACACACAAGCAGTGAACTTATTCATTTTAGGAATTTGTATACGTACTTATTTCTATATGTATTTTATCATGGATTGAGTTGTTCCTTGTGCTTTATGTAGCCAGAAGAACCAATGTCATTCGCGCATCTATATTGATTTTAACAAGCCCGAGGATGTTGTGGAATTTGCTGATTTTTTTAATGGCCACGTTTTTGTGAATGAAAAGGGTAAATTTTCACAACCTGGTTCTTCCCTGGGTGATGCTAAAATCATGGCATACAATCTTTATACCGGTAGTTATTTTTAGGTACCCAATTTAAAGCTATGGTAGAATATGCGCCTTCACAACGTGTTCCAAAGGCATGGAATAAGAAAGATGGTCGTGAAGGGACAATATCCAAGGGTATTTTCCTTCTCCCTCCCTCTCTTTCATACTTTTTGAAGTTTCCCCCTTTTTTCTTCAACTCTGTCATCTTCACTTTTGAATGTCCATACATATGTTCCTCCACTCATCTACAAGCATTTTCTGTTTTAATCATTAGCTGTTCTTTGATGATAAACCAGATCCTGAATACCTGGAGTTCCTTGAACTTCTTGCCAAGCCCGTTGAAAATCTTCCCAGCGCTGAAATACAACTGGAGAAAAAGGAAGCTGAACGAGCAGGTTAGTATTCAACAATGGGTTCGACTGGCTTGGCCAAGAACTGAAATTTGATTAATGGCATTGGATGATAATCCGCTGACTTCTCAAGAAAAGGGTGACGGGGTTGCGGTTTATTTTTCTCAGCACTTTCAGTCAGAGCATTTAACACGAATTTATAAATTTTCACATGTTTCTAGGTGGGATAAAAGATGCACCTATAGTGACACCATTGATGCTTTTTGTACGACAGAAACGAGCTGCCAAAAGTGTTTCTCAGGTTATTATGGTCCACAACAAATTATCTGCATTGGCTTCCAGCATATCATATACCGAGTTTTCTTTATTAATCTTTATTTATGATTGGAATTTTATTTATTTTGACATGTTTCAGCATTCTATATAGTAGTACGGACTTCATATGATTGCTGGTATTGGTTTGACTGTGTCGATCCTTTCTCTGGCTGTTTTTATTTTTGATTTTTACAAAATAACCTGCTTCAAGTTGTTTCATTTATTATTGCAATTTCTGTGTGGAAGTTGTTTAATATGGATAGACATAGTAGACAGGGGTAGAATTGCAGGATGCAGAATCTGTAGGGAGCAAAGGGCTATTTAATTTACTCTTTAGTTGTATACTAATAACCTATATTTCTTTCATATTTTTCGAAGACATTAATGTACGATTGACTCTTTTTTTGACAAAATTTAGATTTGTATGCTAGCAAAGATGTCTACCCCCTTAAGTTTTATAATTTCTTCCCTTCTGGAAGAAAATAAACCATTGTTTTGACGGAGTATCAAAATTTCGTGATGATGCCATTGTGGACCATATAACATGGTCCTTATTTTGCAAAATTTCCCCCTTTCTTAAAATGATAGCCACTTTAGTTTTGCAAAAAATAGTTTAGTTCATATTGGACAGCTGTGGACCCCATAGGTCCTTGTTTTATCGTGTATGCATTTTATCTAGTACGATGTTTCTGTAATAGGCTATAAACCACTACAAACTTTCCAGAAGCTTGTTGAGTAGTAAAAGTAGAAAATAGCAAATTAAATAATTACACACTGTCTTCAACGTCTGAATTAAGTGGTTTTCTCATTCATAAATATGGGGTTATTTTCAAGTGGATCTTGTTAAGTTGTCTTTGTTCCCTTTCTTTTCACAACTTTCTTCTTTCCTTGTTTCCTAAACTTTCCAGAGCTTTCACTCGTGTCAGATTTCCTCTCGGATCAACCGCTAGTTGCAGCTGTATGCCACCAGATGATGAACTGTGAAATTGTCACCAGATGACAATCTATGAACACATAGTGAGGGTCACTTATTTACTGCGAGACATCTTATGGGAAATTTGACTAATCCTTTAGCCGCAATGAGTAGTTTTAGACCTTTTTAGTTCTGCATCACCCTTATTGACTAGCCTATGTGATGAGCATTGTTTGGATGAAGTTACAAACAATGTAGTAATGCGTGCTCCGAGTGCCATTGAGGTGAGACGGATGCAAAGTACTCTGTGTGTAGACCTTCCCTAAAACAACAGAGTACCTGATGGCCTGTAGGCCTAATTTCCGGAAATCCATAAGCTGCTTCCTTGAGGAGCCCAAGGAGGGGAGGGAGGTGAACAATATTTGTACAGACGCATGATGCATAGTGGTTCGGGAATAGTAGTCCCTTTTCATCTTCAGGAGGTCTCAATAAATCTACCGATTAATTGATTGATGGCCTGTAGGCCTAATTTCTGCAAATCCATAAGCTGCTTCCTTGAGGAGCCCAAGGAGGGGAGGGAGGTGAACAATATTTGTACAGACGCATGACGCATAATGGTTCGGGAATAGTAGTCCCTTTTCATCTTCAGGAGGTCTCAATAAATCTACCGATTAATTGATTGATGGACTGTAGAGATTGTTTTACGTCAAACCATGCTCCAGATTATCCTCCTCTGAAGCTCAATTGGCAAAATGGAATTTACCAATCAACTATGAACTTTGAATAATGTGAGGGATTGGGGGGGGGGGCGGGGGGTTCCTTGCCATACTTTGCAATCTAATGACATGCGTGGTTACCATCCTGTTGAGTAGGTAGAGTGAACATGGCCACTATGCCAGTGCTTAGATGATTGCCGTCAATAACTAGCTGGTTAATTACACGTGCCAGTGTGGATACACACACATATAAGTACTAAAGGAATGATTGACGCAAGACATGCGTGGTTGCCGTCGTGTTGATTTGATAGAGTGAACATGGCCACTATGCGGGTCCTTAGATGATTGCCGTCAATATTTAGCTGGTTAATTACACGTGCCAGTGTGGATATACACACATATAAGTACTAAAGGAATGATTGACACATGACAATCCCCATTTTTTTGAGAGCAATAAAAGACGGATATTTATCCTGACATGCGCACACCATAATAGTTATTTTCATCAAGGATAATCAATACTTGATCATCATAAAACTGGACTGGATGTTGAACATGCCAATCCGGTTTGGTCTAACTGGGTTTGATTGTTGGTTCAAATTGATTTGATCAGTTATGATATCATAATGGCATCACCATTCATATTGACCTGGAAAAATTGGATTGAACATAATATAATGGTCAGTTGAGAAAAATGGGATGGTAAACACTGTATGTGTATCTAAAAAGTACTGATCTAAATTTTTAAATGGAACAGTAAATTTTATAAATATTACAAAATTTATGCTTAAGTGTTAAATTTTCTGATTTGATTATGTTTATGGTTCCCCACCAAGGATGGATACATTGTCCTTTACTTGTATTGTAAAATATTTAAAGTTTACTTGAGAAAGCAGAAACGCTATCCGCTAATATTTAACTTCTCCTTTCACATTATCATCTTTAATTAACTATATCATATGTTGTATTTTTTGATATCCTAACGTATGCACCTTATAATTTTTACTGGATGTTTTGCATGCAATATAATCTTATTTACACGAGCCCAGTCATAAAAATGGAAGTAAATGGAAGCATGGAGTCAACAAAAGGAAACGATGTAGGGGAATGTCTGCACGAAGGAGAAGCAAAGGTGGTGGCTATCGCCATCGTCGTAAGAGGATGCGGGGGTGGAGGGGGCATCAACAATATGGAAAACCTCTTGGTAGGTGGGGAGCAACATGAACGTGGAAGAGGATCCATCGACGGTGATGAGGAGGTGGTGCTGTAGCAAGAGCAGGAGGTGGCGACTGTGTGATGGGGAAGAGCATGTCATGTTCGGAAGGGTGATCACATTTATGGGAGAACAACTTTAGGAATTCGAGCTTGGGATTGAAACTGAATTTATTTCCGTTTGATTCTTAGATATGTGCATGACTGGTCAGGTTTGTTTTGTTCGTATCAGATCAATTGGTTTACCTAAACTATTTCTTTAAATATTTTTTTGTGTTAGCATAGAACTGTTTGAATCAACCGGAACAAGGTCGGTTCTCAGTCCAATTAGTCCTACAAGTTGTTTCAGTTTTTAAATCCATGGCATGGATGACAAAAACTTGAACGACTTTCAAATTACAAAGCAAGCATTTTTTTGAAAAGCTTATGGTCTGGAAAAGCAGTGCAAATATTTGTTAGTAGCGGGGCAATAGGTGGTGTTGCAATATAACATCCAGGAAAACACACGTGGAACGAGGGAACGGGTGAGCAAGAGGGGATAGCGTATATTGTAGAACAAAGATAAATGGATATTATGTGTGATTACAAGTGTGAAGATTGGTGAGGAGATGGAGGAAGGGGATGTTTTGGGTT
The DNA here is from genome assembly GCA_037367405.1 of Ottelia alismoides. Lineage (NCBI taxonomy): Eukaryota > Viridiplantae > Streptophyta > Magnoliopsida > Alismatales > Hydrocharitaceae > Ottelia > Ottelia alismoides. Next base: position 861,436 of record JAZKJV010009625.1, on the reverse strand, counting down.
TTGATAGAGTTATATAATTAAGTCAGGAGAGAAATATGTATGGAAGGAAGGGGTAGGGTGCAAGAGAGGCTGGAGGTATAAATTATAGACCAAAGAGAAGTGGACAGGTTGCATGACTGCAAGAAAGATGATTGGGGGTGAGGGGTAGAGCATGGATGGGGAGGTGAGGATATCTATTGCAGACCGAAGAGAATTCGTTAGAGTGCATTATTGTGAGTCAAGGCCTTAAATTTCAATTTCTATTTTGTCAAGAAGTTGTCGGGAGGTGAGGTTATCTATTGCAGACTGAAGAGAATTCGTTGGAGTGCATTATTGTGAGTCAAGACCTTAAATTTCGATTTTTATTTTGTCTAAGAAGGAAATTTCATTGATATTTTGCTGATATCGTTGGAAACTCGTGGAAATTGATTTAAAAACCATTTTTAGTAATTTTGAAAGGTTTTACCCTATAAAATAAGGTTCCCTACATTCTTTTATCAATAAGTAAGACGAAAACGATTCTTTTAGCTAACACATTAGTGTAATTAGAGGTTTTGACTTCTACAACATCATACGATGCACACCATATTGAAATGCTGATATCATATTTTATAAATCGAAATATGCAAGCAAGAAAAGAAATTATTGATTTGGAGAAGGCTTATGATTCTGTCCCACGAGAGATATTGTGGAGAGTTTTGGAGAAGAGACAAGTACCTGTCCTATACATTAACCTCATAAAGGACATGTATGATAGGGCTTTATCTTGTGTAAGGATCTCGTATGGGAAGACTGGCTATTTTGACATTAACATTGGTTTACATCAAGGTTCAGCTTTGAGTCCATTTCTTTTTACTTTGATTATGGACGAGTTGACAAGTCACATTCAAGATGAGTTACCTTGGTGTATGTTATTTGTGATGATATTGTGTTGATTGACGAGACTAAAGATGGAGTAAATGAGAAGCTTGAGGTCTGAAGACATGAGTTAGAGAGTAAAGGATTTCGTATAAGTAGGGCTAAGACAGAATATATGGAGTGCTCCTATGATAGAAGCAATGGTGAAGGAATCGAGGTGAAGATTGGTGATGATAACATTCGGAATAGAGATTCTTTTAGATATATGGGATCTATTTTGCAACATGATGGATAAATTGATGGAGATGTTACTAATAGAATAAATGCAGAGTGGCTAAAGTTGAGAGGAGCCTCTGCTGTTCTCTGTGATAAGAAAATTCCTTTAAAATCTAAAGAAAAGTTTTACAAAGCAGCTGTGAGACCTGCTTTGCTCTATGGATCTGAGTGTTGGCCTGTGAACCATAGACATGTGCAGAGGATGGCTGTAACAGAAATGAAAATGCTAAGGTGGATGTGTGGACACACACGTAAAGATCGAATTCGGAATGATGCAATCAGAAAGAAAGTTGGTGTAGCTCCGATCGAGGATAAGATGCGAGAAAATCGCTATAGATGGTTTGGTCATTTGCAAAGAAGATCTGCTGATGCACCAGTTACGAGATGCGAGTGTTGGGATGTTGAGCCGATAAAGAGAGGGCGAGGACGACCCAAGCAGTGTTGGAAAGAAAACATATGAAGGGATCTTAGTTTTATGGATATAAGCCCGGGATTGACCCAAGATAGACCTGAATGGAAGTGAAAAATCCATGTAGTCGACCCTACTTAATCGTGGGAAAAGGCTTTGTTGTTGTATATGTATAACCATAAGAGGTTTCGTAAAATATACAAAATATCAAGTAGTATTAATTTCTACACATTAACTTGGAGTTCTTGTCATATACGTTTATCATATTACTATGTGTTGCTTTTAAAGTGTTAATGTATTATCAATATGATCCCATCCCATGAATTATATTTGATTTTCGTGTACCTATTTTTTTGAAACGAAAAGGGCCTCCACTGTATAGGTGTGACCAAAAACTTCCCCATCTAATCATAAAAATTGTAAATGCATATCACATGTAAAAAAATTTAAAAATTACAAGCTCCAACTTTCTGTTAGCGCATGAGCAGGCACGACAACATTTTCACCATAGAAATGCTCCTGTCGAAATACCACCCCATTTTTGACTAACCAAAGAGTCCAAATCATTGCCTCGTAGCTCGATATCTCTTTCTCTGTATGATGCCATTCCGTAGCTATGCATTCCTTGAAGTCAAAGCACCTTTAATAAACACCAAGGGATTCCCAAATAATTCCCATGTCTCCAGGGAGCTCCTACATTTGAAGAAGAGGTGCTATGTTCTCGACATCCTTCTGACATTGACAACAAGAAGGATCAACTGCTTGAACGAACCGAGCAATTCTGTCATCAATTAACAATCTCCCCCTCCTAAAAAGCCACATAAAGACTGCCATGCGCGCATGAATTTTCTACCTCTAGATCTTTTTACAACCTGTTTTCTAACACCCATGGTAAAAAATCATCGGGCTGTTCAAAGCCTTGTAACTAGGGATGCAAACGGATACGGATATATCCGTATCCGTCGGCTACCGTATCCGCTTTTAAGTGGATACAGATATACATTTTCGGATTTTAGCGGATACAGATATGGGATACAGATACTAATTTTATTTTTTTGCGGATATGGATTCGGATACGGATACCATTATAGAATTTTTTTCGGATATGGATACAGATACAAATGTATATATTTTTCGCGGATATGGATACGGATATCCGTATTATCCATATTTTATGAGTAATATTTCAACTTCACAAATGTTTTGCATGCCTCAATGTAGCTCTTACACGAGATTGTATCTCATCATGAAATGTCAAAAAAAGTAATAAACTTTTATAATTTATCAGAATGTCGTTTCATGAAATATACCATATCACCTTTATCTTATCAGTTAGTTACAATGTTACAGTATTACCTATATTTTGAAAACATTTCAAATGAAGGAAGACAGATGTACGATATCATAGAATTTTATTATATGCTCTTCAATTTATTTCATTCAATATTTTAATTTATTTTCTTATTTTGTTCAATGTAACATTCAATATTTTAGTTTTATTATATGCTCTTCAATTTATTTCATTCAGAGGTGCCGATCATCCAATACGCTGACGATACTTTGTTCCTCATTGAAGGGGGTGTCGAGGAGGCCATCAGCATGGCTACGGCGCTGGAGATTTTTACCGAGTTGTCTGGTTTGTGCAAAAATGACAACAAATCTATGTTCGTCCCGTTCGGGCAGGCGAAGCTGTTTGCAGATGGGCTGGCAGTGGTCTTGGCTTCTGCACGCGTTGCCTTGCCTATTGAGTACCTCGGTATACCTCTGGCTCCGGGGAGAACAAGACTCCGTGATTGGTTGAGGGTGGTGGAGAAGGTGGAGATGATATTGACGGGGTGGAAGGCTGCTATTCTTTCGAGGGGGTAGATTGGTCCTGCTCAAGGCCGTTCTTTCTTCCATCCCAATTTATTTTCTTGCTAACCGCAAGATGCCGAAGGGGATTTGCGCGAGGCTGGAGAAGAGGATGTGCACGTTTTTGTGGGGAAGCCATGTAAATGGGCGTGGAGGGATCCATTTGGTGGGTTGGGAGGATATCACGCGCAGAAAGAATTTGGGGGGTCTGGGGGTGAAATCACTTGAGCAGATGAATGAGGCGCTTTTTCTTAAATGGGCCAGTAGGGTCTGGGGCCCGGGAGAAGATCTCGTTTGCATGGTGGTTCATAAGATTTATGACATGAAGGGGGCACCGCCTTCGCAGCCTCTTTAGGCCGGTCCTTGGGAGGGGGGAGACCTTCTCTTTTTGGGCGGATGATTGGTCGGGGGCGGGAGCTCTACGCTCACGTTTCCCCCGCTTATATGCCATGGCGGAGGAGAAGCTTTGTTCGGTGGCAGATTGCTGGGTGGATGGGACATGATGCCCAACCTTCTCCGCTAACTTCTCAGATCAGAGATTTGATGAATTCCTGGAGCTTCTTGACGCCGTGAGGGAGGTGGGCGCTCCTTGCGAGAGAAGAGATCATTGGTGCCGGAAGGAGGGGTCGTTCTCGGTTAGAGGGGCCTACGGGGCCATCTCCAGGCCGCCGCCGGCTAACTCGGAGCTGTTGAGCAGGGACTGTGCATCTATTTGGGCTCTTAGACTTCCTGAGAGAATTGGGATCTTCCTGTGACTTCTCTTAAGGAAGAGGCTGATGACGCGAGATCGGTGCGTCAGGCTCCTTGGCATCATAGCGGACAAGTGTCTAATTTGTGATAATGCGATTGAATTTGTGGAACATATCTTTTTTTCTTGCCCTGTGGTCTCTCAGATATGGCAGGAGGCTGCTGTAGCGTGGTGCCGCTTCGACGACTTTCAGGCCTTCTGGAACTCGATCTACACAAATATGGCTAGACCAAGGAGGGAGCGACTTTATCCCATGGCTATACTCTGGACGGTCTGGCGCGGAAGAAATGACTTACTGTTCTCGGGTTAAAGATTTTATAAGGAGAACGTGGGGATATTTGCAAAGCATATGGTAGAAGACTGGGTGATGTAGTGTTCCTTCCGGTACGTGTGGAGTGGTGTAGCCTTCTGTCTCTTCTGTAGTTAACTTTTGTTTTTTGTGGAATGAATTTTGATGGGGCGGACACCATCGAGTGTTTCCCCCTGCCTTTCAGGCTTCAAAAAAAATTTATTTTCTTATTTGTTATGTAACATTGTAAGTTTATTGAATTTAGGGTTAGTCGTCCATCAATTACAAGTTCGTAAAGGCATCATTTCTAATTAAAAGTATGAGGAGGCACCTAATATTTATAGGATAATTCGTATCCGTTTCTTAAATATCCGTATTCAAATCTTGATTATCCGATTTTGAATCCGTTTCCGTATTTAAGGATACGGTATTCAATTTTTGATATCCGTATGATATCCGTATCCGTATCCGTATCCATATTTTGAAACGGATAAGGATATGGTAATACCTATATCCGTATCCGTATCCGTTCGTTTGCATCCCTACTTGTAAGCCTTCCCGCAAAAAAGGTTACATCACACCGACTTCAACAGTCCCGCCATTCCATGGGCACACCAATGCTCTCTGAGCCCTGTAGCATCATTAAAAGCTCACTCATCATTGATCCGATTGCTCAGATCTGAAATGAGGGAAAAGAATGTTTGTCCCCGATGTCTGCCACATAATAGTTCGAATCAACCGCCATCGCCATCGGCTACGAGAATCTCAAACCAAATACCCGTCCCTACTCCAATCGTCAACCCAAAACTTTTTTTTTTGAAAAATTAAGAGGGTGGCATCCCACTAGGACTTACCACACAAAGTATATATAATTATGTTACAAATTGTTACAATTCCATGTTTTGCAAATCACCCTACAATGTTCAATTATATTCTCAGTGTAAATGTATGCCCCTCAAATGATGTCATTCTTGTCTCACCAAATTGCCCAAACCGCCGCACGCCGTCCTTATGGCCATATTCACATAATGATCCAATGTCTTCCCAGAAGCTCGAGCAGTCCTGCCCAGAAAGCTAAGGAAGGTTCTCCCTGCTTTAAACCTACGATGAAGACGGGCATGAGAAAAACAAATGCTCCACTTTTTCAATCGTCATCCCACATCTATCACAAGTAACACTGCTCCCATCAACTATCCTCTGCGCGTCCTTTGGTGAGAATCCTACCGAGCCTGAATAATTAGAGAAAAATCTTACTTTTGATCGGCACCTTGCTTCTCCATATCATCTGCATGTCCACTCCAACCTCCTCCACATCCTCCTTGACCTCTGCAAAAAATCGGTACGCCTTTTCATCGAGAACCTACCATCTCCCCAAATATAATGATCTATGCCACCCACCAGTCTCTCTACCTGCGCCAACTCCACCTGAAGAGCCATGAAGTCCTCGATCTGTTGGTTCGACAGCTCTGAAGAGAAAATCAGAGACCACACTCTGCTCCCAAAACTTCTTCACCACCTCCTTATTCACCGCCATCTGCCACAACTGCAGGTAATGCTCCCTCATTGCCACTTCTCCCGTCCAGTTGTCTGTCCAAAACTTAAATCCAGCACCGTTCCCGAGGATGATGGTAAACGTCCCGTGACTGCCTCCAAACCTATGGATATCCCGTAAATCTTTCCCATCAACCTGCAATTCATGTCCTCTTACTTCTCCCAAAAGTGCATCACCCATTTCGCCATGAAAGCCTTGTTCATTTCGCTTACACGTGGAACGCCCTAACTACTCTTTTTCTTTGATGCTGTCACCCGACCCCAATCAACCAGATGAGCTCCCCTCCCAGACTGCCTCCCATCCGACCAAAAAAACCTTCTCATTGAAACTGCCATCTTCGAGTGCGCCCTTGTAGAGCAAAAAAAATTTGGGTTGGCCGAAAGCACATGTTTTAGGAGTATCAACTTCCCTCCTCTTGACAACATCGTCGCCTTCCATCCTGCTAGCCTTCCTCCCAATCTCTCTAGAAATGTTCCCCAATCCTTCACTTGGGGCCTCCCCACCACCACCAACATCCCCGGATATGTGATCGACAAAGCGACCATTGGGCAACCCAACACCTCCGACGCGCTTTGCACCTCTTGCTCATACATGCCAAAGGGAACCACCGATTTAACTCTATTGATCACAAGCCATGATAAAGCCTCGAAGATGACCATAATAAGCGATGCCCTCTGAATCTTCTCCTCCTCAGCCTCAAGGAAAAGGACATAGTCATTATTATATTGCAAAATTGGAATGGATATCTCCTCCATCCTATATCATGAACATCACCCATCCCTCGTCGCCAACCTCATCATCATCGCCAACACATCAGCCATAATGACGAACAGAAGTGGCGATAATGGACAACCCTACCTGATCGTCAACCCATAACTTGAAACTAGTACCATCCCCAACTACCAACCTCTAGAAAGGACGAATCTCTTGCACCATGTTACGAATCTCCCTCAAAAAATATGAAGGGACATGCCCAAATTCCTCGCGGCCTAGTAAAGAAGAGCTTGGCCCAAAAATTTTTCAGATTAGTGTGCATATAAAAATGTTACTCCTCAGATGCGAGCGATCCACTTACTGAGCATGGTTTTATTTATCTCCCCAAACTATACACTGGAAGATTGCCATCGTCCTTTGAACAAGAATCCATCTGCCAACCTACCAACTACAACTCATTCGAATGCCTGAAAGACGACCAGAAAAACCATCTCATGATGCTCTCAAATTTCTTTCTCATCTACACAAGGAGTCTAGATGACATGAAGAAAATATGGATCACAGAGAGAATCAATTTCACTTGCACCATCCTGCCACCATGAGATAAACAAATAGACTTCCAACTGTCAGCCTGTGCTCCATCATCTCGATCACTACTAACCAATCGGCTAGACGTATCCTCCTAATAACCAAAGTTACGCTACGATACGTATGAACCTCAACCACCTTGCACTTAAACTGTCCTCCTCCTCCAAGTCGAAGGGCACATACTCCGACTTATGCTTGTTAAGTCTCAACCCAAAGACTGCACCAAGGATGTCAAGGAACACAGAAAAACATCTACAACTCTTTGTACACCCTTGTGCAGAAAGGATGGCGTCGTCTGCATACTGAAGAGTGGGCATCGAAATCTCCTCCCTATTATAAATGCTGCAAAAGCCTCCATATCGCATTATTTACCCTAATTGACAAGACATCTGCCACAAGAACGAATAACAAGGGAGCCAGATGACAACCTTGGCTAACACCTTGTTGCAGTAGGAAATATCCCCCCTCGACAACCCATTCACAAGTACGTCGCATGATGTAGTCGTGACGTACCTCTTCACCTACACAATCCAACAATGATGTCCTCATGAAGCACCAACCAACACTATTGTAGGTTTTTGAAAAAACAATCTTTTACATAACCCCCTAGTTTTCCTCTTCCTCTAGTCTGCCATGTTCTCCGAAGCCTTAACCACACTGTATATGAGTTGTCTGCCATGTATAATGCACTCTGAATCGGATAAATGATCGTGCTCAGATTCCCCTAATGGTTAGCCAATATTTTGGCCACAATCAAGTAGATTGCGTTAGAAAGAGCTATAGGGAAGTGGTCCTCCACCCTAGTTTCCACATTCTTCTTAGGCAATCGAAAAATTAGCGATCGATTGATCGATCGAAGCCAGAGTTTCCCTTGACGAAATCATAAATCAATCCCATTACCTCCTCGACAATCAAATCTCAGAACTCCGTAAAGAACAAAGATGGAAAACCATCCGATCAATGCAAAAACATCCTTATGGACCTCCAACAACTTGAATGACCTCGTAACACTTCTGCATCCGGGCCAGTAATGCGTCTCACCCCCAGTCCTAGTCACCTGAATTTACAATGTGGCGTGTGCTTGTTCATGCTCTTGAAGCACCCCGTTGCCGTTCTCGCAACCTCCTCACCACTAAATTCTTCGACCCCAACTTCGATTGTGTGAATCAGATTTCTCCTTGTTCTATTGTTTGCTATTGCGTAGAAATATCTGGTGTTTGCATCTCCTTCCTTCAACCACTTTGATATCACCTCAACCTCCATTCCAACTCTCATTTCCTATCCTCATCCTCAAGAATCTTTTGCACCACCCTACGACTCTGCAACTCCTCATCCAGTTACTTGCAATTCTCCAACAAGTTCAACCTTACCATTTCTTCCGGAGCTTGACTCAACTCACATAAAATACGGGAATCCTTCATGAAATTAATTAGTCTATAATGCACCTCAACTAGCTTCCAAACGAGCCTCACAATACATGACCCTTCCACTACTAAAGTGGCCTAAAAAGAGACAATCCGATCTCCAAAACCTTCCTCTAACATCATGCAATGTTTTGCTCTTAAGATGGTTGAAGATCTTCCATTGTTTCATGTGTCCAAGCACAAAGGCATATGATCAAACCTTGATCGAGGGAGAGAAGTAGCACAAGCCAAACTAAACATTGCCAAGACCTCAACGGACAAAAGAAAATGGTTAAACTCGTGATCTAAAGGAAGAACTCCTTCAAGTATATCTGCAGTTTGCCTCATCGAGAGCCTTCAAACCATGCTCCTCCACCACCCACGCCGCAAGCATGGATGTAATTGCCATTCTATTCTTCGATTGGCCCAACCCACAAACATTCCATGTCAGGCACTATACTGAGACACCATGGGGGAGTCCTTCACCACATGAACCCCCACTCTCTACGCAACTGCATGCCTTTCCGCCCGACCCCTTCTCAAGGAATGCCTAGCAACCTGTATCGACTCTCCACCCCCAACTCTTGCTACAAAGCAAGTTTATACTATAACCTCCCCAATACCCTTTGGTGATGCCTTCCCTCACTATAAGTAGGGTTGGTTACATGGATTATTGCTCAAATACATGTTGAACGATTCGGCTAATTTTTACGCTGGTTGTTGACTATCTAGCGCAACCCCCACAATGGGGGATTTGAATCCCGATCTTTTGGGTGGTAGACACACTGTACTACCACCGGACCATAAGGAGGGATTCCAACCTCCCCATCACCTTTGAACAACCAAACCCTCCCCCTCACGGTTACGCTCAAATTGTCTTCTCTCCTAATTATGTGCATCTTCTCGACGTTGCTTCTTCGAAAAAATCACCAACACCTAGTGTGAATCACCAAGAAGCCCTTGAGAATCAACCACATCTTGAGGTCGCTTTTCCAAACCTTGACGACCAAACCCCTCTTTCCTCTTCGCATGTCGAGGAGCCACCACCGCTCTCCTTGACTGGACAACACCCTAACCTGATTTAAATCACTCTTCTGCAGCCACAACTTCCTCCCTTCTGCCTCCACATGCACTGTTGCTAAAACCCTCCTTCATTAGTTTCAGGTGACACATCTCATCTCCACCACCGACCTGGAGCGAAGTCCCATGTTCCTGTGCTGACACAACCCCTCCCATGACAAGGATCGTGGTCAATGATATCCCAGGAGATGGTCCTGGAACATGGGTACCGTACATCGGAAGAATCCCCTTCGAAGTAGCATAGATGACCCTTAAATTCTGGTTTCGGTGAAGACCTGAATTCGAAAGGAGAGCAATTGATGTTGCTTTAATATGAGGCCGAGTTAAGGGGTTAAGTGATGTACCTATAGCCATAAACAGGTAACACAAGGGCCCTGAAATCGTGTTAAGAGAATAGCCTGAGTTCGTCAGTGGATCTCCCGAGCCTAGCAAAGAAAAGCCCACAAATGTTGCAAAGCTCGAACTCGTAATCGGTAAGGCGTATAACCTAGACCAGAACTCGAAGTTGCGCTAGAAGATCCGAAGAGCACTGTGTCCATAAATGTTTTGGCTATGCTAGGGTTTCCAGGGTGACTAATGGGCGATACCACTTCCCCTTCCATCAATTCCGTAACTGCCACAATCTCCTCCCCTGAATTCACTTCCCGAGATCCTTCGCCGACAGATGCAGCCCTCGTCGCCTTCGCGCTGCCATATTTTCGAATTCTCCGTTGTTCTAAATCTAATCCAAAATCACCAGCCAAAGGGACATCGACCTCTGCCTTGTAACTCCGTGTGTAACGACGAAGGGGTATGATCCCCCCAGCAACACCTCCACCTCAGAGCTCTCTCCAGGCCGATGATCCATGCAACTAAGCTTCACCACCTCCCCAACATGCACCAAGGCTGTGCGAGTGACTTCCAACTTGCGGCATCATAGAGAAATACCCGCTACTCTTAACCTCCAGATGGGGTCGTCACTACTTGAACCACCATCCAAGAAGCATGGCCTCTGCCAGCGAACGCTCTCCCTCGACTTTAGCGGAAGATAGTCCTCCAACACATCATCAATCATCTCTCTCCCCCCTTTGCTCGACAAACCCCATACATAGATAAAACCTCTTGAAAACCAGATAAAGTCAATGCCGATACCAGCCTCCTTCGCCACATCAGCCTCTCTCGAACCCTCCTTAGGTCCTTCAATTTCCCTTCCATCGTGACAACCCCATCCAATAATTGCTCCACCCCTTCCTCCTTCGATAGTTACTGCAACAAAGAGGCCACTCTCGTGTCAGCAAGAAACTCGCCCGATACCTTTTTCTTCGCCCACACACCTTTCTCCGAACACTCTTGCCTCGGATGACCCGGGCGGCCGCAACAGAAGCATATATGCTCCGTAGCCGTGTTCATCTTGGAGAGATGATATGATGAACCTTAACGATAGCGCCAAGATCTCTCCTCGGCTTGCTCCTTGGGGCTACGAGTCTTCCTCTGCAGAACGCTACACTGCCCCTCTTCAGCCAACTCCTCCATTGTGACGTCATCGAGGCCATCAACATCACTTCATCGGAAGCCCTTACCGCTCCCTCCGATATCGGTGCCCCTCTGCTTGCCAAACCTGCCCTCCTCCGCCCCTGTCTCCACCGCACCCCCACTCTCCATCCTCGTGTTCACAACTTTTAATAATGAGACCATATGAAACATGGGTTTCGCTGCCATTTGATGAACATGGGGGGCTAGGGTTATCAGGTGCACCTTTGTAGGGGCTTAGTGGCGGAGCCTAGTCAAAGATGCCAGTTTGGTTAGTAAGTGATTTATCTGGGTATTTTGTATCAGCTATAGGATTTTGTAAACAGTCATTTGCAATCTAGCGGTATATGATCATTTGCAACCTAGCGGTATATGATGCCACACAACGAATGAGTGAAATCAGGAAATATACTAAATAATTATCACACTTAGTCCATTCTTTTTATATATCATCAATATTTGGCGATATACTGCAACGGGAAATCCGATATAATTTCGTTGTCAACCACTTGGTAAAATTAAAATTTCACTGGAATTCAACAAATTTCCAGCCCATGATAAATGCATTCATTACATGCACAGTGGGTTCGTTTACATGTGTGATGCATTGTAAAGGGAAAGTGGAGGGCTTGCTAAAAGCTGTCTTTGTTTCGATTTTTGATTTGATTTTTGATGAAACGTGGGTGGCATCCCTTGCTTGATGACCATCCATTGTCTTCTAAAAAAACTGTATTAACATCCCAACATATGATAAATGATATTACACTGGTATTTCGAGCTCCGAGAACTCCACATCTAGGTGGATGGAGTAATTATGTTTTTTGCAGTGAAAATGTGTTGAGAAAGTTTAACTGACCGACATTCGACGAGGCTCGGAAATTGTATAAATCTCTTAAGTGATAAGTTGAGGACCCAAGTTTATCTTCATCAATGTAAACATGTGCCATGGAGAAGTGCATCGATCTGGTTATAGGGATGATTTTATGCAAGGTTAAAGACCTGACATACCAGGTTCGACTGAGATTACTAGTCTGGTTGTGAATCCAAACTCGCTCGTCCTCCAAGCAAGCATCCAAATAGTGTGCGTGTGTGTGGAGCCGGCTTGTCTGAATAATTTGCAGGAGATTCTTTGACCTCTACTTCAATATTTACAGATGTTACTTGTATTGTAGTCTATACAGTTTTTATTGGAAGAATGGTAAGTACTTTATAATCTGCAATTTATATGGATTATGGAGTACTTATCATCTTCTAGATGATAGTAAGAAATGGCAGGTTGAAGCATGCATAGGGTTTGGACTATCGCTAACGTCACATATGTTTTACTAGTAACAGGAATGCTTTAAATATCATTGTACTTCCTGAGGAGACATCACCAAACATCTTTTGCAGCATGTTTGTCTGCAGCAGTCCATTTTGACAAATAAAAATTAGAATCACTTTATGATGGTTCACACTTTTGTTTCAAATCTCGGGACATGCACAAAACACACATACACAATTGGTTTCTTTTATACATGATGCATGGAACAAAGAAATTCAAAGTCTTGTTGCTGTCTCTTCGAGATCATCTGGTTTTCAGAAGTTGATTCTAAACTTGGAAGGATCCATGTCAGTGCTCATTGAGGAGGCTTCAGTAATTCCTGGAGAAATGAGCACACCTTAATGTTGATAAGTCGAACCTCATGTAAATCCTATAGTGCGTACAAATTTATTAAACCAAATCTTCATGAATAACCAATCAAATATTTCAGATTTTGCATTAGTTTATAAAAATCAAATGCGCTTAAATATGCTATCAACTATTTCAAGTCAGCGTTATTTTATCTTATAACCCTGCATGAGATCTCTGAGCTTTAAGTTAACATAATGTATGGTGCTGTCACATTTATTTCAAGTTAGCAAACAATTATCTTTAATCTTCCAGTGCTGTATCTCTTTACATTTTATAATTAAATATCAGAGGTCAGCAGCTAACGTGAAGATAAGCAGAAGAGCTGGGGGAAGTGTTTCGTCTACTGGCTCCAGTTCAGCTTCTTCCAAGCGTTGTTCTGACAAAAGGAGAACTCCTACACCTATGGTAACTTTTTGAAGTTGTGAAGACATTGTGTGTTTTTGAACTTATAATGTTTTAACACATAAAGTGCTGCCTTAGTTCTTTTCATGCTTGTGAGAAAGTACATGAAATTGGTAGCTTTATTTGTCATTAAGATCGGAAATTCTAAGCATGCACAGCCATTGTTAGGTACCTCTTGCATATGTTTTTGGCTGGCATCATAAGTCACATCTAACAAAACCGCGAGAAGATTGCTTCCGGAGACTTAAAGGTTTTAAGGATATATCTTAGTCTTATGGTGTTCCTTCCCTTTATTGTTTATTATCCAAGACAGGGTTAGTCAATGATCAGCCAAGTATTATTTACATTCAACAATCACCCAAGTATTATTTACTTCTTGGATAATATAAACGTGGAAGATGTGTTAGTGATTGTTCTATCATTTTGTAGATAAATTCGAAGTGCAGAGCAAGATAATGTGGATCTCTAGACAACTTATAAGTTGGATGTTTAGCAAGAAAATGTGTTGCGATATGTATTTGTAAGGGATGGAGGGATCATCTTTCCTTGTTGGGTGTGGTATAACGTGTTAAAGAATGTCCTAGATGGGTAATCGGATCTCTCTAGGATCCAATTACACTGCTCTCATATTTGGTTCCATACCGACTAAGGCGACTATTGATGGGACCTCGGTGTGTGGGAATGTCTTGTATATAAAGCCCCACACCTTTTGTCATCTCTTGAAAACTTAATAAAGATGCAACCTTTTGAAGCTTTTTTCCGTAGTTTCATCATGCTCTTTAGAAAGTAGGGTTTCACATAAAATCATGTTTTATTCATGATTCTGATTTCATATTTCTCTATTTTATTTATGTTCACGTGGTATTTAAGCAACTAGTTTTTTGGTTCTTTTCAAGATTTGATATGTATGTTGCATCACTTTCTCTTCATTCTCGAAATCGCTGAGTTATTGGATTATTATTCTCTCCATGATCACACAATCAAAGATTGTGGGTGTTGGTGTCACCACAAAGGCGATGCTCTACTTTATAGTGCAGTCCTGTGCAATGCATTACTGCATATTGTGGGTTCCGCTGATGTTACCCCGATCAGAAATGTATGAAGCATGAATATGAGGGGTTTTTGAACCCTCACATGGAAGAAATTGCAAAGAATATCAAAGCAAATCGACAACACTTGAGAACCACCACAATGGTGTTGTTCTGAACAGTGATGGAGATTGATGCATGAAGCGATGATGGGAGCTCCATGCATGTGATGGTGCAACAACGCAAGAGCTGTGATGACACATGCTAGTTGGCGGCATAATTGATGGGCTAGTAAGGTCTTACGCCATCGCCTGTATTGCAACAATAGATTAGGAAAGCAAGATTTGGGCAACTTCTTTAGGAACACCTCTCCTGGACACTCGTGGGCTAAGTGAAAAAAGAGAAGGAGGATATCTAACGAGGCATCACCTTGATGCTTGAGGGCTAAGTGGAAGAATAGAACGGGGAGATCCATCAAGGCATCACATATGAAGTTGTCGCAGGTGCGAACTTGCAACATAGGCAGCGTCAACTTCTTCACATTTTGGTTTCCTCCGAATTCCAATCCCCTTGTATATGAATGGTGAAAATGGGTTCTCTCTGTGGATCCCCTAATAACGAAACAAGTGGTGGCTGGAGTCCACATTGTGGTACTTTATTTGGATCATCCTTTTTTTCATTTAAAAAAGCGAGGATCTATGTGGCTGTAATTCTACACCACATGGATTGAAAGTCCAGTAGAGAGAGGGAGAGGGAGATAAATGGAGTAAAATGGCAACCCTATTCTCATTTCTTGAAGATGAGAAGGGTCACAATATCCTTGTCTACCGTGTTTTAAGTTCCAATTCTGTTTCGTTTTTTTATTTTTATTCAGACCCAGTGGACAGTGGACCGGACCATTGCTATAAACAAAAAAATTGAAAAAGAAGAGATACAAAAAATAAAGACAACGATCCAAAAAAATGTGTTGGGATTGGAGGGAAAAATGTTTTAAAAAATTTGGTTGAAAAAAATACAGTTTAAGCATGTAGTAGGATAGATGACGTGTGGATGAGTTGTGAAAAACAAAAAATAGAGGAAGAATAAGATTGCACAGAAAACGATGGTTGATAAAAAAGGGGAAGATTTTGATAAAATAGAAGAAGAGAAATGCCTAGTTTGACCTCCCTTTCATTTGTTCTTCCGACTTGGTTGATTGTCCTCAAGTTTCTGAAAAGTATGGGGGAAGGGGGAGTGTTGTGTAGAGTTTTCATGCTTTACCTTTCTTTGAGACATGCTATTGGAGTGACCATTTTTTCCTGAGATCTCTTGAGAGAGACTCGCTGCAAGCTCCATTCTCTATTTATCGTGACTTCCAGTACCAAATCCTTTTGAGGTTCCTATACGAGAGGATCCATTTTGAGGTCCCTATACGAGCGGCCCATTTTCCTACATTTTTGTACGGATATTCCTATGACATTTCTTTGTTTGATCTTGAGAGAGTTGGATTGTCTTCCATCAAGAGACCTGTTGTGGGCCAACGTACTCGATGAGGGAGACTCATTATAGTAAGATCTCATTCTGTTGATGCATATACAAATCATACACGCCAGTTATCACTCTGGATATCTAAACAAATAATCATTTGTACTTTGACCCTCTAGGTCCTCGTCTCCATCGTGCCTTGAGATTCTGAGAAGCATCATAATCAACAATAACCAACGAGAGAACTCCAAGGCAATGGAAGACGAAGGAAAAGGTGTTTAGAAAGTTTGAAGGTAGTGCTTAGTTGCAGGTCATGCAGGCCTTTTTGAATTTGAAGTTTCTTGTAGTCTTGTATAGGCCATATGTCTCATCTGTGTTTCATTGTAATTTATTTCTTTATGCATTGAGAGGGGACACCTTGACTCAAAAAATTACCGGGCTTGCAAAAAAAAACCAGCAATGTATTTGTTGAGTCAAGGTTGTCTGTACTATCATGCGCTCATTGTGAGTGTTTTCTTCTATTAATCCAAGCTGAACATTGCATGCTCCAGTTTGAGGGCAATATTATAAATGGCTACTTGGATCTCTCTAGGATTCAAATACATTGCACTCATATTGAGTACCGATTATTTGATGGGGCTATATATGGAGCCCCACACCCATTTTAATTGCTTGAGAAACTTAATACAAGATGTAGCCCCTTGTTTTATCTCGTGGTTTCATCTCCTTCCTTTGGAAGTAGGGTTATACGCAAAATCATGTTTTATTCGTGATTTTGACTCTGCTTTGTCTATTTTATTTATATTTCACATAATATACAGTCAATCTTAGATAATTTCTCTCTCTCTCTCTCTCTTGTTATAGTTGAAGGTGCTGGCCCTTTTATTGCTCCATTCTTCCTTTGTACAAGGACCAAGCATTATACAAAGATGTGACTATCACATTCTCCATGTAGTGTCAATCTTTATGAAATAGGACCCATGCCGATATAACTAAATCACCCACTAGATCACCTGTGGATGTATACAATCACCCCTTACGTGATGAAGAGCAAATAACTTGTGTAACGGTTTGGAAACCAACCAAGCTAGAGCAGTCCAACCAAGGAAATCCTCAGTAACCCAAATCTCCCCCAAGCAAGGGCCTTGGAACATAATGTCTTTTCTCAAGGTCGGATCTTCCATATCATTCCTAGAAGTGTTGGTCTGAGAATGCGGACAAAAAAGTGGACACCATGCATCATTTTACCATATTTCAGACAGCTGAGAGTGAACCCCATTACTAGACCAGTCATCCCTCCAGAATTGGAAGGAGCCACCATCTCTCAACCAAGGTTCATGAAAGCGTATGCATATGCGTTCAGACAGGTCACCGAATAGTGATTAAGCGGTATGCGGGGGTATATGCGGGGTATATGCGATTTTATTTGATTTTCTATTTTTTAATTTAAAAATAAATTAATATCTACAAATTCAACTTTAATTGAACTAAATTTATGAATAAATGTGGTCCAAAAAGCCTAAAACTTGGAGCATACTCACCTATTCTTGTCAACGATATATCTTGAATATTTTTTAGAAGCGCTGAAGAGCAACACTACCAAGCCTTAAATTAAAAGATATTTTAGAAGGTTCCCTTGGATACTTCAGTAAATATGCCTTCATTGGTACATATATAACATTATTATGGATATCAAATTCGTGTTGTCCATGTTTAAATGAACAACCTATGGGATATTGCTGATGCACAAATATATGGACTATGAACATGCAGATCTGATATGTAGAAAATTGTTGGAATATATTAGAACAAAGTCAAAAAAATATCATGGTAAATATGCATTTAGATAGCCAGAGACTCTGATGAGACGCTGAAAGATAATAAAAGTTTTTTCAGCATAATTGTGTCCTTGTCCACTTTTACAGGGGATATAACGACATCGACTTAAATATCAACTTAATAATGTCACATATGAACCAAGAATGTGGCAATGGTATGGTTTGTCGAGATAAGGACAAAATATCTTAGGATGACAACAATCAAATACATGCAGCCACTGCGAACACACAGAGATTTGCGACAATTATGGAAAAAGGGGATTCAGGGTTTCCGAAGGCGGAGGAATGCACGGTGACAGAGGTGCATGGTGGCGGAGGAGCTTTGCAGCGGAGGGACATCAATGCAAATGGGCTCCGTGGCACAGGTTGGAGGCGGAGGAGCTTCAGGCGAAGATTCACGGCAGAGGTTGGAGGCAGATGGTTTGAGTTTCATAGGGAGATGGAGTATCGGTGGGTGAGAGGCGCTTTAGGAGGGATGGGAGGGCTTCTTAGTGTTACGAGATACGGAGGGCTTCTTGTTGTCTAACGAGATACGGATCTTCAAGAAGCCCTCCTAGACAACAAGAAGCCCTCCTAAATACCAACCGTCTTTGTTCGGATTGGTCTCTTGAGTAGCGCGTATTTGGGTTTGGGGCGTATGATACCAGGATTGATAACATCTTCCCCTGTTTTCTCTTTTCTCCTTCATGTGTAAGTTTTTCCTTCTTTTTTCTCAATAAAATTTTGGGGTGAACACCTACGGGTGTCTCCCCCTCTTTGGAGTGTCAAAAAAAAAAGAATCCAAGCGGCCTCACAGATTGAATATGCGACCGCATGCCACATATGCACAAAGGGCACATGGTTGTGTGCTTCAGGTATTTGGATTGCTAAGAGGGGGGCGGATAGAAATATGGGGCTGCATATGCGGCCGTACGTGTCGCTTTTCTGAACACTACTCTCGACCATGATTTCAACAAATGGTCTCGCCAAAGGTTGTATTGAGCAAATCTCCCACACCAGAACACTGATGGATAACAGACCTCCCGTGCATCCCCCAAGAGAATAGGGGACACCTTATATGGCCTTTGAAGTAGCTGAGAGCTCAAGTCTTTTCCATAAATCTTCACTACCCACTTCATAAGTAGCGTATAGCTCAACTCTGAGATTCTCTTGTCCCCCCCTTTTGCCTTGGGCCGCACTAAACATCTCATCGATCCTTGTATACTTCTTAAAGATATGGACATGAACTCAACTGTGGGAATGACCTAAGATCTTTAGGGAAATGCAAAGTATAGCTATGGTATGACACCAAAGGCCTTGATAAAAATGAGAATATAACAAAGCTAAAACAATAGAAAGATGATTAAATCTTCAATCAACATCTAGCCTTCACCTAATTCCTCACCACCATCACCTGAAAATGATATGTTATTGTACTTAGAGGTGGTAGAATGTATCCTCATACCACATTTTCTTCTTCCGTACTCAGATTGCTACTTGAGATTTAGTTCCTTCTAATAAAAGGGTTTTCTTTGGATCTCATTCACAGATCCTTTTCTTGAAGCACACAAATTTCTCTTTTGTCCATGCCCTGCAATGAATGCCTCTTTTCACTTCCTCATCAACTGTTGCAGGAACTTCTATCTTTTTTCACACCCTCCAGTCTTCTCCCACCCCGGACTCGAATGTCCTCCTTTGCCTCTTGGATACATGCATCTCCTCAAAATATGAGAAAATGTGTCATCTTCCATACAAGAGCCATCCTCTACACTACTGAATCTTCTAATTTTTTCTTATTCGAATCTACAAATAAACTTGATTGGTGTAGATTTCTGAGACACCTTTCATTTCTCAAAGCATCCTTTCTGTCGTGATCCTTAAAGCAACAAAGCAGGGGATGCACAATCTCTAACTAGGCTCCTCTTTTGTTGTTTCTTCACAAATTCTGTAAGTCATCCATCCACTGTCTATCTACAATGTACCAATTTTCTGCCAAGTTCAATTTGTCAAGCAAAAGATAATCTTCTATTCTTGGCCTTTTCTTGTGCATCTACCCGTGAATATGATTTCCCCCTCCAAAAAACTGTGGATATGACTGCTACAGTTTTTGATGCTTTGTGTCTTTCGCATACTTCCAACTTCTGCTTCAAAAAGATGTTGCAGGATCAGACTAATGGCTCTGAATTGAATCATTAGCAAATGAGGGAAACTGTTGCTGCTGTAAAATGTTTACATTAACGGAAAAAATGCTGCTGTTTGGTTTGAATTGTGCACCTAATAGCAGCAAAAACTGAGCTGCTGTTGCTGTTGTTTCAACTCACCCAGAAGCCTCAAACCTCAGGCTGCTGCTTGTGCTTAGAAAATGGTAGCCCTGGGCCCTGGCCACTGCTTTGGCATCTCACTATCTTTCGTGGCTCCTGAAGCTTGCTGGAAATATTTAGCAACTTCAATCTCTTCATGTGACAAGGCAGGTGAGAGTGTCTGCAGCATAGTATTTCCTTCTCTCCTATCATCCCCTTAAAATGTTTCATTAACAACAACAACAAAGCCTTTTCCCACAATTAAGTAGGGTCGGCTACATGGATTCTTCGCCTCCATTCAGATCTATCTTGGGCTAATCCCGGGCTTATATCCACAAAACTAAGATCCCTTCGTATCATCCATTGCTGTTGATTACAACCGAAATCCACTCTGATCTGTTTCATACAACTGCTATCAATACCAGCATTAGAAAGCTGCTTTCAAGTCCACCATAAGATTCACTCCATTTGAAAATCAACCTCTGATGGAGCCCCTTCTTCTTTAAAGTCTAAATCACCTCTCCTTAATCATCTCCTCGTCATTATCTACTATAAAGAATTTTATCCACCTTGTATAACACAATTAACATTAGAAACCTGTGGCAATTGATCATCTGTCACCTTACTCTAAAAATGCTATTTATTGTAATATCAACCATTTCTCTTGCAAATATTCCTATTTATTATATCTTTTAACTTCTCGACCTCCTCTTAAGTTGAATTCTAAAGTACATGTTCATTGTTTTCAGCTCCAACAATTTTGTACGTCAACACTGTCCAATTGCAGGGTTCTTGTTAATCTCTTTAATAACATATTCCGTGCAACATGCACTGCCTATTTGATTTGTATTTTCAACCCTGTTTTTTTTTCACAGGTGGTTGAACCCTCTGCCTCATGCGCGGCTCTCACCCTGCAATTGGACAGTGTGTTCTCCTTAATACAACAATAAGAAACGGAAGGGATTATGCTCTCATAGACAGTCGTTTGCTTGAACAGCTGGTCATGTCTCCATTTTCTTTAATTACAGACTCAACCCTGGGCCCCAATAAGGCCAACTCCATTGAGTAATTGTGGTAGTTAGAGTTTGTGGGCAATCAAGATACTCTCCAACTGTAAAAATGTGCCTCCCAAAGCTTTAGCAAATTGTATAACACTTAAATTACAAAGATGCACGCTAATTCCAGTTAACCTCACCTGGATGTTTAACTCGCTGGACTTGAGATTTGGTTTAAATTATGGAGACCTCCCATTTATACTAAGCAATTCACCACTGAACTTGAAATCACCTCTAGCATAGGCCTTAATAAAATCTGACTCCAATTCAAACCACAGTAAAATGTGTCTTGAATCCAAGCCCCAATTAAAACATCCATTTAAATAAGCAGTTCTACTTGATCTAAGACCAGAAGATACCTTAATCATTTTTTACTCTCAAGTACTTAGCAATCAGACCTATGGAATTGTCGTTTGTAGTTGCATCACTTCCTGTTCGGAGAAATTGACAGCAGGAATTCCATCTTTAAATGTGGCTTTCGTAACTGTGATCAGACCACCGAAAATGAGAGGCCAATTGGTGCTCTTGAACCCAAATGCATAAAACTTTCCTTTCTCCCAAAAGGAGAGGGCATATTGCGGACTAAATGCAAGGGAGCCCCATCCACAAGACTTATTTATCAAATCAATTCATCATTGAACTTGAAATCACCTCTAGCATAGGCCTTGATAAAGTCCGATTCCAATTCAAACCGCAATAAAATGTCTTGAATCCAAGCCCCAATTAAAACATCCATTTAAATAGAGCAGTTCTACTTGATCTAACAGCAGAAGATACCTTAATCATTTTTTACTCTCAAGTACTTAGCAACAGACATATGGAATTGTCGTTTGCAGTTGCATCCCTAACTGCGATCAGATCACCAAAAATGAGAGGCTGATTTGTGCTCTTGAACAAAACTGCATAAAACTTTCCTTCCTCCAAAAAGGAAAAGGCATATTTCGGACAAAATGCAAAAGAGCCCCATCCACAAAACTTATTTACCTAGGGGTGAAAATTGGTTGGAAAATAAGAGGGAGAATTTATTCAAGTAAAGGGATAGAGAAATTGCACTTATCGCCCCTCGAGGAAAATTATTGCAGTAATTTTGGGAACATAGTGGGCAACAACCTCTTCCTATTAGAATTATGACTAAACCTGTGGTTTCCATCATCCATGGCCATCCAAACTATATAATCTCACCTATAAAGCTGCCACATCAATTCTTTCTACACAAGTTCCCTACAGAAGACAACAATTCCTTGAGACTCTCCGCAACGACATGGATGCCGATGTATGTGCCAAATCAGTTCTTTTATCACCATCCTCTTCGACGTGATACCGATCCTACTGGGGTTGTGGCGGTGACTTGGATTCCGCTGCATGCACCTCATTTGTTCTTTCTGCACTGGCTTCAAAGCATTGCAATCGAGTACAAAGCAACTGATTTGGGGGTGAGTTTTTCGAAGCGACAAAGAGTTGATGCGCAGTGCAATCCAAATTTAGGGCAAAACTAGGATGTCTCTTGTCTAGTTTTGTTCTATTAGGGTTTTCCTTCCATTGATTCGAGGTTAATTTAATTAGGGTCAACTTTATATTATTTACATACAATTGAATCGATTGGAATTTTTATTTTTAATGAGGTGATCGCATGTGATCTCCAATCAATTAGTTAATCAATTAGATCAATTAACTAGTCAGTTATAATCCATTTAAAAGTCAACTTGGGTTTTATTTGATTTGAATTTTTATTTACTTTCTATTTTTATAATTTCACCCCTCCTATATAAAGGGATATTTGGCATTGCAATAGTCAGGTCAGGGTTTATGAGAATTTGAGATTTATTTTTCTCCCTATCTCTTCTCCCTTCACGCGATCTCTGCAGTTCTGGATGTCCAAATCCCTCATATCCGTCGAGTCTTCTCTTTTTTCACCTTCCAACTTTTCCACCAAATAAAATTTTCCACGTCGCAAATTTCTCATTTGCAACATCCTTTTTCACATATATTTCTTTAGGACTCCTAATCTAGTTCAAAGGAAATTGAAATCCCCTAATCAAGATTTTATGAGCATGTGGTTGTTCACTTTGGCTTTGGCGAATACGGTCTTAGGACTTTCGGAAGCTTGGAGATAGACAAGAGACACGGGTATTTCGCATGTGGCCTTTTTCATCACATTCATCTAGGAGGAAGTCTACTTGTTGTCATGGACTCATGGTACCCTACTAGGCTTTGATTAACTTGAGTCGTCTATTCATGTTTGCTTACCATGCTGACGTTTTTTTACCATGTTCACTACAACTTCTACTACTGCGACAAAGTCACAGTATCCTTTGCCTAGAAGGATATCATTGTCAAATTGAGTGGTTCCTTTTATTGTACCTTATGGGACTCTTTTGAAGGACTATTAGGATAGAATGGGTGGTATGAATAGAACAATGTATGGAGGATATAGCTACTAGCATACATAATTTTGTAGAACATTTAGTAGGAGAATACATGGAGGTCAACTTGGGGAGAGCACGAATGAACTTTTGGAGAGGCATTCACATGACAAGGCAAGAGATTGCTACACAATTGTGCATGGTGTGTGTGTGTGGGGGGGGGGACCTTCTGATTCTAGATAAACATTAGACTAAGATGGGGTGAATAAGGGGCTGGTTCGGCAGATTCTTTGTGTTGGATGCGAAAAAAGACGCAGTCATTGCGTTATGCTGCCCTTCTATTGAGGAGGCACGATGGTCTTGATTACTTCAATTGTGGTTAAATCATCCGAAGGAGCAATTAATAGATTTTCCCCCAAATGATGGGAGAGCTATTTATTGAGGAGAGCACAAACGAGTATGTGGAAATATCTTATAAGGCGCCGTCTACCATTTGTTTAGATGGAGAGATGACCAAATATGCAATCTAATATGAAAGGTGCATGTGTCTCTTTAAGTGAGGATTCTTATGTGGTTACTATGGAGTAAGAGGCTGGTGTATAGGGCATTCACGACATGCTTTGTTCATGACTCGATTATCATATGTCAAATGTGTGAGAATCAAGGGTTTAAATATCAGTTTTGGATATCGCATCGACACCATATCGATACGATATTTCAGCAAAATTTCATCAAAATTTCCCCCATATCGACCAACATTTGTGAAGGAATGATCGGAAAATGTCCTCGTATCACCATTTTGCTCGTAATTTCGGTTCCTTGTCGAAATCGAAATTTCAAGAAATCTGAAACCATGCTTGGAGAATGAAATAGAGGATATTGACCACCTATTTATTATGTATAGCAGCATTGATGATATATATAGTGAAGCCACGACGAATTGGTTAGACACTTCATCAACACACACACAATTCTGTAGAAGGTTGAAGCCTCAATTTATTGTTCTGGAGCACTGCGGACTGAAGTTCGAACCCTATATTGGGCAATTTGATCAGCAAGCAATCCTCTAATTTTCAAGGGAGAGAGAGAGAATGTTGAGCGATCAATGGATTTTCACCCAAATTATGGTAGTGCTATTTATTGAGAAGAGCACAAACGAGGGCCTAGATAATTGGGTATGGGATGGGGAGTTATACGTGGAAAGATCTTATAAGGTGGCGCTGTCTACCATATGATTAGATGCAGTGATGACCTAAGATGCAATCTAATCTGGAAGGTGCATATGTCTATTAAGTGAATATTCACATGTGGTTACTCTGGATTAAGAGGCTGGTGACTAGGGCATTCATGACACACTTTGTTCAAGACTCGATTATCATATGCTCAATGCACGAGAAGGAAATAGAGGATATTGACCACCTATTCCGTAAGCATAGCAGCATTGCTGTTGCATGGAGTGAAGCCATGTCGAATTAGTTGGACACTTCATCAAGCCACAAACAATTTTATAGAAGGTTGAAGCCTCAATTTATTGTTCTAGAGAACTGCGGGTTAAAATTCTAACCCTATGTTGGGCAATTTGGTCAGCAAGCCATCCTCTAGTTTCAAGGGAGAGAGAGTATGTGGAGAAAATTGTAGCACATGCGCGATTTTTATGTAACTCTTGGATGATTCAATTGTAATTTCTTTGTTTTAATAAATTGGGTTTTGTCGGTGACTAAAATTCATTCTGAAAGTGTACAAGATTCTTCTAAAGCATACAACTTTCTAGATGCATATGATTATAGTAAGATAGGTAGATCTTCTATTCATCTTTTGATGAAGTACTATATTATTGGATATATAGGAATCGAAATTTGCCGAATCACATATGTTATGAATTTCTAGATCGTGGGTCTACGCTCTTCATCATCTTGCTTGTCTTCTGCATGCGGCATTAAGACTGAATGGCTTTGAAAGTACGCTTATTCCACATACTACCTACCAATGGTAGGCCACCCTGTGGAATATTCATGGGAGGGCAAAAAGTTATGCATCTTGACAGCGGAAACTTCTGAGTCATACTTATAATTGCTTTGAGAGATGGGGGATCATGAAAAACTATATTGACATGAACTGCCAGATGAACAACATTTAGAGGATTGTTTCCAATTTGGCGGATACAAGGTTGCTGGGGGGGGGGGGATTAGGTGTGCTCGGAGAAGAAAGTTTCTCAAACACCCGGTAACATTATATTTACCAACATTTTTAACTGGATCTGCTCTACTAAACAAGATGACTTAACTGTGGTGGACCACTATTCCGCTATTGAATCCTTTGTAAAATACTGTCTATTTTTAACCTCTTTTGCTGAGATAAGCAGGGTACACAGATAGCCAAAGATCGATAAACCAATTGCATTTTTGACGATCTCCTTAGTCCATGTTTCAGAGAGATAAAGATTATTTGTTTTCTTCTGACGGTATTCCACATCTGGTGATTGTTTACACTTATTTAGAAGATTGATTTCGCCCCTGTATTGCTCGCCTAACGGCTATATTGTCTCTACAAATACCACAGTCTTTGATGCTTGTGGTTGTGGTCATGCCTCTGCTGTCTTGGAGGTTATTCCTCTGGTTGTGGATGTGATTGTGCTGGCATGGTCATGATTGTGATTGCTATGCCTATTTATGTGTGCATTTTTCTAAAAAGATAATATCATAAAAGGGTGGGTTGTTGTAGGCAGGTATTTACCCAAAAGATATATTTATTTATTCGAATTGTAATATTTACAAGCAATATATCAAGTAGTTAAATAAAGAGCACTCATGTGCCAAAACATTCTCCTCAAAGCTCTTTCAAAACTTTTCACTGCTCGAACATATCCACTCAATCCAACATGGTACCCCTCAAACCATATGTGCATTGCTAGCTCACAAATCATTTTTTGTTTGATTCTCGATTTTAGCAGTTTTCTCATTATCTCAGTGCTTTCGTTGTCTTTGTTCATATTTGGAGGTAGCCGTTATCATGTGGCACATGTCATCATAGCCTTTTGAACATGGAGCATGAGCTCAACACCATATTGACCTCTTTGTTTTATTGTTTGCCGTTTTGTTTTGAAATGTGGATTCCCTTTTGAATCTTCTTCAAATACGAAAATAATAAATACCCAAGAATATACTCAAAATTTGTCTTCTTCTTTGCACCATTAAGATTTTTTCTTCTTATGTTTTTGAATCACTCGACATTTATTTTTTGCAGCGATTTTTTTACTGAAAGCATGCACATGATGTTTATGCTAACCACTTTATCTTGCTGTGCAGTATGTTATAAGAGATGGTTCAAAAAATAGCAGGAAAGACAAGGGAACATTTATTCTGGCATCCAGAAATGAGCAGCGGCAGCATTTAGACAAATCTGCTACCACAACTTCTGGGAATGGGAAGGATGCAGCGGATAATGAAACTGGTATCTTAGATCCATTTTTTTTGTCTTTTTTGCATAACACAATCATATAGACTGCATTGCTGGATTATGCCGTTTTTTCTGCTTCGTTCTGATGTCTTTAAATTATATCTTCTCCAAACAAGAAATTATATCTCTTTGACCCTTTTTTGTGAGTTAGGCTTATTTAAAGCTTAGTCATTTGGGTGGAGAGCCCATTGCTCAACCATCAAACTATTTGAGTCTGCTATGGTTTTGTCCGGTCTTTCTAAAGTTTGCTAGGAGATTCTGATGGTTCGTGGTTGGCCATGGACAACCAATTTTGGAGGAACATAATATTTGATCGCTATAATTACGATTACTTTTATTTCTGGAGGCAAATAACTTTTTTGGCATGCCAAAGTAGTAAGAGTTGCCAAAATACATCAGAAGGAGATGGAGTCTCCACGAAAGGACCCTGCAGACCAGGATCCAAGTAGCAAAAACACAACAAAGTTTGCCTATAATTACAAATAAGATTTGCAATGTATTTGGCGGTGGGCACCTTAGCGTGTTTCCCCCGTTTTGGACTAAAAAATACAAACAAGAGACTATTTCCAAAAAGAACCCAATAGATCTGGACCAAAACAAAAACTCAAAAGTTTTTGATAGGGAGGGCTGGACATGCAAAAACTCCGATTGCTTGACCCGAGGCAAATGATTAGCGAGGCGGTGGTTGCGAGGGATTCTCGTATGGAAGGGGAAAGGAAATTGGGAAAGCTTTTGTGAAATATTTTCACGGTATATGTAGGAGGATTGAACTGATGTGATAGAGGTGGGTGGGGTTAGGCGTGCCTGGCCTCATGCTAGAGTAGTGTGCCCCACGACCTCAAATATCGGTTTTGCCCTTGTGTCACAGACATGGGGAAACAGAATCAAAGTTTCATCGATATCGGCAGAAGTTTAGACAACGAGCACTGATTCTTGAAGAGACATGGGGGCGAATTTCACTGTGTCAATGACCTTTCGCCAAGTCTGTAACACCAACATTTGTGTGAAATGTCACTGAATTTCGGTGAAATTTCAACCCATGGTGTGCTCATTAGGTTGTTCGTGAAGGAAGAGGTGAAATGAGTCGTGCCAGAGCTAAATGATGGAGCATCGGGTCCATAGTAGGCTGATGTAACATGTCATTGGCATTCTAAATTGTCAATGTATCAGAGAGCCAAACTTTGGCATAGGTTTTGTCCGCCTCCCACGAGGCGTTACCCCACTCTTCTCCACGGGCTCCTTCTCAGTAAGCATGTATTTCTTACCATTTGACTTCATAGGGCTCATGAACTGCATAGCCCAGAGCTCATAATTTGTCCCGTTCATTTTGACAATAGGCGTTGGACCTCTGAATATGCCTGTGACGGGTACATCTACTTTGTTCTCAGACATATCGCCGGAGGTAGAAGAATAGGGTTGTGGAGATCAAAGAGTAAATGTCTACACAAACATAGGTGGATTTGGATGCATATATAGACTTATGCACCCGAATCCATCAACCAAATGAGGGGATTGACGCCAGCGCGTGGATTTAAGACACGTGGGCGGCAAGTGAGGGGGCGGCAACGGTGGGCGAGGGGCGGAGGGTGGGGTTAGGGTTTTGGATACCCGAGCTCCGGTCTAGGACCACCGCTCTGATACTATGTTGGGAAAAATAATAGATGTGTTTATTTCTGGGAACCCTAGGCTCTCTTATATAGGGGAGAGATCTATGGGTAAATTACATAAGATAGGCATAAAGGAATAAAATAATCGAAAAAGTACACAGAAATATAGAAATATCTCTACACTTTTCGATTCTTTTTGTTTCAGAAGATCTTATATAGACTTATAGAGGGTCATATATCCCCCCATTGAAGATAAGTTGGTAGCAATTTTTGTTCACCATATTTCTTTTTACCTTGGAGCACAAAGCAAGTATCGACGTCTGACATGTTAATATATATATATATATTCCAGAATTTATTACCTTGACCCTGATGGGTTTCGTTTGGCCTATTTTTAAGTGCTTCTGCCTATTTATATTTTACATCTTTGTTCTGTAACGCTTTCTTCATAGAGATTTTTTAATTTCTGGTACATTATATTCATTGGGGTAAGTAATAGCTTGGTCAGCGCCATAACCTAACTTAGAAAACTAGAAAGGCATTTCTTTACCATTTCCGATTGCACAGTAAAGACCAGTATTAAAGATATCCCAGGCTTTGAGAGTCTCTGGTGAAACTTGAAATATGACGTATGATTCCTCTTGAACCAATCATGCTGTATCTACTATGAATTAAAGCGTTCGAAAGGAGGGCTACCTTGATCATACTGGAAAAATATTTCCAAGGATTACAAGATAGATGAGCAAGGTTAAAACACTTAAGGTCGGTCATACCCCAACCTCAAAAATCCTTGGCAGATAGATCCTATTCAAGGTCACTAGACGTGGTTTATTTGAACTGATGGACCTATTCCGGATGTACTTAGCCCTTACAGAATCAAGTTTACGAATTATATTATTGGCAGTGACATATTATTCGTATAATGAATAATAACTGATGTAATTGCCGAATTAAGAATGATACAACGGGAAGAGATAAGTAGCAAAATGTCCCAGAGCCCATCAATCCTTTTGTCAACCTTATCTATAACATAGTTCCAAAATTTTATCGGTAAAGAATTTACGCAAATCCCATGTCGCAAATAAGACAGGTCAGACGCCTTCGTGAAAACAGCTGAGATGCACGTTTTAGGATGGTCTGTTTTCGAAGTTAATTATGAAGGACTTGGAGTAGTTTATCAGAAGTCCTGAAATTTTGGGGATGTCATGAACGCGGCAAATATTTCTCAATGTATTTTCAGCATCCTCTGAGATCAACATGTCATCTGCGAGTTGGACGTTAGAGATGATATATCTTTCTTTTTTGAGGCATACCCTCGTATTAAGCCATTCATATGAGCATGTCAAAGCATATTATCAAGGATCAACATAGGGAAGCTGATGAGTGAGGTGATCGGGAGGTTCACCTTGTCGAAAGACTCTTGGAAGTGTAAAAGTTTCACTATCACCACTGTTGGTTGTAACTGCGAGCTTCACAGTGGAGAGAAGGCGATAAATTCTGGAGACTATACATAGGTGATTTCCAATCCAATGCCGGGATCTAATTAGGAAGTTCCAATCTACATAAGGCAAATCCTTTTTGAAGTCTATTTTAATAACAACCCCCTTGGTGTGTTGCTATTTCTGGCCATCAATAATCTCAAATGCTGTAGTAACGCAATCCTTTGCTTCCTTCTTTAAGGAAGACAGAAGTTTGACGGGAGAGCTCTGGCGTTGTTTGTGCCATCCGATTTGCCATTGCTTTGGATGATATCTTAATACTACAGTCGATGAGGCTAATCGATCGATAACTTTCAATCCACAGTGCATGATCTTTTCGGTGTCAGAGTTAATCACTGCAAAATATAACTTTTTAAGGGATCGCTTTCCCGACCTCTGTCAATGAAGTGAGTGAAATCATGAAAGAGAGCAAGAGTTTCTTAATACAACAATCATGGTAGAAGTTGATGGAGAAGCCTTCCAAAGTAGGTGCCTTCTCTTTTAAAATCAAAAGTGACCTTCTTTATCTCATAAGGGAAGAATTCCCCAGCATCAATGTCACCAGCAATTTTGAATATGAATGAGCAATTCACCTCCAAATCTTTAGTATTTTGGAGAATAAAAAACTCTTAGATGTACTTACTAAAAAGCTTCAGATTTGTACATAGTGTGCCAGTAACATAAAGTGATGCAATGTGACTCTGAGCCTATAGACTTGGACATGTAGAAAGTTAGAGTTAGACTCACCAAAATTTTTGCAGTCCCGTTTAATGCACAGGCAAAAAGGAGTTCATTACGATTCTTATCATTTTCCATAGCTTGATTTAGTAGAGATTGGAGGCGGTCATCAAGTGCAATGTCATTTTGGTGATCTTCCACCTTCATTTAAAGATCAATAATCCCAGTATTATGTCTATAAATGTTTAGTATGCTTGCTTGTTTCCAAAGTTTAATCACTCTTCTAAGTCCAAGAAGTTTGGTTGCCAGCGGTATAGAGCTAGAGCGTGACCAATTGGTTAACACAAGGTCATTGAAACCTGTAAAAGAATTCAAGATATTTTCATATTTTATAGTTGTAATGACTGTATACTTATGCCGGTGTTTTCAAGCTTGCCTTTTAATTGGAATTCAATAGTTTTCTGTTTGTATTAGTTGGTTCAGTTATAATTACTTGGATCTAGGGCAAATGTTTAATATGCTATATTTTATTGACCATGATATGCTAATTGACGCAAAGAAGGAATCGGTCTCGTCCTTGTGAGAATTTGTCTACATCCTGAAAATCAGCCTGAGGCATGATATTTTGTAGACTTCGAGAATGAAAGTTTATCCTCTAGTTGCACTAAAAAAACCAGGAACATGATCTGTGGAATGGATGCTTATAGTGCTGCATCTTTTGCTTGAGGATAGACTGCTGCCTTTCCCAAAATGGACAAAGTAGCTCATTCCTTTTTATTCCCATGCCAATCCTAATATCTTAAACTAGCCTTTGTCTGGAGTCTGGATGCATGCATAACATTAATTGAAAATAATGTATTTTATGCATGACATGAAAAGAAGATTCTTTTCGTGTTGCTGTGATCACTTTTTCTTTATGTTCTCTATAAGGCTTACCTCATTTAGAGCAGAAATCTAATTTCTAAACGAACACATGCTTTGGCTATTCTTTTGGAAAATTTCTGTCTTCTATTTAGTTTTTTTAATATTTTTCACTTCCTTTACTTTAAATTCTAGTTTAACACTGATCTTGCACTAGATATCTGTCCAAGTAATTTCTATCTGTGCCTCAACATTTACATTGCTGTGCAAGTAATAAGATGTTCACTTTGTTTTTTAGTTACTGGTTCTGTGGAGGGGATTTCTAGTGGAAGTGATTCTACAAGGAAAAAAGTTGTGCTGCTAAAAGGAAAGGATCGGGAATTCTCTCTTGTAAGCCTTTGCCAATTTATAGCTCACCAACAATGTCCAGACTTTTCATCCCTGTATTTCTCTGACATGTTCAATAACAGGGTCCAGGCGTTATACATCAGCATCAATCTGCAGGAACTTCTTCTAGCAACTCATCTTTTAAGCAAACTTCTCGCCATGGAGCAAGTGGCATGATGATCAGAAATGTTCTTTCAAAGGAAGCACATAACTTGGATAAATTGCAGGTTCAGAATTTGGAAAAGGAGAGGCGACCCCCTCGTCCCCCTAGCATTCGCTCACTGTCGAAGGATCGTAACTCCAACACCTCTGTTGGTGATAGAAGAAATAATAATGACAATATTTCTGTGAATGATTTGCACTTATCCGTCTTAACAGATAAACATGATAGGCGGATCAGAAGTAAAGACAGGCATTGGGCTCCTCTTCGTCGCTCAGATGGTACACACGCTAGTGATGATTCTTTTCAATCTCACAGTGTGCAAGCTTTGATGGAGCCAATGGAACACTTCTCTTTCACGTCTAGTGTTGCTAAAGTCGGGGAGGATAATACAGGGAATCAAACTTCTCACCGTTCAGGGCGTGGTGGCATATCAGTTTCCTTCCAAGATGGATCACCAACTCATGGTGAAATAAAAGGCGATTCTTCCATTTTATGCAAGAGTGGGGAGAGCAGAGCCGTTGGTGGAAGAGGGGGTCTTTCCATTACTGAAAATGGTCAGTTTTTTACTAGCAGTTTTAACTTTGTTTTCTGGATTTATTCTATTGTATTTTGGTAATACATTTCCAAGTGGTTATTTCTAATTTTTTCAATTGATTTTGTAGGCATTCATAGGTATAGTGGTCGTCGTGGAGTTAAAGAAGTTGACGGTTCTGTTAGCCTTTCTGATGGGAAACATATAAAACGAGGCATGGTTGGCTATGGTTCCCATGAGGTAAGTAGAGCGATTGGGTTATTCACCGATTCGTTTCGTATGTTATTGACTGTCTTGTTGATTTTTTCCAGCAGATGCAGATATGGGTTCAAAAGACAGGTTCTGGTTAGTATTTCATGGTAAGATATACAATTCCTCTTTCTCACTTTATAAATCAGTCACTGTTTGGTTGTTGCTTAAAAGTCTTTTAGGCTCACTAGTATCTCGTGGCTTGTGCTTGCGTGCAAACGGCTTTTCAATATGATATTTTTTAGTTTATTGTTTAATTTAAATGAAGCAGTGCCCTTCCAATCATGGTCTTGTCAACCACATCATATTCTCGTTCCATTCATTGTTCGCATGAGTTTCTCTTTAGGCAGAATTTCTATTTGTCGACGAGTTGATCCTGCAAATGACATGTTATACTCGTTTGAGTGAAAGTGTGGTAAGCTCAATTGAGGGAGGAGGAATAACAAGAGCCCACCTGTGACACCCACGGATATGGGATACTCGTTTACATATTACTCATAGTATCTTGTTAGCTCGAGATTGCATTAGGTACCAAAAATGAGGGAAAATTTTTCGCGTTTTCGAATGACATTTACATTTAGATTAATTTAGTTCTTTGGATACATGTTAAATTTATATGGAAATTAATATAATATAAATTGATGGCACATTGTTGGTTCTGTGGCTTGTTAATTAAATCATGCTCGGTCGTGGACTCAGGATATCACAAATACAAGAACCTCAAAATGAGTCTCGTCCTCGAGCGTCAAGATTCAGTATAAGGTTAATATGTGTTTTGTCTGGATATCATCTGGCCGTAAAAACCTTAAAGGAAAAAACAAGCCATATTCTTTCAACTTGTATAATAAATGGCTTGTTTTGACGATTACATGAAATGAACTGTGGTTTTCGTACCCGCGTGTCTGCTTCCGTTTCTTATATTGCCTCTTCGACACCATGTTGGTGTCTTAGTACCTTGACTAGGGAAATTTCTTTGCTGTGAAGCTTCCTCACATTTCTATTGAGTTTCTGCACTAGCCTCTCCTTGTATGTCAAGTCTGGCTATGTGTCAAAGTTCTCGTAGCTGATGACGCATTGAGGGTCGTGCACGTAATTCCTTAGATTGGATATATGAAATTCATCGTGTATGTTTGACTGGCATGGAGGAAGTGCTACTTGATAGGACACCTTTCCTACATGAGAAATAATCTCAAATGGTCCAACATATCATGACGCGAACTTGCCACGAACACCAAATCTCTGTATTCCCTTTGTGGAGAAGAGGAAGGAATGGGATGCCTATTCCATAGGGCTAGGGTCTCTTATATAGAGAGAAAACCCTAGAGAGTACAAGAGTAAAAATACATAAATGCCCTCGAGGGGTTACGGAACTCGAAGAGTTAAAGGTTACGGAACCCGAAGGGTTAAGGGTTACGGAACCTGAAAGGTTACAAATATAATTGTAATATAATAATTCTAACACTCCCCCTCAAGTTGGAGCATATCTGTCGATCATGCCCAACTTGGATACTAAGTACATTAGGCGCTTCCTTGGAAGAGCCTTTGTGAGGATGTCTGCAAGTTGAAGTTCAGTGGAGATGTGTGGAGTGCTGATTCGTCCTTCTCGTACTGCATCACGAATAAAATGGCAATCAACTGAAAACTGGATTGGTGGCGATGTATGTGGCAGACTTGTCGCAGTATAAGGGTACAGGAGTGGCGACTGACATGCCAAGTTGTGTTAAGAAAGAAATAAGCCATGTGATTTCACATGTGGCCTGAGCCATTGCCCTGTATTCTGCTTCCGCACTAGATCTGGATACCACTGTCTGCTTCTTGCTTCGCCAAGTGACAAGGTTATCCCCAACAAACATGGTGTATCCTGTAGTGGATCGGCGGTCCTCAGGAGAGCTAGCATAGTCAGAATCTGTATAGGCAGAGATATTAGTGTGTCCATTCACCCCATAGAAAAGTCCACGTCCGGGAGATTCCTTCAAATATCGAAGGATCAAAAGAACATCCTGCCAGTTACTGTAAAGAGGTTTCTCCATATATTGGCTGGCTCTGCTCACAGCATATGATATATCTGGCCTCGTAGCAGTGAGATAGAGTAATTTTCCCACTAAGCTTCTGTATCGTGTTGCATCCTCAAATGCTGGATCAGTAGATGCTGAATATTTTCTCACTTCTGCAGGGATGCCAGATGGCTTGCATCCAAGAAGTCCTGCCTCAGTCAGAATATCGAGGCAATACTTTCTCTGTGAAAGATGGAGCCCCTCTGTAGTGCGTATTACTTCGATGCCAAGAAAATAACGAAGTTGACCGAGATCTTTCGTGATAAAGACCTTCTTGAGGAAGGCCTTGGTCTCCTGAATACCATCTACATCATCTCCTGTGATAACCATATCATCAACATAGACAGTAAGGATAATCGTGCCAGTAGAACGTCGTCTAACAAAGACAGAGTAGTCAGATGTTGTCCTCTGAAAATCAAGTGTGTTGATCTCCGTAGTGAGCCTGTCAAACCATGCCCTTGGGCTCTGCTTCAGGCCATAAATGGCCTTGCATAGTCGACATACATGCTCCCCCTCGACTGCATACCCCGGCGGTTTCATCATGTAGACCTCCTCCTCAAGATCACCATAAAAAAATATTCTTCACATCAAGTTGATAAATGGGCCAAGCCTTGTTGGCAGCAACAGAAAGAATGGTACGTATCGACCCCATTCTGGCAACAGGCGAGAAGGTCTCAAAATAATCAACTCCAAAGGTTTGTGTAAAACCTTTTGCAACAAGTCTGGCTTTCAACCTGTCAATAGAACCATCAGGTGACTGTTTGGTCGTGAAGACCCATCGACATGCCCCAGGGCGAACTCCCAGGGGGCACGGCACAAGATCCCACGTACCCCGGGAGGTAAGTGCATCCATCTCCTCATCCATGGCCTGTCGCCAACTTTGATCTTGCATTGCACTGAAATGATCTCTTGAAACGGTAATAGCATTAAGAGCATCTGCAAATCTCTTGTCTCAGCTAGATAAACCATCTGTAGAAGTAAAATGTGACATGGGGTAATACGTACATTTCCTTTTTTGCTTGCGTAGAGCTATAGGAAGTTCCCCAGGTACATCCGGGACAGAAGTGGTGGGAGCACTTGAAGTGGTCATATCATCCTGCATAAAAGGGACAGACAAAGGTACAGACACTGGTGTAGGAGGTATAGAGGTACGCTGGCGAGGATAGACGATTGGTGGAGGAGGGAGGTCCAGAGGAATGTCACATACAGACTGTGTGAAATAACTTGTTTGCTCAAAGAAAGTGACATCAACAGATACATGGTATCGACGTCCAACAGGATCATATCAGCGATAGCCTTTCTGGGTACGAGAGTACCCAAGAAAGACGCATTTGATGGCACGAGAGGATAATTTGTCAGCTGCATGAAAGTTATGAACAAAGGCAATACAACCAAAAATTCGCAGAGGTATGGGAAAAGGAGACTCGGTAGGATAAAGTAAGGAAAATGGAGTTGGCCCTTTGAGAACTGATGAAGGAACACGGTTGATGAGATACACTGCACTAAGGATAGCATCTCCCCAATATTGTTTAGGAACATTCATTTGACTAAGAAGAGATCTGGCAACATTTAGCAAGTGTCGGAGTTTCCTCTCAGCTATACCATTCTGTTGTGAGGTATATGGACATGATGTTTGGTGAACAATTCCCTGGGATGCAAAGAAAGAGATCTAGTCATGTTGGGTTAACTCAAGAGCATTGTCGGTACGAATGATCTTAACAATGCTAGAAAAGTAAGTTTTAACATATTGGAAGAAATTTCTGACAATCTGATTAATCTCTGAACGTTCCTTTATTAGATAGACCCAAGAAGATCGACTATAATCATCAACGAAAACTATAAAGTAGCGATGACCACTTAATGTGCGGATCGGACAAGGTCCCAAAACATCATAGTGAACAAGATGAAAAGCAACAGTACTACGAGACTCAATACTTATAAGAAACGAAGTTCTATGGTGTTTCCCGAACTCACATGCCTCGCACTGAAAGGGCTTCAGAGCAGAGAGTTCAGGAAACATCATGGAGATGGCCTTTGGCAGAGGGATGTCCAAGGCGTCGATGCCATAGGAGCGGATCTTCGGAGATAGATGCAGTACCAACAAAATTGGAGTCTGAGGGTATGTCAAGGTAATATAGGCCGTTCTTCTCATAACCCCCCACCAAAAATCTGCCTCGTCCGAATGTCCTGAAAATAACAACAAGATTCATCAAATATCACACGACAATGAAGCTCAACACAAAGCTTTGAACTGACAACAAGGTAAGAGGAAAATCAGGAGCACAGTGAACCCCCCGAAAGTCGGAGTTTGGAAGAGAATTCCATAGTTCCGACACTAGTAATCTGTGGTTGAGTCCCATTAGCAACTCGAACTAACTTGACAGAGGTAGATGGTATGGAAGAGGTGAGCAGACTACCTTCTCCAGTGAGATGAGTAGAGGTGCCGGAATCAATAATCCAAGTTGGAGTAGAAGTGATAGCAGAGTTGGCTATGTTACCTGAAGGAGTGGCCAGAGCAGCAGTTGTAGTGTTACTAGTGGTGGTAGGCCCTGGAGTCTGAAGGATCTGCATTAGGCGGGAGTAATATGCATCATTAAGATGAATAGTCTTGCCACTGGAGGTAGGCGATGCTTTTTCTACATCATAGGCATCCTCATAAGCATTATTGGCGTGATAAGAAGGTACGCCAAACTTCTGCCAGCATCGTTCAGCCGGGTGGTTCCACCTACCACAGTGAGTGCATGGGGCAATAGAGTCTCGCCCACGACCACGACCAAAGTCACGGCCTCGTCCATATTCCCGTCCACGGCCACGACTTGGATCGCGACCGCGTCCTCCTCGCAAGTCGTATCTGCCTCGTCGCCCAGATGAGGCGATGTGTGCAAAGTTCTCTGTTGAAGGTAAGACAGGAGGCCGGGCAGCGGATGTCTCGAGCTCCTCAAGTCGACCAAAGATGGCCTTCATTGTTGGCAGTGTGTTTGATATAAGAAATTGCTCCTTCGTTGCATGGTACCTAGAATGCAGGCCATCAAGGAAGCGGTAAACCTGCCAGTCAGCACGCTCTTGTATCTGTTTGGTGCAACATGAGGGCTGGAATATTGCAAGCTCCTCATACAGACTGGATAGATGCCTGTAGTACTCGATGAGGGTGGAATCACCCTGAGATGTCGACCAGATTCGCCTGTAAATATCTGCAAGGTGTGATTTCGTCTTCTTTTGGGAGTATGTTTGCTCGAGATCCTCCCACATTTCCTTGGCCGTATTTTTGTAAAGAAGATTTGAGGCAATATGAGCCTCAACACTGTTGGTCATCCAATTGATAACCAAATAGTTATCGGTTTGCCTGTTGTCATACTCTTTGTCCTTTTTATCTAAAGGATCTTTAGTCAAAATGTAAAGTTTCCTCTGACCACCAATGAATACCATAAAAGATCGAGACCAGAGCACGTAATTTTCTATGCCTGTGAGTTTGATAGTAGTGCCTTGTGCCATAATATTTGTGGCCAAGGACTTTGTCTCGGTAGAAGAAGATGCCATGGTGGTCTTAAAATAGAAAGACGATCCTGTGATCAACTAAGGATGCATATAAGAGCTAAAAAATGCCCTAAAACTCACGTTTGCCCTTGACGAAGGGCTGAAAACCCCCAATGGACAGCATATTTGGATTCTTGGAAGCGATCTGTGATGAGTTTTGTATCTCCAAAGAGTCCTACAGTACCCGTGGAGGGTAGCTATGGGGCTGACGACCTTCGTAGGTCCTGAAAGCATCGGGTAGCGCTAGCGGGAGGGCTGCTGCACTAAAGGCGATTGGAGGGCCTTGCGCGAGACCCTAATTCAGGGAAGAGGGCCCCGCACAGGCTTTTGCGAGGCTTGAAGGTGGCGGTGGGGATTTTAGATCAGAACCTCGGTCTAGGACCGTTGCTCTGATACCATGTGGAGAAGAGGAAGGAATGTGATGCCTATTCCATAGGGCTAGGGTCTCTTATATAGAGAGAAAACCCTAGAGAGTACAAGAGTAAAAATACATAAATACCCCCGAGGGGTTACGGAACTCGAAGAGTTAAAGGTTACGGAACCCGAAGGGTTAAGGGTTACAGAACCCGAAAGGATACAAATATAATTGTAATATAGTAATTCTAACACCCTTAATGAGAGATGCTCGTAGGAACACCTAATCTCTTACTTGTTTTTTACAGAAATTTCATTAGTACGAGAGATTGAGTTGAATGTTGATAATATTGAGTAGATTAAGAGAAGATGATCGGATTACCTGAACTCCAAATCTCTTCTCCGACGTTTTACATAACTTTTCTGCCAGCTCTGTGCCGTCAGAAGCTTTCACCTCACAAGGTCAACAACCTTCACAGTCTCTTCCAAGTGATCCATGGAGTAAAGAGCTCGTTCTCCTACCTCATGTTAATCGAGAGGTGCGAGGCATATCCGACAGTATTGGGCTTCGAATGGTACCATATCGATATCGGAATGATGGCTGTTGTACGGAAATTCTACCAATATCAGGTGGTCCTTCCAGGTCCCTTTCCACTTTAGAGTACGTGCACGTAGCAAATCCTCAAATGTTTGAATGGTATGCTTGCTATGTCCATCGGTCTGCGGATGGTATGCGAAACTCATCTTCAGCTCTGTCTATAGTACTGACATGAATTGATGCCAGTAGTGAGATGTACACCTCAAGTCTCTGTCAAACTCTACCTCACGCGTTATATCATAAAGTCTGATAATATCCTGCACATACAATCTAGATAACCTAGGTGGATTGTAGGTCATGCTGACATGTATGAAATGGGCTGACTTGGTCAATCTGTCGACAACGACTCAAAAGCATCGTGGTCACTTGGTGTCCTTGGCAACCTGGTGATAAAATTCCATAGAAATACACTCTCACCTTCACTCAGGAACATGGAGAGATTGTAATAATCCTGGCGGTCTTCTGTGTTCAACCTTAACCATCTGATAGGTCATTTATCTGTTAACATGATGTGGTAACACACTTTATCCCGTCCACCAAAATGTTGACACAGATCCTAGTACATATTCGTGATGCCAGGATGGGTAATCAATCGTGAACTGTGTACTTCATCAAGAATATGTATGCGTAACTGCTCATAGTTGGGCACAACGACCCGGCCAACCTTCCACAAAATGGACTTAGTTTCCACTAAATCATCATCTTTGTCCTTGATGGCATGCATGCATTTGTCTCGAATTCAAGGGTTTGTCCTCCGTCCTTATACTATGCGATCCCGAAGATAGATGAATTAAGGAGGCACGTCAGTAGATATGGACGCACTCTCATGAGGATGCCAATCAGTCAAAGCTGCGAGCATATCGTACGCGTATATCTAGTTTGTCGTATGTGCATGAGCTCTCCTTCTAAGCGCACTTGTCACTACATTTCCTTTACCGGGATGGTTAGAGATCATGCAGTCCAAATTTTTCAGTAACTCAAATCGTCGATGTTGTCTCATGTTCAACTCTTTCTGAACAAATATGAATTTCAAACTCTTGCAATATATGAAAATCTCAAAATTCACCTCATAGAGACAGTGGCACAAGACCTTTAAAGCGAAAACAACTGCCACCAACTCCAAGTCTTGGACGGGGTAATCTTGCTCATGCGGCCTTATCTGATGTGATGCGTAAGCAATCATGTGACATCGCTGCATCAACGCCGTTCTTAAACCTTCAGTTGAAACATTTGTGTATATTGCATACTCCTAAGTGCCTGAAGGTAGTGCAAGAATAGTTACAGTTGTTAATTTTCCTTCAGTGTCCTGAAGACTTGTTTGTATGAATCATCCTAAATGCAAGGCCTTAAATGTCGGTTTCGGTCACCATTTCGGTATCGACCAAAACAGAATTTCGATGGAATTTCGGTGGAATTTCGACCGAAATTTCGATCATTTCGGTCATTTTTTGTATTAGGACCCCCGTATTTCGGTCATTTCGGCCATTTCGGTCAAATTTCGATTTCGACTGGATATCGATATTCGACAGAAATTCGACCGAATTTCGTTGAAATTTGAGGCCCTGCCTAAATGAAAGGAATTCCCTTCTTGTCAATCGTGTTAAGGAAAGAACAACTTATGCCCTTGAAGTGTGTCTTGATCGGAGATTGATCTTTGAAAACACCGAAGATCAAGGTTGCAGAAAGCGGCAGTGTTGCAATAGTCGGCCGACTATACCGAATAGTCGGTCCGACTATGCGGTGCGGGGGGGTACCCGACTGAATAGACCTCCAGTCGGGCAATAGTCGGCCCAACCGAATAGTCGGCCGACTATTCGGCCGACTGGACCGACTGGACC
This sequence comes from Ottelia alismoides, assembly GCA_037367405.1. Taxonomy (NCBI): domain Eukaryota; kingdom Viridiplantae; phylum Streptophyta; class Magnoliopsida; order Alismatales; family Hydrocharitaceae; genus Ottelia; species Ottelia alismoides. The sequence continues at coordinate 820,287 of JAZKJV010009625.1, read as the reverse complement.
GACTATGAGGCCGACTGGACCGATTATGAGGCCGACTGGACCGACTATGAGGCCGACTGGAGTTCGACTTTTCATATTTTTATTTTTTATTTTCAATTTTCAAATTTTATGGGTTACGTTTTACCACGGTATCACCACAAATGTCAAATTCTATATATCTATTATATTGATGGGTACTTTTATCTTGGATTCATGTTAAATAATGACCATATATGTATAAAAATATAAGAATATATGTATTATAAATAATTTTTATATTAAAAAATACAAAACCGAATAATTCCGAATAGTCGCCCGAATACCGATTATTCTCTATTCAGTGACCCCTCCGACTGAATACCGAATACCGTCTTCTGCAACACTGGAAAGCGGTAAGTCGGTGCTCGGTCGGCAGGGTCACTGACTAAGGATTAATCAGCAGTCGGGTGACTAATCGGATTTAGTCGGCTATTAGACGGTTTTGAATTTTTTATTTATTTTAAATATATAAATCAATTTTATACACATATTCTTATGTATTTGTATTGATTTGTATATTTTCTATACTATCATAATGAAATAAAAGAAGTAAGTCTTTAAATATAACATTAAGCATATTAAAATAAGTTTGCTATAAAAAATCGAAAAACAAAAAATTTAAAAATTCTCTATGTAAAAGTCGGTTTTGTAGTCGGGCGACTAGGCGGACCAGTCGGCCTGATTAGTCGGGTTGACCGACTAAGGTCCGACTAGGCTTAGTTGAGTCGGCTACCCCACCTACTCGACTAGTCGGGCCGACTAATTGGCCTAGTCGGCCGACTTTTACAACAGTGGCGAAGATACATGTAGCTGATCAAACAAATCATTGATGCGTGGTATAGGATAATTGTTCTTCACCATTTCTTGTTCGCCTGTCTGTAATCTATGCACAATCTCATCGATCCATCCTTTTTCTTAACAAAAAGAACTGGATCACCCCAAGTTATAGTACTCGGCTTCACGAAACTTACGTCAAGTAACTCCTGTAACTGCATCTTTAAATCTCTCAACTCAGCTGGTGTGATGCGGTATGAAGCCTTTGAGATCGGCTGTGTATACAATAGTAATGTGATCTTGAACTCAATTTCTCTCTCTCTTAGGCAGTAATCCTGGCAAAACATTCGGAAATACATCAGGATAATTTGACCTACCTTGATGTCTCGAGCCATTGGCTCTCCCTTAGATGCCTCTCGGACAATTGCTAGAAATGTTTCACATCTTTGGTCAACCTGTCTCTGAGCTCTCAATAGTAAGATATCCTCCATTTTGGAAGCATGCAATGTACCTTTAAAAGTAAACTCGGGTAAGTCTAGAATCCTGAAGACAATCGTCTTCCTGAAGCAATTAACCAGGACATGATGAGTTGACAACCAATACATGTCCAAAATCAAGTCGAAGTCATTGAGATTTAGTAGTAAACAATCTGCGATCATCTCGTGACTACCAATCAACACTGTCAACCTTATGACTATTACTCTTACGATGAACAATTGGCCACCTGGCCCATGGATGTGACGGGAAGGATTTAGGGCCTTCGTAACTCTACCTACTGAAGTTAGAAATCTTGAAGCTCATTATTGCTCCAGAATCAATTAGAAAGGTTCATCTCTAGATGCCGTATTTCTGTGTAAGAATTGATATCATTAATTACAATCGTTGATGTTCGCGGATATTTCTACTGTTTTTTTTCTCTTCTTGGGATTTTTCTGAGAAATGGTGGGATTGGCCTCCTTTAGAGGGTCATCCAAAAAATATAATAATAATAAAATATAGTAGTAACTAATTACAACCTCCAGTGACCCAGGAGGGCTCCAGCATGCCCAAGTACATTTTTGGAATAGAACCTCGACCCTCAAAGATCACACTATTTCTGCCCAACCATATGCACCATATTGTCGCACAAATCTTCAATCTATCAATCTCTGAATCTCCCCACCTCCTGCAAGAAGCAATACTTGTTACTCCAGTCGAGACCCATGATTCCCGCTCTCCGCCATACATCAACCGATCCAGGACAATCAAAAAATAAGTGGTTCACATCCTCCGTCTCACCGCCACATCTACAACACGCCTCCTCAGCTTCGGAGAAAAGCCTCGCTCTCCTTGCTGTCGTCAAAATCCGCTCCCTCCTCAGAAGCCAGAGAAAAACCATTATCCTGGACAGGATCCACCAGGACCAAAGCATACCACAGTCCCTCGACACCACAAAAGAAATATTATAGGGTTGGGCACCCAAAGGTCTATATGCCTTTCGAAATGAGAAGGATCCGTCATGCCAACACCAAACATCCCGCCCAAACGTCGGAATTGCTTGTTCAACAGTCGCCCAGAGAGACACAGAAAATCGGCCAATTTCTGATCCGGCAACTCTGCCACAAAGGTAGGAGCCCAGGATCCGTTTGCCCACACCTCGGCCACACTTGCATTCTTATTTGAAGCCAACACAAACAACCTCGGAAATTAATCGCAGAGAGACCCTCCATCCGTCCAGTTGTCCCTCCAAAATCGAAACATGCTACCATCACCAAGCACAGGCCGCAAGCCCGCAAGAAACCTGCTAAGTCCAGCAAGAATGAGGTAATCCCACTCCAGAAAGTGGTTCTCGCACCTCCCCTGCTCGCATGTACCGTTAGGCTAGAGAAACACTGTAGATTGCCTTGATAAGAGAGGAGCACAATCGTCCCAGGACCCCACACCTTTACCAACCACTTCGCAAGCAACGCTTTGTTCATGACTCCTAGATTCAAAAATCCCAAGCCCCCCTCTCTGGTAGGCGTAGAATCGACGACTAAGCCAAGCCCTTCTCCGGGGGACTTCTTCTTCTCCGGACTCTTGGATAGGAGGCGGGCCACACAGTGATTCTTCATCTGGCGATATGCCTGCCTCATCAAGTCGCAATACTCTTGCATGGAACGCTGGGACTTCTCCCCCTTCCAGGTTTGGAAAAAGCTACACTCGACGCCGAGCCTCAAGCCTTGGGGATTCATCTCACTCTTCTTGCCAGTTGTTGCGCGAGGCGGTGGCGGAGGCGGCATGCCTCTTTCACATTGGGGGACTCTCTCCCCGGAGATAATCAGAAGTTGACAGGCTTTTGTTCGTGGTTTGGGGGGCGTGATTGGTGTTTAATGAAAATCTTATCCTGGAATGTTCGTGGTCTTGGGGACCCTGATCGGAGGCGTGCTTTGGGTTCACGAATGATTGAATGGGAATGCGACATTGCTCTTCTTCAACAAACAAAATTATCGAGGGTGGATGATTTTTTGTGGAAATCCTTCGGTGCTGGGAAATTGGATGCCTTTCGCTCGTTGGATGCGGTTGGCGCAGCGGGAGGGAGTATTTTGGCTTGGCGGTCGTCGAGATTCTCTTTCTCATCTTCTCGTGTTGGGAGACATTCTATTTCTGTGGTGCTCACCAGGTCTGACTCTAATGCTTCACTGGCCTTCACTTGCGTATACGCGCCTACTTGCCATATCGCTCGAAGGGAACTTTGGGAGGATTTGCGCGACATTGCTGTGGCTTTTGGGGACACGCCCTGGATCTTGGGGGGCGACTTCAACGTGACCTTGCTTTCGCATGACCGTCCTCGTGGCCGTGGAGGGCAAGATCCGGGCTCATCTGATTTTATGGAGTTCATCCATGATTTGGCTCTCGAGGGGCTGGTGGCAAATGACATTAATTACACTTGGAGGAATAATTCTTCCCGATCTCGGATCGACAGATTCTTGACGAATGGTCGCTTCATGGAGGTCTTTCCGCTCTGCTCGGTTTCGTCTCGGCCGCGTTCTTTCTCTGACCATAGCCCCATTATTTGGGATTCCGGTGAATCTTTCCGCCCTCGTGGCCTGTTTCGATACGAGCGCTGCTGGCTGTTGGAGCCGTCCTTCAGGGACCTCGTGCGGAACCATTGGTCCCAGTCAACTTTTGTCGGCAGTGCTGCCCGGCGCTTCGATCATAAACTTTCATCTCTCAGGAAATTATTGGCGTCCTTTAAAACTAACTCTCGCCAGGCACGCTTAATAGCTAGAAGAGAGGCTGATGACATCATTCTGCGTCTGGATCGCTTAGAGAACGAGAGGGAACTACTTCCCGAGGAGCTAGCTGAGCGTGCTTCGGCTACAAAGGTGGTGACGGCGGAGGACAGGAAGAGGGCAATCGAGTGGCGCCAGCGCTCGCGCTTGAGATGGATTAACGAAGGGGATGCGAACACCGCTTTCTTTCATCGGGTTGCCAGTGCTAGAAGGCGTGCTAACTCAATCTCATCTCTCACGGTCAATGGCTCTCTCATTCAAGGGGAGAAGGAGTTGGGCGTGGCATTGGGAGCTTATTTTAAGGGCGCCTTTGACCGTCAACCCTCGCGCTCGTGGCAGTGGTCAGGCCGTGGGGCTTCGGTCATCGCGTCTTCGGATGCGACGGCGATTGCCAGGCCTCTTTCTTTGGAAGAGCTCAAGGGGGCGGTTTGGGATCTCAACGTGGACGCAGCCCCCGGTCCAGATGGCTTCCCTATCTCTTTTTATCGGGACTTCTGGGACGTGATTGCTTGTGACGTCCTGGACGTTGCACATGAGTTTTGTGCGGGGAACAGAGGCTTTAACAAAATCAACAGGTCTAATATAGTTTTGATTCCTAAATCTCCTTCGGCCAACCGTATCGAGGATTTCCGCCCTATATCCAAATCTAATGGCATCTATTTAATCATTGCTAAGGCTCTCGCCAGGAGACTTGCCCCACTCCTCGACTCGCTCATTTCGCCTTCACATGCCGCTTTTGTTCGAGGGAGGCAAATATTCGATTGCTATGCGGTGGCGTCCGAGATCATCGAAGCATGGCGCAGAAGTGATACAAAGGGGATTCTGTGGAAAATCGACTTTGCTAAGGCTTATGATTCTCTGGATTGGCGCTTTTTATGGTCGGTCCTCAAGCGGCGGGGATTCCCTCCGATTTGGATCTCTTGGATTCGCCGATGTGTGACCACTGCTTCTTTCACCGTTATCCTCAATGGGCGCCCGACTGGGGGGTCTTTTCAACCTCGCAGGGGGGTCCGGCAGGGATGCCCCCTCGCTCCCCTTCTCTTTGTTTTGGCGGTGGATGTGTTGCCTCGAATGATTGATGGTGTGGCCGCGGCCGGTCTTACGCGCGGATGCTCTTTGGACCCCTATCACATTCCTCTAATACAGTTTGCTGATGACACTATCTGCTTCATCGAGGGCGGCCTCTCCTACGCCTCGGGTATGGCTACTACACTTAAATTATTCAGTGAGATGTCAGGACTCCTCATTAACGGGAACAAGTCCAAAGTCGTCCCGTTCGCTATGTCGCAGGAGGAGGCCGTGGACTGCGCCAAGGTGTTGGGTTCTTCTCCGAGTGGCCTCCCTATGGAGTATCTTGGCTTGCCGCTGACGGTGGGCCGTGCCCGATTGAGAGACTGGCGGAAGGTGGTTGAGAAGATGGAGGCTCGGCTGGCTGGTTGGCGCGCGGCGCTCTTCTCCAGGGGGGTCGGTTAGTTCTTCTTAAGTCCGTTCTCTCCTCGATCCCAATTTATTTCTTATCCGTGCGTGGCATGCCAAAGGGGATTCGGGTGAGACTGGAGAAATGTATGCGGGGTTTTCTTTGGGGGAGGAAGGGCGAGGGGAGAAGGGGGTGCATTTGGTGGGTTGAGAGGACGTCTCGCGGCTTAAGCAGGAGGGGGGTTTGGGTGTGAGACGGTTGGAGGTGGTGAGCGAAGCACTGCTACTCAGATGGGTGGCGAGGGTGTGGGGTTGGGAGGAGAATTTCATGCTGAAGTGCCTCAGGGTGGCGGCCGGAGTCGATTTGATTTCCGCCTCGCGGGGGCGGATCGAGGGCCACAATTCCTCTTTGTGGCGTGGTGTGCTTTCTGCTTTTAATCGCAACGGATCATTCTTTAAACCTATTCTCGGTGATGGGAATTCTTTCCGCTTCTGGACGGATGATTGGACCGGGAGGGGCGTTTTGCAGATCTTGTTTCCTCGGCTGTGCGCGCTGGTGGTCGACAAAGGCGCCACCGTGGCCTCCTGCTGGGCCGATGGCTGTTGGTGCCCTTTATTTGCCGCTACTTTATCGGATCAACGTATGGACGATTTCACCTCATTGCTGGCTTTTCTCTCAGACGCTCCCACGCCCACTGGGGGGCGTGATCACTTTGCTTGGAAGGACGGCCCTTTCTCCTCCAATAAGGCGTACTTCGCTCTTATTCCTTCCTATGTGGGGGATGATGCGACCTTTTTGTGTCATTGCAAATTCATATGGGGACTCAAACTCCCGGAACGGGTTGGTATCTTTCTTTGGCTACTTCGACGTGGACGGCTGTTAACTAGAGATCGATGTGCAAATATGTTTCCTAATGTCTCGCCTTTGTGCGGTCTCTGTGGTACGGAAGAGGAAACCACCGAGCACCTCTGCTTTCAATGCGGTCGTGTTCGTGCTCTTTGGGACGATATGGGGTGGCTGAATATCTCGAGCTTTGGTGCGTTTTGCGATAGCTTGTTGAATTCAAGGGGCCGGGATAGGGTGGATCTGGTGGACCCGATTGCGCGTCTGTGGAGCATCTGGTTTGGAAGAAACAGGGCACTCTTTGCGCGGCAGAGGTTTTACAAGGAAAATATTTGCATCTCGGCAGCTCGCTTTCTTCATGATTGGACTTCTGTGTAGCTTTTTTGGTGTGCGTTGGACTTCTGTGTAGCAACTTGTTTTTCTTTTGTTTCTCCATTTTGTAAGTACTATCTTCTTTTCGTTTTTAATACACTGGGGCGAACACCTCTGAGTGTTTCCCCCTTTTTTGAGCGTAAAAAAAAAACTAAAGCCAAGCCCTTGTCTCCCTGCGACGACGACCAGTGAAATCTATGCATCAACGACTCCAGCTTTGATTGGATCCCTGCTGGCAAGGCTCTCATGGACATGAAAAAAAACCGGGATGGCCAAGAGAACAACCCTAGTCAGAACCATGCGACCACCCCGCGACAGGAGCGATGCTTTCTACCGTGAAAGCTTCTCCAACTTCTCCAACATCGGCGCCCAGTCGATTTGTCGCATCCTCCCTGTCAGAAGAGGCAGTCCCAGGTAGGAAATAGGTAAAAGACTTCACTAGAGTATCAAGAACCACACTGCACGCCACCAAGTCCGCAATCGTCATGTTAAAAGGTACAAATGCCGACTTGGCACCATTCACCCTCAGGCTCGAGAGAACACCAAAAATACCAAGCACTGCTTTTACCGCTTTGCATTCCTCCACATCCCCTCCACAAAAAACAAAGTCTCATCCGCATACTGCAGAAGAGGAACAGAAAGACCATCTCTGGAGAATCCTATGAAGAAATCTCCCTCCTCTACCACCCTGGCCATAACTGCCAAGGCATCGACCGTCAGAACGAATAATAGAGGTGCCCGAGGACACCCTTACCGTACACCCCTCTGCGGCTGGAAGATGCCATCCTCTTGCTTTCCGTTCACCAAAATCGACAACGAAGCGGTAGTGTTGCATCTCTTCATCCACTCAATCCAGATATCCGGGAAATCCTCTCCGCACCAAAGAAGCCCAGATGAATTTCCAGCACAGACTATCACATGCCTTTGAGAATAAGTTACAAGTGGGTGACATCTGTGATTGAATGCCATATTTCCCTTTTTTTTGACTTGCGACAAGGAGGAGGAATCTCGCTATCTGGGAATTTCATTGCAATCGGAACTATAATACTGCGGATGTATGTAGCGGGTACCATTTCTCTGATACCATAACTGTCGTGCCCGACCACTGATCTGGGATATCACGCCACCTACTTGAGGTGGTTCACAAAAAAACAAGAGGAATTTCATAGGATCCATCCCCATGGCTTTTATTGTCAAATAACATCAAATACTACAGATGGGAGGTAATAATTGATTTCTTTCCTGATTCATGCCTTATACTTCCGCCTAAACACTCTGGTCCTCTCGATCAACTCCATTTTTTCTATAATTGTAAGAATTATCTTTCCGCTTCACATGCCCACTTATGTTCTTCGTTCATGTAAGCATGCACATCCGACTGATTACCCTATGAGCTCGTGGATCTTCCATCTAAATGTGTTTGAGATAGGGTAGGAGTTGTTGGACTATAGTATTAGGGCCAAATTAGAATTGTGCTTACATGACCCTGGTTAATGGACTTGGATATTTATATTTCTTATTCTCAATCTACTAAGACTAGTTTCTTTGGCAGATATTGCAGTATATTGGAAATCAATGAAATATGTTATCTTTAAGGGATTTTTACATCACGGAACCTAAAAACTTTGTAAATTACCTTTTCGACTTTGTATTCTTCGTAATTATCACTTAACCCTACCAAATTTGTTACGTCTTACGCCAAAACCCCTTCCATCAATTTTTAACTTTATTTGAGTCCATAGCTTGGGTTTACCTTGAGTAAATCTAACCTTAAAAAATTGGATGACGGATCTACGTTTTCTCTCCTTCCATATCCTCTCTCTCCTTCCATAAAAAATATAATTGCTATCTTTTGCCTGCAGAGTGAAGGGAGTTGGGGTTGGTGCTGCTTCCCTGTAGGCTAGGAAGGGAGGTGCGAATGCGGAGAAGGGAAGGCGAGGTGGGGGTGCATATGTTGCTACATCTTTGTCCACAGTGCATGATTCTCAGTGGATTCCATACTCTGATGGTCTGCATGTGCATCGTCCTCTTGTCCTCGTGTGACATAGGGGAACATGTTCTCATAGGCGCATCATCTTTAGTGTTTTGCCTCTTGGATATTTTGTCGAACAGATGGCATGCACCGATAAATTTTTAGAAACCCTACCTCCATTCTTGCAACTTCTAGACTTGTAACACAAGGGCGACAATGCCAATGCAAGATAACTCCCTTAGATATGGGAACTTACCTCAAATCGCAACCCTTATAGGTCAGCTTTGAGGTCAACACCTAGCACTCCATATAGAGGCATCAACCAAATGAAGGAGCATTGTATCCGTCCAAGAAACAAAGGTTGCAGGATTTACTCCAACAAGTTAGAAGCTCAAGATCTGGAACCTCCACCGCTGCAGCAACCGAGCTTCTTGAAGGAGCTCCTCCAACCACCAAATGGCGACAACGTTAGCACTTCCAGCCGTCGAAGGGGCGGCTCCTACAAATTTGGAGTTATTGCAAAACTGTGGCATGCGCAGCCGAAAATACCTAGAAACCTGCGGCTCGGATCTCCCAGGATCTTCAAGAATTCTAGACAAAAGTGGGCTTGGATGAACACCCTTCTCAAGAGGAAGTAGATCTACGACCTGATTAGAAAAAAACCTCCTGATCTGAAGTCTAATCAGACCGACAACAGAGGAGGGGGAAGATAAATGGCATGAGATTGTAATTTTAATGAATAAAAAGGGCATACTTAGCATATTTTTAATGCGACATGTTAACTTTAATGATTAAATGGACCAGCTTTAACGGTTAAATGGTTAAATGGATGAGAGTTACATGGGTTGTGATGTAAGAGTTAGCAAGTTTACAAGGGTTAGGTGATGATTACGAAGAATATTGTTTGATAAGGTATTTTTCAAGGTTTTTAGGGTTCGTGATAGAAACATACCTATCTTTTAGTTGAATTTAATGGCCATGCTTTATATGAGTTGGTCGTCCATTATATCATGTGCTTGATGGTACACCTTGACTTTGTATGTAAGTGGTTAAGAGGTTATGAGCTTATATGGATGAGCTTGTCTTCCTATGAGGTCTGATCCTATAGCAAACAGGTCAAGTCTAACATGATAATAATTCGGGCTGGGTTGATCTTAGGTGTCTACGGGTAAAGTGAGTTTTTTTAACACAGTTAAATGTGCTGACCTGATCCTGTATGTTACCTAGGCCTGCACAAAGGTTATTTGAGTTTTTTTACAACATTGTCTTTGCAACGTTCCTGAATTACACAACTCCTATATTTTAGTAATTCCTTCTTGATCCCTGTAGTAGTGATGTTGATGCATCCTATCAAAGTTCTTTGGTCACAAGGACACTTTTACTTAACCCATACAAATATTGTAGCAATATTTCCACCTCTCTTCTTACTACCCATATGCTCATTTGGCAATTTTGTTTTGTTTCTCTCAGCCTAAATTGATCCCCCATTTTGTTGCTCAGATGCCCAGCAGGGCCATATGTGATTAGTTTTAAACAGGGGATTAAATAACAAGGGCAGTTGCGTAAAAAAGAATGCTGAACGACTGAATCCAGTGAACAGTACAAAGAGTAAAGGAATTTGAAGGGTCGCCGAAAAAGTAGAAAACAATCCGAAAAAGATGTAGGTTTGTTTAAAAAAAGGAGAATGAGAAAAAGATGGAGGGAGAAGAGGGGGGAGGGTGTTTGATGGAGTTTGGATCTCCCACATGGATATGAGAGATATGTTGAATGTTGGTCAACTCATCCATTATTTGTACGAGTGTTGGTAAGACCAAATATATCATCTTTTGTTTAAGATGTCCTCATACTTTGTCTAAAGATGTATAGGGAAGGTTGGCCATCCGGTGGTTTCACGTAACATCTGCAGACACCTTCTGGCGATGTGTCATGGAGAAATGAAGTTGATGTGGCAGTTCTGATTTTGTGCGAGAAAAGGAAAGCTTCATCCTTTTGTGGTGATTTAGGCGATTTGGATAGAGTGCAATGAGGTTTTCAGACTCGGTAAAGCTTCTCTGTGAGGCCGTGAGTCACTATTGTGGTTCATGGGAAGAAATGGTGCAAGAGTTTGCATCATTTCTCTGGTTTTAAGTGAAATGATATAAAATTCCAGTGACCATCCTTTGGTTTAAATAAAAGGTGCTCTGATATTCAAATTTAATTCCAGCTGGAAGCTATGGTACGAAATGTTATTGTAACTACGGTGATCATATGTGATAAACAAACATTACTATAAACATATATTTCGTGTTCAGTGGGTGTCCGAAGTTTGATAAAGAGGTATTAATCCATTTGGTGGTTGATTTAAAATACTAAAGAATAAAATAAGACAGTAAACTAGTAAAGGGAAGCTAATTGCTATGTGATAAACAAACATTACTATAAGCTTATATTTCGTGTCCACTGGGTGTTCTAAGTTTGATAAAGAGGCATTAATCCATTTGGTGGCTGTTATTTAAAATACTAAAGTATAAAATGAGACAGTAAACTAGTAAAGGGAAGCTAATTGCACAAATCACTAGCTATGTTTCAAATTTGGGAATAATTAGTAAATATTTGAATATATTGTACCTGTCTTCTCTCTTTAGTCACTTGTACTTGGCTTTATCCTGCATTTTACAAGGGGCTGTTCTCACTTCTTGATTTGTCACCTGATCTATCGTCTGTATTACTTTTCAGAGTTAATGCTACTGGTTGGTAAAGTATCATATACGATATGAATAATGTTATTGTTGGTATTGCCATGGCATGGAGTGCTAATTGGTAGTTAACTTGAAATCAACAATTTTAATATTATATATGTTGAGAGTTTTTACGCTATGTTAGTTTCTTTATTTCCTTGTCCCTATTGTGTAGTTGTTCCATTAGAGTTTATCTCTTATGTATAAGAGAACCTTTGGACTCTGTTATTAAACAACAAAGTATTTTTCCCTCAACATGGTATTAGAGCGACGATCCTTGATCTGAGCCCTGAGGCCCAACTCCCAACCCTACCTCTGAGCCTCACCTCTATTGTGCGTCGACTTGGAGGCGCATCCGCTGCTTGCGCGACAACACCTTCGCCAGCTGCTGTCAGTGGCAACGCCCTCGGTCCTGTCTAGTAGCTGTTGCTCTCATAGCATCCCTGTCAGCCTATTGATGCTGCCCAAAGGTCCCCACCGTCGTTGAGAGTCATCTGATGACGCTTGGTGTCCCTCCTACTACCTTGAGTTCGCAGTTTCGGGTCCGATTTTAGAGTTTTTGATATGATTCCTTCCCTTTTCAGACTAAAATCAGACAATGTTTCGCCTACTCTTGTCTAGGATTGGTTGTGGTATGAGTTTACGCTCGCAACCATCTCTTTTCATGTCCGTGTAATCACTCCACGATCTTTCCAAGGTCCCAATTATCTGCCCACGATGTCAGAGAGTAGAGTTGATGCACCATCTACAGGTGCCTTCACGGGTCCATCCCCTATTGTCAAGATGTACAACACAACTTACGAGTTGTGGGCGATGCAGTTCATGAATCTACTACAAAGCCATGATAAGAAGATTATTCTGACGCAGAATGAGCCGGTGGACAAGAGTGTGATCAATGACTCATGGGACGCAGATGATGCATATGCAAGGTATGATTATCTGGTACTGTATTTGTTGAGATAACCAATGGTATATTGAGTCAACCCACAACAAAGGCAATGTGGGATACATTCTCGCATGCACTTACTCTTAAGCGAAGAATGAATCGAAGATATTGCAACTCCAGCATGATATCTTCACAGTCAAACATGATGATCGTCCTCTTTACGTCCTGTACACATCTTTGAGGGGTATGTTTGAGCGACCCCATTGCTACATACCTCTGATGGCCTCATCAGAGAAACATTAGAGATTCTGTCATGATCATAGAGTTTTTGGCTGTTCTAAACTCGGAATACGATTCAACTCACTTTCAACTCCTTACATATGCTACCATACCACTTATGGAGGACCCGTATTCAATATTGAGCTGGCTGAGTATCCCCTCTACTACTTCTTCTCAGATGTCATCTGCTATGAGGGTTTCTCGGGGTAGAGCCGTAGAGGTACTTTGACTCAGTTATGAGAAAGGGGAAAACATGGCAGAGGAGACACACTTGTGTTCACGTTGTTCGTTTTGTCATCAATCAGGCCATTCAGAGGACACATGTTATTCTAAGCACGACTTCCCACCATCTGCACGTGTCGTTGAGCAAGTCCATAATGCTCGTGACCCGACCGATCAACGCTATGATGACTTTGTTGCACAACATGAGATCATTCCCTTGACCATTGGATTTTTTTGCTACTTCTACCGGCCCATCAGACATTGCTGCTTCTGCTTCCACAGGCGCACCAATTATTGTACATGCGTTTACTAGTCACTCTCGACTAGGGTTGGGCATCGATTGGGTCAAGTCGGGTTTGAGTTGGCCCGACCCAAGCTCATTTAAGTATATGAGCTAATGGGTTAGGTTTAGGCCCATTTTATTTCAAATTCCAGGTCCGAGCCCAATCCTGGCCCAAACAAAATGGGTTGGCTTCGAGTCGGTCGGACCTAATTTAACACCTATGTATACCAATATCATGTGTTCCGTTTTTGCATTTATCTGGTTGTTTCTTATGCATGTGTGCATGTTTAATACTTGGAGTACGCCAACTAATTCGTGATTATGATAGTAGTTGTATGTCAGAAATAGAAAAATACGGTAAAAAATATGGCAACTTAAACCACCATTCAGTTCACCATTATATATTCCGTTGTAAATGCGGGCACTATGACCCAATACAGATTAGTTACTTACAGTTGTACATAATCTAACACTTGAGGACACAGATTCCATTCTTGCATATTAATATAATAATCTTGCATACTATTGTAATAATGTCCTCAATCCACGCTAATGGATGTGATTATTAATAGGTCTAAATATTTATTCTAAATTCAAAATTAGGGTATGAAAGAACATTGTATTTGGAGCAAACATGAATATACTGGATATAATTATATCGTATACGTTGGGCTATCGAGCTTGCGGGTTTGGTCCTTCTCATGCCCGAACCTGACTCGATAATCAATACGTGCTCATTTTGAGGCCCGCGACCTACTGACTAAATTTCGGGTTCGAATTTGGGTTGTGTTATGCGGGTCGGGTTTTGGGTTGGGTCGGGCCAGCCTAGTGCAATGCCCAACCCTACTCTCGATCACATCCTTCGGAGTCTTTTCCATATTCCTGCAGGTGACATGATGAGCCCTTCTGAGTCAGGGGGTGTAGTTGTTCTTCCACACCCTCCATATACACTTCAGTTTATTCTCCTTGCTCCCTTGACATCCCGATCATCCAACGTGCCTCAGGTAAATATTGAAAACTTGGTTTCCACTGATAGCACTGGTTGTTTGAATGATGAACATGCACATGAACATGATGAATAGGGATATCCACATGAGAATGATTTGGGATGGCCTACTGCCTTGTGGAAAGGCAAATGTACTTGTACGAGATATCCCCTTGTTGGACATTTCTCTTCCTCCATGAACATGAATATGACTTTCGCAGGACTTCCAGAAGTTTGTTGTAGGATTATCTGCCATTGATATCCCATGCACATAACATGATTCCCTGAAGGGGAGCCACTGACGACTTGTCATGGAGGAAGAGATGGCTGCCCTCATGTCACATGGAACATTGTCTCTTGCCTTTGTTCCAGATGGGGCATCGGTTGTGAGTTGAAAATGTGTATTCACTGTCTAACATAGGGTCGTAGCTCTGTAGATCGGTACAAGGCACGTTTGGTGGCAAGAGGATCTACACAGACCTACGGGTGGATTACCTGGACACTTTCTCTCCAGTTGTATGACATTCCACACTACAGATTCTATTGTCTGTTGCTGTATACGTGATTGTTCTCTATTCCAGCTTGATATCAAGAATGCTTTTCTATATGGTGATCTACAAGAGGAGGTGTATATGCAACATCCACTTGGGTTCGCTGTTGAGGGAGAATACGTATGTCGGCTCCATAAAGTTATCTTCCCCAGGGTATGAAGGGGTTCCTGCGGTCAATTACTGATCATTCCCTTTTTGTTAAGAAGACTCAACAAGGTACAATTTTTGTCTTGATATATGTTGATTATATTGTTATTACTAGAGATGTAATTCTTGTTATTACCGTGGTCATGAACTTCTTGGGGTAACTGTTTGTCACCAAAGACCTGGGTGAACTGCGTTACTTTTTGGGTTTGGAATTTGCTAGGAACAAGCATGATCTTGTCATAATCGAAAAAAATATGTAATCGATCTCCTTTCAAAAACATGAATGACAAGTTGCAGACCGACATCTACGCCTATGGATCCAAACATAAAATTGCATGATGATACTACAAAGGACGTAGATAAAAGTAGGTACAACGAGATGGTTGGGAAGCTTCTCTATGTTACAATTACCAAACCTGATATTTATTTTGCATTGAGCAAGGTTAGCCAGTTTATGGAGCAACCAAGCACATGGATGTAGTGTACATGATCTTGAGATATTTGAAGTCCTCCCTAGGGACCAGTCTATTATTCAGTAGAGGAACTTCACTTTCTGTCATAGCTTGTGCAGATGCGGATTGTATTTGTTGTCCAAGGATAGGAAATCTACCTTAGGATTTGCTTGTTTGTGGGAAAGTCTCTAGTATCATGGAAAAGCAAGAAACCGACAGTAGTAGCAAGATCCAATACTGAGTCAGAATATAGAGCCATGCCATGATGCAATGCAATATTGAAATGATGTGGGTTAGTTCTGTTCTTTCTAGTATGGGTGTTGATGTAACACTTCAATGCAGTTGTTGTGTGACAACTAGGCATCTCTCTTCAATGCAATCAATCGAACTTTTCATGAACTAACCAAATATATTGAAGTGGATTGTCATTACACTTTTGATATTATTCAAAAGGCATTTATTATGACTTCTCATGTTAGTTCAGGAGACCACACTGCATATGTTTTTACCAAGGCTTTTGCCCGATGATCCTTTCAGAAATGTTGTTCCAAGCTGAGCCTAATAGATATCTATGCTCCAGCTTGAGGGGAGTATTGAGAGTTTTTATGTTATGTTACTCTTTTTCAGTTTGTTTATTTCTTTGTCCCTATTATGTAATTTACCCTCTGAAAGGGGGATGGTGGCGAAACCTAGAGGGAGTTGGGGGCCAATCGCAATGCTGTCGTCGGTGCATGTAGGAGAGAGGCGGCACCATGTGCAAGAGAAAACGGCGACTGATGGGGTTAGGGCTCATGGTACAGAACTCCGATCTAGGACCTTCGTTGTGATATCATGTTGAGAGAAAATAGTGAGTTTCTTATTCATGAAACCCAAGGACACTTATATAGAGAAGAAACTTGTTGGCAAATTATATAATGTAGACAAAGAAAAGAGAATACATAAAAAAGATAGACGGTAACTAATATCTCAACAAATATCGATATCTCGAACATTGGCAATGTTTAGTAGCTGGTTGGTGGTATTGTTGTTGCTTGATGGTTGGCTGGAAGGCCTTGGCGTGACCCGCTTGAGCTCTAGTGACTAGAGATATATGCAAGGTCCTACTCGGCAAGCGCAAGAGGTGGATGTTACCAAGGTTGGGTTTCGATGTCGAGGGGTTGGTGCCATAAGGGGTACTATGCCAAGGAGAGTTGGTGCGAAGAAGGGTTGCCGTGGAGAGGTTGGGGGCAACAACGATGGTGATTATATAGTGGGAATGATGTCAGTGAATTAGCGTTAGGGATGCAGACAAGCAAGAATAACAGCAACAAACTTTATATAAGTGGGTATGCTAGCGATCCATAAATAAATAGAAACTAGAATTACGGTTGCACATAGGAGATGTTTCAAAATAAGTAAAAGACAGAGATACCCCTGATGGATTACAGTATAGATCTCTCAACCCAGGCCACAATAATCTCACCATTTTTTCAAACTAGATACACTATAATGAGGTGGAATCAATACCAATCATTCTGCATGCAATATAGCATAAAAAGTGAAATCTCGTTTTATGCATGATTTTGGTTGGTCTATTTTGTTTATATATATATATTTTCATCTAGTATCAAATAATCCATTGCCATTTTCTCGTGAATATTCATGGCAATCTTAGTTAATTGTACTTCATGCAATATTCAAAATTGGCAATTATTTTCTGTAAATATTGATACATCTATATAGCTATATATAGATATACAGTAATTAGACACATGTTATGCAGATAGTGCTGTTATATACTTTTAACATGTATAGACACATGTTTGCGAAATTGAGGTTGAGGGATGCTTGTGAAATTGATTGTAGATTATGCAGTAGTATCTATACTTGTGTGCTCATGTATAATTTCGTAATCACGTCGTCTTAAACTTTTGTGTAGTTTATACCTGGACCAAGATCCCTGTAAAAATGCCTCAATCTTGCATTGTATACCCATGCTATTATCCATTTATAACCGGTTAGGCTTGACCATAGTGAATACAATATAATTATAATACTTGTGAAAAAGTCTAACGCCTTGACCTTAAGGATGCAACTGTACTATCATTCTAAATGCTTTATTTTTTATCTCCACTCATATTGTTATTGTTGACATTCACCATGGTAACCATCTTATAGTCCATGAATATGGGTTTTCATTGGATATGATCTAGGAGAGGGTAGGAACTAGGCAGTGTAGGTAATAGCGGCATCGATACGATATATCGTCAATATATCGATGATATATCAACAATATATTGCTCAAATAAGGAGGAGGATCACTATGTATGGGAAGGGGGGATGCACTTGATTAAGAAGGCGTATGAGGCGATGATGGGGTCGTTGGTGGAGCAGGAGCGGGACATGGATTTATGTCAGGACATGAAGATTATCTAGGGGGTCAGGACCCCTCTCATGGTGAAGATTTTCCTTTGGTGTCTGAGATGAAATCGCTTATGTGATAAGGCGAGGAGGGGAAGGATGTTTGGCTTGGAGGACACACGATGTGACAGGTGCAAGGGCTCGGTTGAGGATGCGTATCACCTCTTTTTTGGATGCGCGACTTCAACGCAGGTGTGGAGAGAGTCGGGAAATGCTTGGGTGGAGGCGACAGGGTTAGAGCCATTTTGGAGGTCGGTTCGTGCGGTGGGCATGGGTTCGACGGACGACTGCTCCAAGCTGTTTGCGGTGCTTTGGGCTATTTGGGCAGGGAGAAATGAGCTGATTTTCAAAAGTAAGAGGTTCTACTCTGAGAATGTTGTCTCGCATTGTAATGCGCTCTATAATTTTTGGACTTATCTGTAAGGTCTCTGATCTTATTATAATATAATTTTAGTTGTGGTGACTCCCGTCTCAGGAGTGCACCCTCTTTTTCATCAAAAAAAATATTGCTCAAATTAGACTGATTTTGTGAAGAAAATAGCTTTGAAAGGGCAAATACCGGCTATATCAGCGATATATCTGTCGCATGTCGGTACCGATATATCGTGATATGGCTTGCTATGGAGCTAGGTGCTTGGGTAGGTTTCCTTTGTCTTGCAGTTGAGTTTGTGGGAAGCACCAACTATTGGAGAGGTGTCCACTTCTTGTGAGGGAGGAACATAACAACTTTAAGTGAAGTGGTGTTGGAGTTCTCTCCTCATTGTTGGAGGGTAGTGATACATGGAGGAGTGTTTCGCACATAACATATTGTTGAAGGACCATCCGCGCTTGGGAGTGGGGAGTTGCCGATGATGGAGTAGTTGACTTCCTCACGAGTCTGGTAGGCATTGGCGGGGGTGCACTTAATGGAAAATGAGAGGAACATCTCTTGAAGGGGGATAACAGCTTCTTATTGGAGACACTATCTCGATGGAGCACACAATGACTTCCTCCAAATTTGAATGGAGCTCATTGGTAAAACCCATGCAATGCGAAGATGATGGTTGTCATGGCTGCAGTCAATGATGTTTGCATGGGGAGTGGGAGATTTGGAGTGGAGATGAGTTTGATATGATTGTTACGAAGGAGAAAAGGATGAAGGCAGAATGATGGGGGGATGTGAACAAATTGTCTTTATATGATGCCCCTACAACCTCATTCATGTTTGTGAAATCTTTGATGCATATGGGATTGGCTTTATGGATCCCTCCAAGAACTCTTGGGGCTACGAGCATATAATAGATTATGTTTAATCTCGGTGGGAACTCTTGGAGCTCGTCGGGCCCGTTGAACCTAAGAGCTATAATGTATGGCCATATGGGAAGAAAAGAGGTGGAGAGAGAGAGACCAAAAGGGTATTATGCATTGAGCTATCCCTCCCATACATCACAACTCTTAACTCTCTCTCTCCACCTCTCAATGGGCATGGTTCGAGATATCGAGATATCGCGACGATATATCGTCGATATGTCAGTATCGACGAGATGGAGGTACCAACATCCATATATGTATTTTTTTCCAGGATATGGACCAATATCTCTCGCAAGATATTGTCAATATATATCGACATATTGTTGAAAATTGGTGGGTTTCAATATAAAATTTCTCGATAATCGACTGATATCATCGATATTTCGTCGATATCTATGTATATCAATCGATAGCGAAACCCCCGTTTGGTAGGTTATAATGCAATCCAGGGGTGGGGGGAGGGCTTGTATACGACAGTTCTTCAACTTGAGGGGTTTCCCTTCTTTTGGCAATGGAGATGAAGTAACTCTAAAGCTGATCTAGTTAGAATCTGTTATTCGGAATATACCCCGATTGGCATTAGTCAAATTCCTCCCTAGGGGGTTGCGTTAGGTAGCCGACCACCAACGTAAAAAATAATTGGATCTTTCAACATGGATTTGAGCAAGAATCCATGTACCCGACCCTACTTAAAGTGGGAGAAGGCTTCGCCCAATTGTTATTAGTAATTATTAGTAATATAGTGATCTGGAAACAACTCATGACATACTTTAATTGATGTTGATTTTTTTGGCTTAGTTAGAAAAGTTATTTTCCTATCGATTTTAATTTATCTTCTTTCATTCAATTTTTTTTATCATGAATTATATATTTTTTTAAATTATTTGTTATTATGCTCATTTGCTTGTTTGCTTGATTTCCGATATAGCTCAATGTTTTGTTTTTGCATAATACATATTATAACCTTAGCATAATGTGTTAAAGACATGTTTATCTCTCAAAGTTTTTGTTTGAATTTCGTCTTTTCATTTCTAATAGCTTTTAGTTGTAAGCATTGGTGACCAAGGATATGTGCCATATAATGTTTATTGGTGTGCTAAATATACTTCTTCTTGCATATAAGTGTGTATTTATATGTTTTTAATTTTTTAAGAACTAGGATGATCTTAGTTTGCGAAAAAAATATTTTTTGTGCCATTTTCAAGATTTCCACTGATATCATTGATATATCATAATATATCCTCGATATATGCTTTTTTCGGCGGATCGATATGGCATCGATATCTCGAACCTTGGTTTGGAGGATAATGGGTTTGCCGTCAAACTCCCGACCATCCTCGAGCCACACAAAGGCACATATGCTAAGATCGACATTGCTTGCACTTGTAGTGAGCATGCATGGTGCGTCATTGGACATCCTCAGTTGTAACCATTCCTTGCATCTAACACGCCGATCCTTCCCCTTTTCTTAGTTTTGAGTTTACCATTAGAGAAAGGATTTTCATAGTAAGACACCGAGGGGCCGCTAAGGGTGAGCAAGAGAATGTCCAAGCCGTCCACGTCGACAACACCCATGCCTGCCAAGATCACTGAATAGGGACACAATCCCATTCTAAAGTTCCTCCAGATAAAGATATAGATAGAGATGAAGGAGAAGAGGGGTATAATGAGAGGAGTTGTTTGTTTTGTTGTATTTAGGGAGAAGAGAAGAGGTGGAGGGAGAGAGGAAATGATATTATAGTTCAAAAAAATCAATATCAATTAGGCTGGATTTTACATTTTCATGATTAATTTGTCTACTTCATGCAAGATTATGGAGTAAGTGAGATCAATTTAAGTTTATGTTTCGTCAAAAAAAGGTTAAATTTATGTAAATCTCTCGCTATAATCGTTATATTCCTTGCATTTTTCTTGCTTCTTTAGGGTGCATTGGGTTGGAAGGTTTTCTGGTGATGGGTAACCCTTGTGTTTTGGTGTTTGGTTGGAGGGTTTGTTGTTTAGAGGGTTTGTTGTGATGTAATTTAATTGAAGTTTGGAGAAGTGAGTAGAAGTTGAATATCTTACAATTTATATATGATGAGATGGTATAATATATTATTTTTGTTGGAATGGATGAAAGAGAAATGAGTTGCTTGATGTATTAGATATGAGAGATAGGTTTTTGAATGGACCCTACAAGAGGGGTGAAAATGAGGGTTTTGTTGGAAACCCACTTCAAAACCTGGTGGTTTTGGGGGAAAACCCCCAAAATGGGAGGTTACCTACCCCTAAACCCCCTAAGAGAACACACCCTTGGTGTATTTGCTAGTCCATGTTGATACAAAAAAACTTTTAAAATTTCCATGTAAAAAATTAATCCATGAGACTGAGTATAATTGTACACACTCACCCCTATGCATACATTAATGACTGAAGATAGTGAAACACAATAAATTGATGAACTTATATAACTTGTCTAAACGAAATTTGGTAAAAAAAGTTGTCATAACATCATATAATAGGTGTTTTTTAATTTTTAATCTAAGATATTTTGAAAGTTTAATAATGAATGGTTTTTTTTAATGATTGAATTATGTTGATGGAATATTCTATTGGGCTTTATTTTAAATTTTTTAATCGAAGAAATGTAATCATTTCCTCTCTATCCATATTCCTCGAAATGTAAGATAATAACATATTTATAATATAAATAACATGCATTTAGAGTTGACTTTTTATTCGAACAAAAAGGTATTGCAATATATGTTAAAACAATAATCCATGTACCAATTATTTATAGTTATATAGGGATCACTTAGAGATATAGAGATGGGCCAAGCGTGCGTGGAATTATAAATAAAGAGAAGTTTTGATGCAATCATATATATATATATATATTGAGAGAGAGAGAGAGATCCTATCCCATTTAAATAGAAATAAAGAGAGAAGCTTTGATGTAATGTTATATACGCATGAATCCTATCTTTTCCACACATCCGCCATAGATTTTCGTCTTTGCTATTGTCATTCTTTGCACATATCTATGGTTCACATGCCAACATTCAGATTCATTGGGCATAGCATGTCTCAAAACTGCTTTGTAATACTTTTTTGATTTTCAAAGGATCTCTCTTATGACATAGAACACTAGAGGCGCCTCTCCACTTTGGCCAACATGCATTTATTCTATGAGTGACGTCTCCATCGATTTCCCTTTCATGCTGCAAAATAGCTCCCAAGTATATAAAAGAATCTTCTATCAAATGTATCTTCTCCAATCGTTACCTCGATTCCTTCACCATTGCTTCTATCAAATGTGCGCTCCATATGCTCAGTCGTAAAAAGGTACCTAGTATTTTTAATACAATAAAGACATCCGTAACTCATTTAAACTCCTAATATTTCTCTCTCCGTATAATACAGGTTTTGGTAATTTAACAAACAGTATTGATTGACAGTTGTGTAAAATCCAGTATTTGTGCGTACAAGTTGAGATCATGTGGATATGAAAATCAAGTCCATGCCCCCTCACATTAAGGATATATTGTTGTCATTTCGGTAGTCATTCAACTCTTAATGAGAGAGTTGATGATATACCGACACGTACATCTTTTTTTTTGCAATCGAATTTTCTTCTGGATATTCTGAAGACCTGAAATGATTTCTCTTGCAGGTCACTCAACATCGAGTAAAGGAGTTAACCTTGACGGTTAACATGCTGGACCTTGTGGTTTTGCAATGTTATTCCATCTACAAGTTCGAAATAGCAGACGGCTTAGTCAAGTGGCAGATTGCGTTCTTTTTTCCACCCAGAAGATTGAATATTCATGTTTTTGGAGTCTCTCAACACATCTTGAAGTCTCTTTTTTGGGAAGTGGCGTGAGAGGCAGATACAGTGCTTGGTCTCCTTTGAACAAAGGGCTTGAGTTTTCGAGGGTGACACGCGGCGAAGTTCGCAGGCAGTGTAGAAAGAGTTCCCACATTCGAGCTTTCTGAGGTTGCCAGGAGAAACCGATTCTACCTGGCCATAATCATCCGACATCCCAACTCGAAACAGAAGCACTGCCCCGGGGATCATCTTACTACAAGAATGTAAATATTAGTAACCGCCGCCTTATCATCCTCCTGTCTATAGATTTTCAGGCATCATTTTCACAGCTATAGGTTTGGCCAGGCTTGTTACAGGCTAAATAAGGTATGCTTTGTAGCTGATGTGTTTGCAGTTGTACAATACATTGCCCTTCTCGTCATGCTTCTTGCGGAGTGCCGCCGGGGTTGGTGCCCATGAGATAGATGGCAGGTTGGGGAATGGCTTGTGGCTGAGCTTAAACGAGGATGGTGTGTTTCTACTGTTAGTTGTGTGTAGTTCTGGCTGTTATGCTTGCTAAATATCAGCATGCTGATTTTTGTCAATCGCAAAAACCGTCAGCGCCTGTGAATCCTGAGCTGCTTTTCAATGATCTTTGAACCCTTTTTTACTTGGAGATCGTCTCCCTTTGATGAATTATGTATTCATTGAACCAGTTTACATGCGGCTGTGTTGACTACGTCTTTGACTCATTGAGTCAGTAGTTATCGATCTTGCACAACGAGGTAAAATTCATAATAGAAATCTTCAAAGGTGGTGAGAATGAGTGAATTATCCTACTTCTGAAGTCGCGAGGAACTTGAAAATACCTATATGGAATTGAATATCCATAAAGAAAGTTAGCTTGTTAATGAGCATCGGACGTTCTCTCGGAATATCATGCATCGTAGTCTCATGTCTAATCCTATGACTAGTTAAGGGTCATTTAAATTGTGTTTGATCCCAAATGGGGTGTTGATGTAGAAGATATAATCAACAAATCATCATACTTGAGTTTCACTTAGATTCCTTGAAAGCATTTTTCTTTGAATTTTACAATCCTCACTGGCTTAGGTCAACCAAATTAACACAATATGCAAATTTGGTCAAGTAGAGTAGTTTGAACATCGTAAAGAAGGGATGTTTGACGTACGAAAAATCTCTACATAAATATGTGTTTGGAATCATGCCTCAATGAAGTGAAAACTAACATCAATTTCTTAGTTCTCATGATGCGTTGATGCTTTATTCAAATGAATAGCACTTTAAATAAAATAGTGAATATTAAGCATCTTCTAACTATGATTATGCTTATTGTCATGGAGTGGAGATCTCAAGCATCAAACTTTAAGACTCACCTAATGCGGCATTAGTTCTTCATAAGCTAGCTGCCCTCTCTTTATTAGAATGACCACATTCACGCTCACTATGTTGTCTAACTTTTTCTTGCACACACATCCATGCTCAAATACATGAACTAGCATGAACACAAGAACTAACATGAACACAAGGACATGCACAAAGCTTCTTCACTCCATGAGGTCTTAACTAATCATAAGTCCAACTTTGCAAACCCATCATGAAGTTAACGAGTTTGTCCTCTTCGACGTGCCCTTGATTTCCAATCTCAACATCCCTTGTCTTGAGAGCTTTAGAGTATGCTTCCATATCACATGGGAAGTTTCTAAATCCTTCACACTTCGAGTACGTGAGTAGGGTTTAGCTTCTGATACCTTTAGTCATTTTTCCTTGGAGATTCTGCCGGTAACTAATGCCTTCTCGGAGACAATGATCATGTTGCAAAAATCATACACCACCAGTAGAATGTTCGCCGCCAAAGACTTGATCTGTTTAGGGTTAGGTTGGGTCTCATCCTCAACTTCTGATCTCTTTGCCAAATGATATTTCAATGCTTGAGAGACAGTGAGAATTGATCCTAGGAGTGGACTCAATCTCCGCCACAACTTGCTCCAAAACAACACAAATACTCACAATCACCATTTTATCTTCCAGATCTTGAAGTGAACTTGCACCAACGAGTAACTGCTCAATTAATGATTGCTCCATTGCCCAAGCTTTGATCTTGCTTTAATATCATTTCATGGTAATTAATTTGTATCACCTTAGATTTATTACCACTTTTCATGAAGGGTGGAATTTTGCCTCAAACACAAGCACCGCCATAGACACAAGGTCGAGCACAAAGCTAGCACCTTCTTATTAGCAAGGGAATATACGACGTGCGCGTGGATGTATGGTGCTTGAATAAGACATACCTTCCTTAGATAAAGCAACACAAAAAGTAAGGGGATACTGTCATTATTGCATTTATACAATGTTTGGCAACCATTCATGTTCTGCAACAACTCTTTATCTTCCTTGTCTCTTTGATTACTTGGCAAACCTTAGTCTTTTGCAATCCACATATCATCATCATCCCATGAGCTCTATCACAAGTCTACAAAATTTTGCTAATTGTCCACCAAGTGCCACTGAATGCATGTATTGTGCCAAAAGGAACCCACGTCCTTCGAGTTTTCCATTTGGTGTCCATCCTTAGTCATCTACAAACTGTGGTAAGTCCTCAATGACTTGCTATTGCGGCATTCCGAGCACTTACGTATATGCTTCATTGAGAATGAACATCCATGCTCATATACAACAACTACAAGGCAAGTGATTATTTACTCTATGAACGAAATCAAGATTTTTCTTTCTCATGTTGATTTTCTCAATTGTAGTTGAGTGGAAAGTCAAGTGCGTATATTCTAATTGATTAGTCCTATGAGAAGCCCTATCAAAAAACTTTACCTATGCATCTTGAGATACATGCACGTCTGCCACTTTTCACAAGACGTGAGTCTTGTGCAAAGCCCTTGTGAACGAACAACTTAGACCTGAGGGTGAGGATAGGGGGTTCCGTCATCAAAAAAACAACCAACCATGGGTACCCATTCCAATTGAGGAGGGAGGGAGCTAGAAGGAGATCCGTCTTTGTCTTTTCACTAGGACCCATTGAAAGTGTGTGCGACAATCAAGGACTCCTTGTGGCACTTTGACCTCAAACATGTATTGGGTTGGTTAAGATGGAAACCTTTACTATTAGCCTAGATCTTGCCATGCATTTTTGATCATATCCTCTTCCTCTTTGACCTCTTGGGGCATCAGCTTGACTCGATTGATGCATGCTGGTCCTACGCCTTTCTCCTCTCATCCAGGATCATATCCATCAATCGAATAAAGTAAATCCCAAGGAATTGTTTTTCTTAAACTTGTCCATATCAACGGAGGGGTAACTCATTATTTTGATGAATCATTTCTTTGGACCAAAAACCATTTTGTATTCATTGAAGATCTCGTTCTAAGACATGGAGTTGAGTCCAAACTCTTAGACCACTGCTATTGGTCTTTTGCATGCTCGTATATGTCAACTAGAGAGATGGTGACAGTGAGCGGTCCAAACTAACAAGGGAAAACAATTGAAATGGATAGTTAAACTAGAATGAATTAAAATATGCACAAAATACACGCTTAATATTATCCAATCCTTTCAAAAAGTTGAGGTGTAGTTGGTTAATACCATGTGATTATTAATCAGAGGTCATGATATAAACACTAATCACAAGCATTATTATTTTAATATAAATTCAAATTTGAATTGTGGTTAAGTTGTTCAATTTCAATTAAACCAGATTAAATCAGGTTGTAAATAGTCGATTGAACCGATATTTGAACTAAAACTGCATCAGTTTGACCCAACCTGTCAAAACCAATAAATTGGACCGGTCCAGCTCCGATTCACCAGTCCAACCACTCGAATTAGCCGGTCTGATATGATTTCAATAACATTGCTTCCAACTATATCAGAGTACTGAACTCGTGACATGTACTTGTGTTTGTCTTGTGTTTGTAGACACATGTCTACTCATACCTTAAAAATAAAAAAATTAGACTTTTAACCTTTTCAAATGGAATTGGACATACCAAATGTGCTTACTTTCTGCAAGTGGCTATTTTTGGTATAATTTTAAGTTTGTGACTGTTTTTGTATTTTTCAAGAAAACTTCACGCAACCATGAACTAAATTGAAACTCTTATACCAATGTAGGGGAGATTGCTCCATTTGTAGATGCACCATTTTAAGGACGTGACTTTACAATAGTTTCTTATCCAATAACTTGTACTCTTGTTTCCAATAACTTCTTATTTTCAATACATGTTCATAACTTTTCAATACAATATTACCGTTTAGTTTATGACAATAAGTTGATTTATTATGTTTCATGGCAAAACAACTTTTGCAAAACTAATTTACACAACAAAATGAACAAAATGAGTTTGTAGTAACATTTTATAAATCTGTTGCTATATATTATTCATTGTTAAGTGCATATTAATGAATATTATTCATTGTGAAATATTAATGAATGTTATATTAGTTGCTATATCATTAATTAATGAGAGTTGTTCGTAACAATACTTAACCGTTGCAATTTTTAACTTATTTTTGAACTAAAAAATATTAAGAATTAATTAATACGAAAAAAATAGTATAAATAAGCATTGTTATATGAACCAATACTAATAATATAACAATACTAATAATATAACAATGAATTTGACTTTGGTCGATAAAATTTAAGTATAGAAATCATTTCACAATAAATAGTAAATCATTATCTATACAGACAATGGCAGATAGATGTGACATGTTTCAAAAAAGTGCCACTACAGACACATTTTATCGTAGTGTTCCACTCCTACATCTGCAACAATTAGGGGATGTTAGAAAAGTTTAGGTTCCATGAGCTCAACTTGAGCTCAACTCGATAAGATCTCGTGAGCCTTACTCAAAAATCAAATGAGTATGAACTCGAGTCGGATAAGTAATTCATTAGGGTTATTAAGTCGATCTCGAATTGGATCGTGCTCAACTCGCTAATTTGATTCGATAACTAGATTTAATTTATAGATATTTCCATTATATATAGGTATACATGATGGCCTTATTTCCACTTTGGCTAAGATCCTATCCCACAATTCTTGACTCATATTTCGTTTTGACCCATCACTTAAGGATCCTACATTTCGACCTCTGAGTTGTGCCCATCGATCTCTGAGCTGTGTCGCAGCTATCGACCATCTCGAGCTGATCAGAGGGCTGTCGTGATGCTTCGACCTCTGATCTTTTGTGGTGCATATAAAGCTGTTGTGTTGCGCCAACCGCCCCCATTCAAACACCCCTCCATCTTCGAGCTGCTACGCGACTGTGCCTGCATCGACTGACCATATTTTCTCTGGCAATGGTATGTAACATATGAATTGGGTGTTTGGTTCTTTGTCACACATTATTCTCTAGCAAGATCATTTTGATATGCCATCTTATATATATGTTACTACTACTCGTTTAGAGGTGTTTCAGGTGTAGTTTAGTATTTGCATGTTGAAAGCATTGTTGGATATTTTTGTAGGCACAAGATTATTAAGTTCGGTTAATTGCTTCTTCAAAGAAAGTTCATAGACACAATATGTAAAATCAACCCACTGTACAAGGCTCATTAAGAGGCTCCTGAGTCAACTTGAACTCAACGAGTTTGAGTCGGAGTCAGCATTTCAGGGCTCGAACTTTATGCAGCTCGGATCGAACCCAAATTTGGTTATCGACTTCGAGTCTAAGTTGGAGCTGACTCGACTTGTTCAACTCGATAGACACCCCTAGCAACAACTAATGTGCGTTCAAATGTCGAAATATGGATGTAGAAACTTAGACTCTTATTCAACGATCGACTATCTCCCTTTGTGTAGATATGGAATCCCAAATAGGAAAAAAATATATTAAAATGAATAAAAAGAAGGTCAGACATACAGGAATTAGTTTAATCTCCCTTTGGTCTCCTCAAGGAATTGGATGTTGGGCAATAAGCACAGCCTTATGATCTCATATGGTATTTCGAATCAACATGCACAAATATATCCATTGAAAGATTTAGAAATTAGTTTTGCATATGCATGTATTATTGCTCAGTACTCAAATTCTATAGCATATCTTGCCAAAACCATTTGCTCTTTGGCCTTATAAGTAAAGATTTCACAGAAACACTACAGGAAAATCGACCTAAAACAATGGATAATTTGAGTATTCCTTACCATATCTTCCGATGTTGAATGCATACCAACAAATATTAGTCGTTGTAAAATTGTCTTTTCTTCTTTAATATCAACGGATACTGTCTTCGTTACTAAATGTAAATGTCAGTTGTAGCAACGATTTATCTGTTGACTTATTTGTTAAAATTTATATCAATCATTGTTAAATTTAACATCAATTAGATGAAAAAGTCAACGGATAACTGATGTTATATGATTTGTTGCTAGGAATGTATCAACGAATATGATATTTGTTGCAAATTTATAGAATGAAGTAACGGATAATATTCATTGTTATATATTTAACTACGAATAACATGGCAACGAATAAAAATTATTCGTTACCTTATGTCAAATATATGGTAGTGAAAGAAGTGAAGAAATTTGTGGCATAGACTGCATGGATATGTGCCATCTATTGCATTGGTTTCCCTTTATAAATAAGTATTTTCTTACATAAAAGGATTTAGATTTTACTTAACTAAGAATCATTATCATGGCATCCTGATGTAAGTACGTTATTTTTTTTATGAACTGATTAATCTTTCTTACTACAAACTAAACTGATACTATAGCTCTATAACAAATTAGTCTATGACATTTCTTCAAAAAAAATTAGTCTATGACAATGCATAATTTGAACTAATTTTTCGTAAAATTATTTTCTTCTTGTAATTTGTAATGAATGTTTATACTTAACAAAGACGATTCATTTTCTTTTTCGTCGAAAAGGTTATATTAGTTTATAGCAATCAAAAGAAGCTAATAAATAGTCTTTGTTTTATGATTTGTTTCTAATAATATAGTATCAATATCCAACCTTATGGATTATATCTTCGACTAATGCTCCACGTATTCTCCAATTTTCGCTCAATCCGAGGGCATTTGTCATTTTATCTTAATGATCAAAAGTTCGGTTCTCTTTTAAATGGGATTTAAGTTGCATAAATGTCGACAAGACTTTTGACCATTAAGATAAAATAACAAATACCCTCAGTTTTGAGGGAAATTAGGAGGATATGTGGAGCATTAGAAATAGCAAATGCCCTCAGTTTTGAGGGAAATTAGGAGGATATGTGGAGCATTAGTCGAAGATATACTCCGTAAGGTTGGATTCTGAAAATCAAAATCACAAAAGAAAATAAAGGTATTACAACGCCTCTGTTGTAAACCTCATTACAACATATGACTTTCTTCCGTTGTTGGGAGATATGTTTTCATGTGATTTTATTAGAATTTGCAAAAAAGAACATATTTTAATTATTTTGTAGTTAAATTTTCTAAATGGAGTTATGGAAGAGAGGAGAGAGAAAAGAAACCCACTGTTAAACTGTTGGGTAACTTGCAATCTAAGGAATGGTCTGGTGGTAGGGATGCTAATCAAACTCAACATGTTCGTATTCGATTAGAGTTCGTTCGATAATAGTTCGAAAAATGTTTGTTCGTTTCTAAACGAACTGAACTTAAACTTCAAGTTTTAGTTCGATATCTTAACGAATCGAACATGAACGTAACATACGTTCGTTCCATAAAAGTTCGAGTTCAATATATGTATATATGTGTGCGTATTTTTATGTAAAACTTAGTATTTATACACTTGATAAATTTCGAGGTTAAAGAATTTGTGGTATTTATTGAGCTTTGTACCACTTTAATTTGAATAATTTCTTATTTTTACTGTTTATCGAACCTTGTTATTGAACTCCAGTTTCGAACTTGTTCATATAAATAGCTTTTAGTTAAGTTAAATTCTTAACGAACTATTATCGAACCGAACTCGAACGTTCGTTTCTAAACGAACTCGAACTCGAACATATCCTATCGAACATTTATCGAACCGAACTCGAACTTTCGAACTTCCTTATCGAACCGAACTCGAACATAGGTCCGTTCGTTATAGTTCGGTTCGATTAGCAACCCTATCTGGTGGTAGTGCAATGTGCTTACATCTTAAAGGACCCGGGTGCTCTAGACTTCCAAAATTACCGAGCTTACTATATTAAAAAAACTGTTGGCTAACTCTTTTTGAAATGGTTATCTACAAAGTGAACACAAAGGTTTAATTGATAATCCCACCATTTATAATCGACTACAAATCTGATTGATCGCCAGTGGGCAGGAGTCTTTGTAGTAAAATATGAAGCGGAAGCAAAAACATGGAACAAGAATAAAACATATGAAGAACGCGGGATTTTAACGTGGAACCCTACTCCGAGAGGAGCGGGATGAAACCACGGGAGAAGCCTCTGAATTGGGCATTTCTTCTATTGAAGTTCTCAATGAGTACAGGGGGTGTGGGGCTTCTTATATAGCCCCACGGATTGACCCAACAGTGACCGCTCCCCCATGTGGTACTAAACACATGGGTGGGCTCTTTTCTTTTCCAACACTCCCCCTCAAGTTGGTAGCTAGGACAGCTGCAACTTGCAACAATAAAGAAAAAAAATACATCATTACATCTTCACTTGAAATCACCACAATAAACGTATATATCCGCAACTGGTAGACAAACCCGCTTGCTGACGGGTAAAATCAGGTCACCGGAACGTATCTCTGTCATGCATGAAAGGTCACCGGACTGTCTCTGTCGTGCCTGCATGGTCACCGGATCTCTGTCTCAGTCGTGCCTGCGGGTCACCGGACTTTGTCTCCGTCGTGCCTTGAAGAAAACAAATCCAGTGCGGAGTCGATGTCGAGGATAGAGACACCACGACGAAGATCGATGCACAGTGAAGATGGCTTGATATTCTTTGAAATCCGGAGTGTTTGGTCTGTCGGTCAATGATGTAGGATGCATATGGTTTTTACTCCCCCTTTCTCCCATACTTGATAGAATAAAGATCATGAAACATCAAGTTGGGAGAAATCAAAACATGCATTTTTTTGCTTCATTTTTTTGTTGCATCTTTTCCTTTTCCTTTTCTTTTTTGCTTAGCCGTTACCTTTTTTTTGTACGACTTTTCTTTTTTTTTTTCAAAATTTGCGTACGGCTTTTTCTTGTACGCGCCTCTTTTTCTTTCTCTTCTTTTTTTTGAAACAACCTCCTTTTTTTTTGTAGAGTCACAGGTCTATATGTGTAGAGTCACAGGTCTGTTCATGATCCAGATTCCAGATTCAGATGACAGTTTCCAGACCAGCCAGTTGATCAGACTCTACAGTTGTTCAGACTCGGCGATCATTGTTTCCGAGTCTCCAGTTTCAGACATGCACGGGTGTGCGGTCATTGTCAGATGAGCATATGTTGCCATCATTGTCAGAGGTCCCCATCATTCTTCTAGTTGTCAGGCCAGAGTTTTCATGTGAGCCATAGGGACTCCAGAGTAGAGGACCATTCCCTTGAGGGCAAGGGTTTTCATGTGGTATCATAGGTACACCAGAGCAGTGCACCATTCTCTGAGCCAGATGGGAGAGACCCAGTTCTCCGACGAGGAGACTTCAGGTGCAGTTTCAGACTCGATGGTCAGATTCCGAGTCTTCAGTTGACTCACACTCCAGCCCGTTTGTCCTCCTCACCTGCACGGCATGAGAAGCAACGTCCTCGACTGCAGCATGTGCGCGTTGGGTTGATATTGTCCGTAGTGTCCTGTAGCGTGAGTTGAGTTTCTTTCTGTTTGTTTGTCCAAGCTGAGCATTGCATGCTCCAGCTTGAGGGGGAGTGTTGTTGATCTGCCGTCTATGCGCTGGGGGTCGCAGGCAACCCTCTTCTGTGCGAATCGTAGGAGCAATGAAGCCGTGCGGCTGCAGCGCCTGCGCAAGCGCCGCCGACTGCGGCTAATGGCGGGCAACAACCGCTTGGGAGATCCCGAACTCTGACTAGAGTATCGTCGAAGGAGGAGAGGATCTCGGACAAATCTTTAATATAAAACAAATACAAATCTCGATCATATATAACAACTTGAAATCCTCAAGAATCGACCCGCTCTGATACCATGTAGTAAAATATGAAGCGGAAGCAAAAACATGGAACAAGAATAAAACATATGAAGAACGCGAGATTTTAACGTGGAACCCTACTCCGAGAGGAGCGGGATGAAACCACGGGAGAAGCCCCTGAATTGGGCATTTCTTCTATTGAAGTTCTCAATGAGTACAGGGGGTGTGGGGCTTCTTATATAGCCCCACGGATTGACCCAACAGTGACCGCTCCCCCATGTGGTACTAAACACATGGGTGGGCTCTTTTCTTTTCCAACAGTCTTGATCAATTAGATGCCCCTGTGGATCGACTACCATAAACTTTATGCTTAAAATCTAGCACAAATTCTATTAAGGCAAAAATCTTTTTCACATATTAAGCTACAAGAATTATGGATTTACATGGCGAAAGCACATGCATGTTAATAAATCGATGATCAACCACCAAGATCAAGCTCAAACTAAAACATGGAAATCCAACACCAACGAAGATAAGAAACATTATTCTTGAAGGCTTGAAGCATAGTAGAACAATGGATATTACAAGAGGACAGAACGGTTAATTTTATAAGAAGTCAGGGACATAACTGATATTACTAAAAAAAGAGAGACATAATTGATATCGTAGAAGTTTAAGAAGGGTACAAGTAATAAAAACCATTCATTTAGTACAAGCACAATTTTATTCTTAAAAAATGCAAAGTCCATGATCACTGTCTAGTAAGATCATTTAAACTTATTTTGGCATGAAATGGTTGAAGTTTTGAAATGTAATGGCCAAAACTATCCAATGACATAGAAAATTGGATTTTTTTTCTCATTTTTTTATGAATTTCCATATATTCAATGCTTCCTTACAGTAGTATGTGCATTCCCTTAAAGTAGACCAAACTTCAAAACCCAAATAAGTTTTGCATATGATTCTCGATCGATGCAAACTTAATACGGAGGAAAGCTCATGCCCGGACTATTTAATTATCATAGTGAAGTCGTGTATCTAATGATCGGATCGAAAAAAGACTTTAGAATGATCTAACTAGTTAGTTATAATTTCCAATCAAAATTTATTTTGATCATAACTTGCACAAGCAAATTGTAATTAGTGTGAAATTGGATCTATTAGAGTTGTCTCATCGAACTAGATTGAATAATCACATGCAATATATGACCTAAACAGATTTGGAGCCACTAAAGATACATGATGATAGGTAGTGCCCCCCAAGGTTTCAAGTAATGCCTCCATATAAGTGATATCTCGAAGGCTTCAAGACAAAGTGAATGATGATAACTTCTAGCCGCTTTTGAGGCTGTCGAGACGAGATTCTCTTCCCTTCCTTATATAGTGTTGATCCGATTGATGATTAGCGGGGCAAAGCTTTTTTTCTCTGAATTTCGACATCATCTTAGGCTATCGTGATCACATTTTGATCTGTCTAGTTCCCGGATGCCTACACGATTCTGCATGATGCTACTTGACCAGTCAGTAGTGGAGTGATCTTATTCACGGTGTAGTGATAACCATAGTCACCTCTCATGTAATTGTTCTCATGCAACTAACTTGGCACAATGACCATGGACTTCCTATGTTGTATCAAAACTATGCCAAGTCCCTCCTTATACGTGTCACTTTCAACATTGTACCCCTCAGTACCAGGTTGAAAAAGGACATGTTTTGCCATCGACTAGTCCTTGGAAGTATGTATACTAGCCTTAGTCGTCAAACCAAGTATATATTACATCCTTCTATATTAATTAATTAAGTAAATGGTAAATTTATTCATGAATAATTCCTCACAAACCTCTTTTAATGGCTAATCCCACGAAACTACCATTTCTATGACATTCTTGAGATGCTTCTAACTTAAAGAATCATCAACCTTCAGGATAAACAAAAAAATCCCACACTTGAAAAAATAACAACCTAGAAATGCCACATTAAACAGTAAAAAAAATCTCATTTTATTGTAGTTAGAATGGTCATCATGACTTCTTAATGCATCAAATACATTTTTGAGAAGGTAGTTGTGACCTTCCTCATTTTGAAAGTAGACAAGAACAAACATTATTGGCAAACAAATTATTAGATGATAAAATATTTCTTGAAAACTCGATTTTATCAAATCCATAAATATTGTGGGCACGTGTGTCAAATTAAAAGACATGACAAGGACCTCATAGTGACCATGGTCAAGGATGGAGGTACGCCGTTCTTTATTACTTGAGAGAGAATGAGAGAGAGAGATATGTTGGGAGAGGGCTCCTTAATGCGAGAGATCGTGTTGTGTGCTTCCCCTCCTAGAGGAGGTCGATATATAGGATGTGTATGCCCCTCGTACACTTCGCCCTCATCCCTCCACGCCTAAAAGACCCGGTCTACGCAACCACCGGCATGCGCAACTTCCGACGGTGGTTTTGAGCGTGAGGTCATCTTTGATATAGTCAAACATCTCCCACTTGACCGAAACGATCACATATTCTACACTCCTGCTATTCTTGTAGTGCACACATGGAGATGTCTTTAGTGAGGCTCATTGTTCATGAAATACCTCTTCCTTAACTCATCTATTCCTGAGTCCCATCGAAACAACATGTTTAATGTAGTTGTTAGCTACCATTCTCTTGGTAAGAGAATCATTTAACATATCACTTGTAGGTATATAGGTTACCATAATTTCTTATTTTGCTACTATATTTTGTATATAGTGAATTGGGTTTGAATGTTTTTTCCTTTAGAACTATTAGCTTCACTATTGATCAAGCTTATTGCAGCTTGATTGTCACAAAACACTTCAATTATCCCTTTGACCAATTCGAGGTTTATATTCTCTAGAAAATATATGATCCACGCAACATGAGTGGTGGCCATACTACTTGCAATGTACTCATCCTCCTATGTATGTCGAGATAGACATCCTTGTTTCTTACTACCCGAAGAAACGACCGTACCACCAAACATGAACAGGTAACCCGATGTGGATTTTCTATCCATATCCCCTCTTAAATCAACATTGGAGTATCCTACCACTTCAAGCGATTCTGCTTGATACATAGGTTTCAGATGCACGGTCCCTTTTAGATATCGAATAGTCTTCTTTACAACTTCCCAATGTGTTGGTCCGGGATTACTTTGATATCTACTGACTAGGCAAACTGGATAAGCCAAGTTAGGTCGAGTGCACATCATTGCATACGTTGGACTACCCATCTCTTGTGCATACAAAACTTCTAAATATTTCTATCCCTTTCCAAGACATTGACTCTTACCGAGTCTCTTTCCAAGCACAATCGGTGTAGGAGCTGGAGTGCTATTCTTCATTCCAAATCTCCTTATTACAATATGCAACTATCTTTCTTGACTAAGACTCAATGTGTTTGAATATCTATCTCTTGTATTTTGAATTCCAAGAATATAGGATGCTTCGCCCATGTCCTTCATCTCAAATTCATTTCTCAATTTCTATTTGATTTCATTTAGCATTTGTATGTCATTACCTGCGAGCAGAATGCCATCCACATACAATGACATGATTGCAAATATGCTCCTACTCTTCATGACATACACACAGCTATCCAATTTATTTGCAACCAATCCAAATTGGATAACTTTCTCATGAAATTTGAGATACCATTACCGTGAAGACTGCTTCAAGTTATATAATGACTTTCTTAACTTGTAAACCCTTTTCTCCTGACCTTCAACCTGAAAATCATCAGGTTGTCACATATAAATCTCTTCCCTTAATTCTCCATTAAGGAAGGCTGTCTTCACATCCATTTGGAACAATTCCAAATCTATATATGCAACTATGGCTAAGATCATCTGAATATATGCAAATTTATCCACTGGAGAGTAGGTTTCCTGAAAATTTATTCCATCTTACTGAGTATAATCCTTGGCAACTAAGCTGCCTTTGTATTTGTCAACAGTACCATCGACTTGCTACTTTTTCTTGAATACCCACCAACATCCTATGGGTTGCCTACCTTTAGCAAATCATATATTTCTCATACATCATTTCTCTCGATTGAGTCCAACTCATCCCTTATGATGGTCGTCCATGATTCTGACTCAGACAAAAGCATACATCATCAAAGGATATGGGATATGTACAATCTACGACATCCTCATTCACAGTGTAATATGATGCCTCACATCCATAAAAATGGTAATTTCCATAATGTGTGTCGTGTTCTAGGTCTCTTATTGCTGATTATACTCGTGAGTTGTGTGGGTCCCCTACTTCCTCTAAAGGATCATCATGTTTTATAGGTTCATTCTCTATATTTGGATGATCGAAATCATCCCCAAGTTATTGTCTAATGCTCAAGTCGTCTTCATTGTCTTGTAGGACAATCAGAGGATCTGATTCCTCTACTTCATGCTCCTTTTCTTGATAATTTCAAGAAAAGTTGCATCACAATTTTCAATTAGAACTTTGGATTCATGGAGGAACCTTTATCCTTTTGAATTCTCATTATAGCCAATAAACTTGCACTTTAATGTTCCAAAGTCTAGCTTGTGCCTAAGCTGACTCAGTATCATAACATGTGCAACACATCCTCATTTTCGAAGATGACCCAACTTGGGCTTTCTACCATCCCATATTTCATATAGCATTGATTCTACAGACTTGGTGGGAATCCTGTTCAGTATGTAGTTTGCAGTCAACACTGCCTCTCCCCAGAATTTCTTGGAGAGTCCTGAGTATGAAAGCATACACCTTACTGCATTCATCAAGGTTTGATTCTTTCTTTCTTCTACATAATTTTGCTGTGGTGTATATGGCATTGTAGTCTGCCTACGAATGCTTGTGTGAATGCAATAATCCTCAAATTCATTTGAGGTATATTCCCCACCTCTATCTATCCTAAGGGCCTTGATTGGTTTTCCCAATCTTATCTCCACTTCTGTCTTATATCTCTTAAATGTTTCAAGTGCTTTCGACCTTCTTTCTAAGAGATAGACATAGGAGGACTTTGATTAATCATCAATGATTGTTATAAAATATTTCTTATTTCTATGTGCACTTACTCTCAGTGGTCCACATATGTCTGAATGGTCAAACCTATTAACTATGTTGATCGAATTTTGGTTGAGAAGGGTCTTCTTGCCATTTTACCGGTCAAACAGTGTTCGTAAGGCAATGTTTTTGCACTCATGATCTTAGGCAACATATTTGCCTTCATCATTTGATCCATCTTAAATTTTCTTGGATGACCCAATCTCATGTGTCACAAGTCATAGTCAGATAAACAATACAAGGAATACTCAGAAGATACATTCGTTGATACACTAGAGTTTATTACAGAAAGGCAGAATAGGTCATGCTCGGGCACAAACTTTCTCATTGCATAGACCTTATTCTTGCCTATAGATACACATTTATTATCAAACCGAACTTCAAAATCCTTCTTGAACAGCACCGCGATAGAGATCAGATTCCAGCATATCCCTAGGGCTTATAGTATACATCATTTAGTACCATAACACTATCCCCCAGGTCAAGTCTGTATGTCCCAACACCTTCCACGTATAGGTAGGTGTTTTTCCCCCATGAAGATCCTCTATTCTTCTTTGCTCAACTCCTTGAAGTCCTCTGTCCCTCCTTCATCTTCGCGATATGTCTGGTTGCTCCAGAGTCGATCCACCATCTATCATTTTTTGTGATGATGGAGTTGCATTCCACGACAGCTGCGAACTCAATCTTTTTTTGAACTTCCGTTCAGGGGCATTTGAAATTTTCGACTTCTTCATTTTAGAGCAATTGTTCTTGAAATGATCATATTTGCTACAACCATAACAAGAACTGTGTGGATATTTCCCATTCTTTCCCTTGAAATTCGTGTTGGAGGGGCCTAGCCTTTTCTTTGCGTACACAACATTTGCTTCTTCTTCTTCCTCAAACTCAAAGATCTCAGTCTTCGATCTTTATTTCATGAGGTCCTGCTCAATTTCCAACTGAGCATGTAAGTTTGTCACAGTCTTAATGGTCCCATTCATCCTCAGAGATGTGGCTACCGTATTGAACGATGGAGGGAGGCTTCCGAGTATCATTGCGATTTGCATCCTCTCCCAATGGCACACTCTGTAGTCTCCTGATCCTTCGCCATCACAATCACCTTGTTCACATGCTCCAGAACGCTCTCTGATTCTTTCATCCTACACGAGTTATACTTGTATAGAAGGAGTTGAACACTTACTTCTGACTTGGTGTGATATTTGTCCTTGATTGCATTCCAGAGCTCGTAATATTATTTACAAGTCTCAAAGACTCAAATCAATTTCAGCTTCATATGCGTGAGCATGAAACTCCAAACCCTATTATCGGTAATCTTCCACTGTTCGTGGGATAACATTTCTTCTATTGTCGGGTTTTCTGACAGTGTAGGACCAGGTTTATCAATAATGACATGGATGTTGTCATGCAACAATCCATAATAGATCTTCCTACTCCATAACTCATAATTGGTACCATTTAGGTACTCAATTTTTCGGACTTCAGTGGCTATAGTTTTGCTTGTCATTTTAGATCTCGAGAAAACCCTAGCACGAGTTTGTCGTTGGGCGACGACGACGACGATCGAAGAAGACGGATGAACAACGCCAACATCAAAGGAGTCGATGATCGGGATCGGATCACGAACACCGAGCTCTGATACCAGTAAAGGATGGAGGTATGCCGCTCTTTGTTGCTTGAGAGAGAACGAGAAAGAGAGAGAGAGAGAGAGGGCTCCCTAATGCGAGAGATCATGTTGTGTGCTTCCCCTCCCCGAGGATGTCGATATATATAAGACGTGTATGCCCCTCGCACAATCCACCCTCATCCCTCCATGCCCAAAAAACCCGGTATGCGCAACCACCCACATGCGCAATTTTCAACGGTGGTTTTGAACGTGAGGTCATCTCCTCCTTCAAACCACGGATACCGAAGTAACATTGAGGTTAGACCCAATGCCGAATCCTCAAACCTTCTTCGATAAAACATCAAGAAACCGAATTCTTTTGGATCAAACGCTAGAGCTAGCAACATTTTTGAATAAAACATCAACGAACCTGCAAACTTGAATCAGACACCAAGATGTGCTGCAGTCATAAAAAAAGATACACAATATTTATCTTTTGAATATTCAGCTACACATGATATTTTCTATGCAGATACACATATGTTAAGCACAATATGAATGTATCTCAAGTATTAGAATTAGTGATTACTATAATGGAAATCATAATGTATCACCAGTAGAGGAATCACTTGCAGAAATTATTCTCCAACAAGTCCTAGAGAGCCTGTGCAACAGAGGATGAATGTGGTTCGATGATAGCTTTGGATGCTAAGGCCGCATCAACCAAAATAGCTAAATATTAACAGAAATCAACTCATACTTTAAATTTGATAAGGCAGCATAAAAAGCAAACACAATTCCTGGTACAAAGGCAGCATAAGTCAGGCTCATGGTGCTGTCACCCTGACTTTTGCAGATGTATGATTTGCATTTTGAATGCCAACCACTCCACACAAAGCACACAAAGAAGCAGCAATATGCAAAATTCCTGATCGACATGAATAATCGAATTCAATAGAAAATCAAGCTAATCATCATAGATATTTTGTGTGGGACGCTTCTTGTTTTATCTTCCTTTAAATTCCCTTTCCAAAGTACAAGAGAGGAAAAAGAAGTCGAACTTCATATACCACTGTTGTTTGTATTCTATACAAGCAGCAAAGGTGGCATGTTTTTGCTATTGCATCAACTTGAATGAGAATGGGCAGCATTATGTGCTCTGCGCGATTTCCAGCAGGATTTTGTTCAGTGACTGAGGCTTTGAAAAGAACGGGCAATGGTCACTCCCTTTGATCTTGTAGACCCCATGAGGTGGGTTGTCGCGCACGAGCTTCTCTTGAATGTCTGGTGAGAGAAACTGGTCGTCAAGGGTCTGAATGTAGTACCTCTTTACAGATCCGTAGTTTTTGGATGTAAGGTCAAGCTTCTCCATTATTGGCTTGAGAGGGATTGGTCTCATAGAGACGTTTGCAAGTGCAATGTCCTGAATAATCACAGCCATCATTAACTCTTCATTTGCGTGCTTTGGCGTGCTGTGTTTATATCCAATTAAGAAAGACTATA
Source organism: Ottelia alismoides (assembly GCA_037367405.1). Taxonomy (NCBI): domain Eukaryota; kingdom Viridiplantae; phylum Streptophyta; class Magnoliopsida; order Alismatales; family Hydrocharitaceae; genus Ottelia; species Ottelia alismoides. The sequence continues at coordinate 779,411 of JAZKJV010009625.1, read as the reverse complement.
CCTTAGAAGTCGATTGGTTGAAGTATAATGCCTTGATGTGATTTTTCTCGAATGCAAGCGCAGTAGGAGACCGATCCCCAGCATTGCCATATGTGAAAAGCTGTGATTGTTTCATAAGTGACTCAGCAGATGCCAGCTGCAAACATATGTAATAGCAAAACATGTCAGCCCATGCAAAAATGAATTGAGTTCCAGCTTGAAGAATCTTCTCTATACTGAAACAAAGGGGCAACTCGAACTCAAACTAAATGAGATGAAACAGGTTCGTGTTAGTGAATGCGACAACTCATATCCACTTGTTTCGATTTCTCCATTAGCACACGATAAGTTCAGGATTGTACAGACTGTAAATGTCTATCCCAGTATAAAAGGCTAAGCCTCAGAAAAGGGCCGTGGAGTGAATACATGTTATCGTGGGAAACAAACTGCGCTATTTTCTATTTTTTATTATGAATATACACAAGAGGAAAACTAGAGCAAATGAATATGGAAATACAGTTATGTGTCAATTCTAACAATGATGAGGATAATGGATATAAATATATCAAATATTTATCCCCATTGGTGCTAAGAGATGGAATTGTTAGATATCTAACAATAACTTGGAGGACTGAAAATATTAAGGAAATATGATGCTCAGGTAATGATTATAAGCATGCAATATTAGGTGTAAGGAAAAAATGGGGCTGCCCCTTGGAGCAACCAACATGGCTGCCCCCACCGTCTTTTCCCGCATTTTTTTTTATTTTTTTGGAAAATATTACCATGTATGTTCATCTATACATCCCTCCAATATGTCATTCGAATTTCGTCAGAAACAAAGATTTCTATGCCCTCTATCTAGAACATGTAGTTTCAACGGTCTAAACATTGCGTTGGCTGCGAGAGAACGAAAGAGAGATATAGATAGAGATGGGAGAGGGCTCCCTATGGCGAGGTTGTTCACAGATGTTGTTCTCCTCCCGTCGGACGTAGATCTATATATAGGGGCGTGTTCGTCCCCTCGCCAAGTCCGCCCCCTCCCCCACGCCCGGCGGTTACGGTCTTCCTAAAGACCCGGCCACGCCGCAACTGTCGTCCCCCGGATCGGGCAGCGACGGTTCTTGACCACTTGGTCAAAGCCGTTCTACATCTCCCACTTGACCAAAGTGGTCAAGACATATATACTCCCACTATTCGTGTAGTATATAAATGGAGATTTATCATGTGAGGATCATTATCTATGAAACCTCTTCCTTGACTCATACATTCCTGAGTCCCATTAAACCAACATGTTTAATGTATGTTCCAGTTGTTATTCCCTTGGTAAGGGAATCAACCAACATGTCACTGGTAGGTATGTAGGTTACTGTGATTTCTTGCTTCGCCACTATATCTTGTATATAGTGATATTGGATCTCACTGTGTTTTCCTTTAGAACTATTAGCCCTACTATTGATCAAGCTTACCGCAGCTTGATTATCACAATACATTTCAATTGGCCCTTTGACCAATTCGAGGCTTAAGTTCTCTAGAAAACGTCTGATCCACACAGCATGAGTGGTGGTCATGCTACATGCAATGTACTCAGCCTCCTGTGTATGTCGAGATACACATCCTTGTTTCTTGCTACCCTAAGAAACGGCTGCACCACCAAACATGAACAGATAATCTGATGTGGATTTTCTATCATCAACATCCCCTTCGAAATAGGCATCGGAATAGCCTACCACTTCAAGCGATTCTGCTTGATATACAAGTTTCAGATGTACTGTTCCTTTCAGATATCGAAGAATCCTCTTTATAGCTTCCCAATGTGCTGGACCGGGATTGCTTTGATATCTACTGACTAAGCTAAATCAGGTCGAGTACACATCATTGCATACATTAAACTTCCCACCGCTTGTGCATACGATACATCTAATGGTTTCTGCCCCTTTCCGTGACACTGACTCTTACTGAGTCTCTTTCCCATCACAAGTGGTGTTGGAGCTGGAGTGCTGTTCTGCATTCCAAATCTCCTTAATACAGTATGCAAATATCTTTCCTGACTAAGGCTTAATGTCCTTGAGTTCCTATCTCTTGTTATTTGAATTCCAAGAACATAGGATGCTTTGCCCATGTCCTTCATCTCAAATTCATTGCTCAATTTCTGTTTAATTTCATTGAGCATTTGTATGTCATTACCTGCAAGCAGAATGTCATCTATATACAATGACATGATTGCAAACCTGCTCCCACTCGTCATGACATACACACAATTATCCAATTTATTTGAAACAAAACCAAATTGAATAACTTTCTCATGAAATTTGAGACACCATTGTCGTGAAGACTGTTTCAAGCCATATAATGACTTTCTTAACTTGTAAACATTTTTCTCCTGACCTTCAACCTGAGATCCCTCAGGTTGTCGCATATAAATCTCATCCTTTAATTCTCCATTAAGGAAGGTCGTCTTCACATCCATTTGGAATAATTCCAAATCCATATATGAGACTATGGCTAAGATCATCCGAATCGATGCAAACTTAGCCACTGGAGAGTATGTTTCCTGGAAATCTATTCCAGCTTGCTAAGTATAACCCTTGGCAACTAATCTGGCTTTGTATTTGTCAACAGTACCGTCAATTTGGTACTTTTTCTTGAATACCCACTTACATCCTATGGATTGCCTACCTTCTGGCAAATCACATAATTCCCAAACACCGTTTCGCTCGATTGAGTCCAACTCATCTCTCGTGGCGGTCGACCATGATTCTGACTCAGATGAAGCCATAGCTTCATCAAAGGATATGGGATCTGTACAATCCGTGACATCCTCATCTACGGTGTAGCACGACGCCTCGCATCCATAGAAATGGTAATCTTCCATCCACGCGGGCCGTGTTCTGGGTCTCTTGTTGCCAATTATACTCGTGGGTTGTGTGGGTCCACCCACTTCCTCTAAAGGATCATCATGTTCCACAGGTTCATTCTCTACATTTGGATGATCGATATCATCCTCAAGTTCTTGTCTAATGCTAAAGTCGTCTTCATTGTCCTGTAAGACAATCAGAGGATCTGATTCCTCTACTTCATGCTCCTTTTCTTGATGAATTTCAAGAAAAGTTGCATCACGACTTTCGATTAGACCTTTGGTTTCATGGAAGAACCTATATCCTTTAGAATTTTTGCTATATCCAATAAATTTGCACTTTAATGTCCTGAAGTCTAGCTTGTCTCTAAGCTGACTTGGTACCAGAACATGTGCTATACATCCACATTTCCGGAGATGGCCCAACTCGGGCTTTCTGCCATTCCATATTTCATATGGCGTTGATTCTATGGACTTGGTGGGAATCCTATTCTGTACATAGTTCGCAGTCAACACTGCCTCTCCCCAGAATTTCTTGGAGAGTCCTGAGTGTGAAAGCATACACCTTACTGCATTCATCAAGGTTCGATTCTTTCTTTCTGCTACACCATTCTGCTGTGGTGTATAGGGCATTGTAGTCTGCCTACGAATATCTGCTTGAATACAGTAATCCTCAAACTCCTTTGAGGTATATTCCCCACCTCTATCTGTCCTAAGAGTCTTGATTGGTTTTCCCAATCTTGTCTCCACTTCCGTCTTATATCTCTTAAATGTTTCAAGTGCTTCCGACTTTCTTCCTAAGAGATAGACATAGGAGAACTTCGATTAGTCATCAATTAATGTTATAAGGTATTCCTTATTTCTATGTATGTTGACGCTCAGTGGTCCACATATATCTGAATGGATCAAACCTAGTAACTCTGTTGACCGAATTCCGATTGAGAAGGGTTTTCTCGTCATTTTACCGGTCAGACAGTGTTTGCAGGACAATGTCCTTGCACCCGTGATCTTAGGCAATAAATTTTCCTTAATCATTTGATCAATCTTAGAATTTCCTAGATGACCTAGTCGCATGGGCCCAAATCATAATCAGACAAAAAGCACAAGGAATAATCAGAAGCGACATTCATTGATTCACTAGAATTTATTACAGGAAGACAGAACAGGTCATGCTCGGGCACAAACTTTCTCATCGCATAGACCTTCTTATTCTAGCCTATTGACACACGCTTATTATAAAACCTAACTTCGAAGTCTTTCTTGAGCAGCACTGGGACAAATATCAGGTTCCGACATATCCCTGGGGCATATAATACATCATTCAGTACCATAATGCTATCTCCCAGGTCAAGTCTGTATGTCCCAACACCTTCCACGTCCAGGTAGGTGTTGTTCCCCATGAAGATCCTCTGTTCGCCTTTGCTCAGCTCCTTGAAGTCCACCAGGCCTTCCTTCGTCTTGGCGATGTGTCTGGTTGCTCCAGAGTCGATCCACCATCCATCACTGTCCGTGATGACGGAGTTGCATTCCACGATAACCACGAATTCCATTTTCTTCTTGCCTTTGTTTTCAAGCATTTTAGAATTTCCTGACTTCTTCTTGCTGGGGCAATTGACCTTGAAATGACCATATTTGCCACAACCGTAGCAAGAGCCGCGTGGGTATTTCCCACTCTTTCCCTTGAAATTCGCCTTGGAGGGGCCTAGCCTTTTCTTTACGTGTACAGTATTTGCTTCTTCTTCCTCCTCGACCTCAAAGATCTCAACTTTCGATCTTTGCTCAGAGAGGTCTTGCTCAATTGCCAACTGTGCAGGTAGGTCCGTCACCGACTTAATGTTGCCATTCATTCTCAGAGATGTGGCAACCATGTCGAAAGACGGTGGGAGACTTCTTAGTATGGTTGCGATCTGCATCCTCTCCGGAATCGCGCAATCAACAGCCGCAAGATCCTTGGCCATCACGATCATCTTGTTCATGTGCTCGAGGACGCTTTCAGATTCCTTCATTCTACACGAGTTGTACTTGTGTAGAAGAAGCTGGACGCTCACTTCGGATTTGGAGTGATATTTCTCCTTAACCGCGGTCCAGAGCTCGTAAGCTAATTCGCAGGACTCAAAGACCCGAATCAGGTTCAGATCCATGTGTGTCAGCATAAAGCTCCTAGCTCTATTATCTGTTTTCTCCCACTGTTCGCGGGACCTAATTTCCTCCATAGTTGGATTCTCAGATAAGGTTGGGTCGGGTTTATCTATGATGGAGTGTATGCTATCGTGCAATAGGCCATAATAGATCTTCCTACTCCACAACTCGTAATTAGTATCGTTAAGGTACTCTATTTTCCCCACCTCAGTGGCAATTGTCTTGCCTGTCATATTTCTTTGGTTAATCTAATAAATAAGGTTGGAATACGATTAAACAATTTTGTAAAAATACTTTTAAAGAAAAACTAGAGGTCTAACTTACAATACTTCTAAGATTTTTTAAAAAAAGATCAACTTAATAGCAATTTTAGCCAAGGCCTTAAATGTCGGAAGTCGGTTTCGTTTCGGTGACTGACCGAAACGAAATTTCGGTCGAATTTCGGTCGAAATTCGACCGAAATTTCGGTCATTTCGGTTGGTTTTTGAACTAGGGCACCCAAATATCGGCCGATATAGGCCATTTCGGTCGAATTTCGGTCACCCACCGAAACCGAAATTCGACCGAAATTCGGCCGAATTTCGGCAAAATTTGATCCCATGATTTTAGCTACCACCCTTAAAAAACTTAATGCAATACAAAACAACGAACAATAACTGTTAAAAGTGTGAGTTAATTAATCAAACACCAGATTTTAATTCAATGAAGAAAAAAAATATAGCAAAATATTTTAATAAGAGTATTCAACAAAAAAAACTTAGACAAAAAAATATTTCTATTCAATGATAGTTTCAAAAAAACTTAACTTTTAATTTAGTCAACAAGCACGTGTAAAAGAAACTTATTAGCAAGTGGTCAGTGTTAATTATACTTTAATTAAAGTATCACATATGTTTTGACGGTTTTAAAGAAGAATGCAATTTGGATGAGACAATGATAACCCCTTTTAATTTAAACAAACAAAGTTTGCAATTAATACTTGTGTTTTTTTTAAATATTAAACTCTATTTTTAAACAAGAAGAAATGAACTTATCCTTTTTTTTAGATTGGTAACCCACATATGCAATTGATTCGTGTCCAAAAAAATTTAAGATGGACAAGTTGACGTATGCAAAGGAAATTAAAAGTTTTTTTTATAACACATCAATAGGATAAAAACAATCTTATATAAAAAAAGTTTTCAAAAAGAAATTGATAGAATCACGTTGAAAGGAAAAAACGTTAAAAAAATTTAAAAAAACGTGGTAAGCAACAGGCTTTCCAACTTGTATATAATAACTTTTTTTAAAAGGCAGAGTCACGTGCATCTGAAGGGTAAAGAAAAAATGCCCAGAGGTGCAGCCTTTCAGTACCGCATTAAAAAATTAAAAAAGGTACATTTCGTGAAACCCGTGCTAGGGTTTTGTTAGAGCACGACTCGAGCGGCAGTGGCGGCCAGAAAAAGATGGCGAGTTGCGCCGGTGGTGGCGGCGGCGAGGATGCTCGAACCGGTAAAGCTACAAGGAGCGGTGATGGAGCTCTGATACCAGTCAAGGATCTCCCTAAGGTATGCCCTTTGCGTTGGCTGCGAGAGAACGAGAGAGATATTGATGGAGATGGGAGAGGGCTCCCTATGGCGAGGTTGTTCACAGATGTTGTTCTCCTCCCGTCGGAGGTAGATCTATATATAGGGGCGTGTTCATCCCCTCGCCAAGTCCGCCCCCTCCCCCACGCCCGACGGTTACGGCCTTCCCAAAGACCCGGCCACGCCGCAACTACCGCCCCCCGGATCGGGCGACGGTTCTTGAGCACTTGGTCAAAGGCCGTTCTACACTAAACATTATTGTAATCGACCTGTTCTAGATGGAGGGCATAGGAGCCTCCCTTTCTGACGAAATTCGAATGGTATATTGGAGGGATATATAGATGAATATACACGGTGATATTTAGTAAAAAAATAAAAAAATTTTGCGGGAAGAACCTATGTAATAAATAAAACTGCCCGTGAAAGATTTCACGAGTACACTCCATTTCCAGATGCAATGACGTGCGACCTTTATAAAGCAAATTCTAACTGCTATTTATCAAGACTTGAGGACGGCGGCGAGGAGAGCGAGACTCTTCTCTGGGAGCGTGGATCTGTGCAGTAGGTGTGGGGTATCTCAGGAAGACGTGGATCATTTATTTTTTGAATGCTCTGGCTCAGTTGAAGTTTGGCAAAGATTGTCGGTTTCAGCCCTTGATTATGCTAGCAAAGACATGTTCTGGGATTCGTGCAGGAGGTGGGCAAGATCTGAGCTAGGAAGACAGAAGATTTGCATGGCTGTCTGATGCATCTGGTTGAACAGAAAAAGTGTGGTTTTTGAGGGGTCGAGATTTTATCCTGAAAATGTACTTGGGCATGCTGGGGTCCTTTTAGATTCCTGGCAGGTGTAATTATCTATTTTATTATTAATATATTTTTTGATGGCCCTTTCAAGGAGGCCCATCCCACTGTTTCTCAAAAAAAAATGCAAAAGTAACTTTACCTATGGATAGATTAAGTCTAGTAAACTCCCAGTTAGTATCAAAGCTTTTCCAAATCCAAATCTACTCGATAGTTGTCAATAGAACGGATAGACGTGTACATGAAGCTGCTTAAAGTAGCAACTTTTGCAGTCATTTGCACTGTGTAAGATCTGCATCAAGGATCTTCCCTGAGGTTGGCTGAAGCAGACTTCAAGAGAAGAAAGGAAATATCGGATAGGACAACCTGCTTAAGGACCACTGAACAGGGTTGATTTTATAAGGATCGAGTTTCACAGGGTTTAACATGTGGTATTTTCTTAGGCCGCTATGCTTTTAAATGCATGTAATCACACAATATACCTCACTTACAACAACAACAACAACAATGCCTTTTTCCACAATTAAGTAGGATCGGTTACATGGATTCTTCGCCTTCATTCAGATCTATATTGGGTCAATCCCGGGCTTATATCCATAAAACTAAGACCCCTTCGTATAGTTTCTTTCCAACACTTCTTGGGCCATCCTCGCCCTCTCTTTACCGGCTCAACATCCCAACACTCGCATGTCCTAACCGGTGCATCAACTGATCTTCTTTACAAATGACCAAACCATCTTAAGCGGTTTTCTCGCATCTTATCCTTGATCGAAGCTACACCAACTTTCTTTCTGATTGCATCATTCCGAATCCGATCCTTACGTGTGTGTCCACACATCCACCTTAGCATTTTCATTTCTGTTACAACCATTCTCTGCACATGTCTATGGTTCACAGGCCAACATTCAAATCCATAGAGCATAGCAGATCTCACAACTGCTTTGTAAAACTTTCCTTTAATTTTTTAAGGAATTTTCTTATCACAGAGAACAACAGATGCTCCTCTCCACTTTAGCCATCCTGCATTTATTCTATTAATAACATCTCCACCAATTTCCCCATCATGTTGCAAAATGGATCCCATATATCTAAAATAATCTCTCTTCCGAATGTTATCATCACCAATCTTCACCTCGATTCATTCACCATTGCTTCCATCAAAGGTGCACTCCATATATTCCGTCTTAGCCCTACTTATACGAAATCCTTTACTCTCCAGCTCATGTCTCCAAACCTCAAGCTTCTCATTTACTCCATCTCTAGTCTCGTCAATCAACAAAATATCATCAGCAAATAACATGCACCAAGGTAACTCATCTTGAATGTAACTTGTCAACTCGTCCATAATAAAACTAAAAAGAAATGGACTCAAAGCTGAACCTTGATGTAAACCAATGTTGATGTCAAAATAGCCAGTCTTCCTAGACGGGATCCTTACACAAGATAAAGCCCTATCATACATGTCCTTTATGAGGTTAATGTATTGGACATGTACTTGTCTCTTCTCCAAAACTCTCCATAATATCTCTCGTGGGACAAAATCATAAGCCTTCTCCAAATCAATAAAGATCATATGGAGGTTCTTTCTTTTAGCTCTATAAATCTCCATCGTTCTCCTCAGCAAATGGATGGCTTTAATAGTTGAGTGACCTGGTATGAATCCGAATTAGTTTTCTTTTACGTTAGAAACTTGCCCAACCTTCTTTCGATCACACGTTCTCGAATTTTCATAGGGCCTGTTTGGTTGCAGGGTTGGGCGGGGTTGGGTTGGGCAGGGGGTACCCTTGTGAATAGTAAACTGTGAGGAGGATTGGACTATTTGGTTGGAGGGTTGGGAAGGATTGGGCCAACCCAACCCTTCCCAACCCTGCAACCAAACATGCCCATAGTGTGACTCATCAGCTTGATACCTCTGTAATTAGAACAATTTTGAATGTCTCCTTTATTCTTATAAAGAGGCACCACAATACTCCTCCAATCTTCAGGCATTTTCTTGCTTCGCCAAATAACAACAATATTCCTCACTTAATGTGGGAAAATGCTTGATTGATTCGGTTATGGTAGGTAACCCCATAGATAGATTGAAGGTTAATATACTAGTGTGATGAAGATTATTTTACAAACACTAAATGTTGAGGCCACTAAAAGAGAATATGATACTTGCAGATGGCTTGAAATATACCCATTATCACCTCACTCATGTATCCATTGCCACAAACCCTCCACATTCCTACCCTGGACTCTTTACCCGCATCACGTCATCCTTTCACCAACAGATTCTTGGATTGGATCCAGTTTATACTTACTAACTTGCCTCTCTAGGTAGAGATCAGTATTGTTGAATAGATTCCACAATCATAAGCAGAAATTTCCTTCCCAAAATAAAAAATGGCGAGTACCATTAAAAGGATAGGATCATATCTGAAGAAACGCAGTCTATATTGCCTTCCTCTTCTGATAACTGGAACTGATTGGCGATAAACTTCTCTACTGTTTATTGGAACTGATCGGTTATAAAATTAGGATAATTGGGGCTAAAATAATCAAGATCAGATCCAACTGGGTCCACAGCAATCAATAACTACTGTTGCAGTGCTCCAAACCATCACATATGAGACTATATTAGCTTCTCAGAACATTTCTTTTGGCTATGCATCTAAGCTGTGAGCTTATCTGACCAGGGGGCTTGGCCATGATACTTTGTTACGGACCAAGGTAATGTTCGGCTTGGGGGGTCCTTAACCCACTTTTTCTCTCTCCAATGTGGGCCTACATTTTCTCATTTTTAATACATTAAATAAATTAATTTTCTTTTATCCACTCCATCAAAAAATAATATATTATACCATCATTTCATATAAAAATTAAAAACTACTCAACTTCTACTCACTTTTCCAAACTTTAATACAATCACATCACAATAACTACTCATTTTTCCAAAGTTCAATACAATCACAACACAACAAACCCACCCCCAATCTAACAGTCTATCCAAACACCAAAATACAAAAATAGGTTACCTTCCACTAATTTAACCCACCCTAACCCGCGTACCAAACACATCCTAACAATTAGCGGAGAGTTGAACATGCGAGGGATATTTATTTTGGAAAAGAAGATGAGGAGAAAGACACATCAAGATTATTCAGCAATATGCAGAGACAATTATTTTCTTCTTAAAACTGAAAAGAACAATTTAATGCCGAGACTTGTAACATTGATCTAGGCATGTTGGAGATAATTAGGCAAGCATGATATAAATTATGGAGCTAAGTCTATAAATGATATGAGATATTTAAAGTGTTGAGATTATTATATATCTTTGGTGTTATTTTTTCTATTTCATTTCTTCTTGTACTTCTTGTGCTTTTTACCCAAGGGCTTTTCTCCTATATAAGAGAGCCCATGGGTCGTATGAATATCAAGAAATTCATTTTCTCCAACATGGTATCGGAACAACGATCCTAGTCCGGGGTTCCTGTATCATCCCACCTGAAAACCCAATCCTACATGCCGCCCCCCTCCTATGCACGCCGCCGGCAAGCGGCCCCCTTCTCTGCGATGTCAGCCAACCAACGCGCGGTACCGCCCTCCCACGCCGACAGCCCCTCGCGTCGTCCAGCCCTCCCATAGTACCCTACGCCCCGTGCTCTGCCCCCTATGCCCTATGCCTTGCGCACCGCGCACTGCGCGCAACGGACGTGCATCCTGCGTGCATCTGCATGCATTTGCGTGCACCACTACCCTAGCCTACAACAACAAGAGATGAGGATGGTGGTATGAGTCTACAAATACAACTAACCCTCTATATGTGATTGTGTAGACTCATTCATAGTAGTCTACTCCTTAGTTGTTCCATATTTCGGCATTCTTGCTACCATGTCAGAGAACAAGGGTGATGTTTTTTCATCGTCCAGTGCCTTTAAGGGCCCAGCTCCTATCGTAGAGATGGATGGGACCAACTAGGAGCTGTGGTCCATGCAGTTCCACACCCTAATGCAGTGCCATAACAAGGAACACATTCTGATGGATCCAGATCCAGAGGACAAAACTAGGTCTAGTGCTTCTTGGAAGCAAGATGGTGCCTAGGCTCACATTTGACTCTTCGGGACACCCACCATGGAGATTGCTAATGATATTGTCAACCAACCCACAATAAAGGCTATCTGGGACATCTTAGCAGACACATATGGACATGCAAAGAATGAAAGCAAAATTCCACAATCGCAGTTTGATATTTTTTCGACCAAGCAGAATGGTCGACCTCTTTATGCACACTTCTCGCATCTTGGGGGCATATTTGAGCATTTGCATAGCTTCATGCCTATTACCAGTGTTCACGAAAGCGGCCCGTGCGGCCGCTTATGCGGCCGCATATGCGTATGCGGTGCCCTCAGCGCACCGCTTTCCTGAAGCCCCCCATTATGCGCCCTGTGCGCTTATGCGGGCTGCATATGCGGTCTGTGCGGCCGCATACCCATTATTTTTTTATTTTTTAATTTGTTCCATTTTTGTTGTGTTATTTATGCCATGTTTTCCTTACTTTTGCATGTATGCCAACCAAACATTCCATGATTATTTAAATCCATCATTAAAGTAGTTGTACCGCGAGATGGAAGTAAACACGCAAGGAAGAAAAAGAATAATATACTAATAATTTAGCAAACTAATTTAGTCAACTAATAGTTATTATGAATGCAATATATCATATGTAAATTTTGGTACTCTTGATGGAGGATCAATTATAAATATAACAACAGAGATAAATGACATTATATTCAACAATAGAGGCATTTTGTGCACTACCTTTTTTATTTTGTTGATTGTTATCAATTATTTTGTGAACTAACCTTTCTAGTGAAGTATTGATATTTGATTGATAGAGATTGTTTTGAACTCTATATGAAAGTTATTTTTCTTAGATCTTCTATTGGACCACAATTATACATAAATTTGGTTCTGTTATAGTCACTTTTGTATATATTTATTTATTTTTAAATAAAAAATTAGGAAACCGCATAGAACCGCATATACCCCGCATATGCCCCCGCATACCGCTTAAGCGCTATTCAGTGACCTGTCCGAACGCATACGCATACCGCTTTCCTGAACCTTGCCTATTACTACTAGCACTGAGCAGCAATAGACATATCAGAATGCTATTATGACAAGAGTATTTCTGTCATCTCTTGACTCTGAGTATGATGCAACACGTACTTAACTACTTACCGGAGAGACGATACCTCCAATGGAGGAGGTTTACAAGAGGTTGAGCAGAATTGCTACTTCATCTACTTCTGTGGCCCCAACTCCTTTTGCCATGGCAGTTCCTCGTGACAGAGGGGGTACTTCACAGTTTCGAGACTGAGAACCACGTGGTCGAGGAGGAGGACGTCAGCGTGGCCCTTGTTCACATTGCCACCGTCCAGGTCATTTCGAGGATACATGCTATCAGAAGCATGGCTACCCCGCGTCTGCCTGTGTAGTTGAGCAACTACTCCTACCACTTCGACTGCAGGATCTTTAGATGTCGCACATGCTGTCAGAGCCTCCTCGAACTTGTCAGGTATTGCTTTTGCACTTACTAGTAGTAGCAGTTCAGATTTGTACAATTGGATCATGGGCTCTGGAGCATCTCATCGCATGTGTGAAGATCGAGCACAGTTTGCTTCCTGCAGGTCTATTCCTCCTGGTAGATCAGTTGTGATTGCTAATGGGAATCATCTACCCATTGTTGGTCAGGGGGAGATTGTTTAAACTATCTCGATGCGTCTGCAGAATGTTTTACATGCTCCAACATTTCATATGAATCTTTTGTCTATTAGCCAGATTACAAAAGATTTACATTGTCGAGCCATATTTGATCCATCCTCTCTTGTGTTTCAAGACATACTCATGGGCAGGGTGATTGGATATAGTCGTGAACAGAGAGGGTTTTACAACTGGTTCAACCTCTGTGCGCTGGTGTTGTTACTGTTCCTTCTGGATCTATTTCTCCTTTCATGTAGCATCTTAGATTTGAACACCTTCCTCTGCAGAAGCTGTCATGTTCTCCCACAGAACTCTACTCGTACTACCATGGTGTGTGATGCATGTCAGCTTGGGAAGCACCATCGTTCCTCTTTTTCGAGTCGTCAGAGTCGTCACAGTAGTCATCTGTTTGAGTTGCTTCATTTTGACATATGGGGTCCTAGTCAGTTCCAGATCATCCGGGACATCGGTTCTATATGATTGTTGTGGATGATTTCTCTAGATTATCTTGGGTTTTTCTAGTAAAGAATAAGTCAGAAGCTGTTCCCATTATTAAAAATTTTCTTATTGAAATCAAGAACTTTTTTATTAATGTGAAAGTTATTCGCATTAGCAATGCCTTGGAGTTTTCTACGTTACATTTGCTTGCCTTTCTCAATTCCATTGGTGTTGTTCATCAGATTTTGTGTGCTTACACTTCCCAGCAGAATAGCGTTGTCGAACACAAACACCGTCATTTTTTGGATGTTACGAGGACTCTTGATTCAGAGTCGAGATCCTCATTCGTTTTGGGGTGATGCGGTTCTCACTGCCTGTTACTTAATAAACCGCATGCCGTCTACTATCATTGGAGAAAAAGTTCTTTTTTGATTGCGTTTCCCGAGAAGGACTTATTCTCCCTTACTACCAGAGCATTAGGGTCTGTGGCTTTTATCTACAATTTTACTCCAGATCGTGACAAGCTCTCTCCGAGAGCTGTCAAATGTGTATTCGTTGGTTATTCTCGTACCCAAAAAATGTATAGATGTTTTGATCCTGTTGGGCGAAAATACTATGTTAGTGATGATGTCACATTTTTTTAGTCTATTATGTATTTTTCTCCAATAGGTGACATGTTGTCGAATGCTGACTTTGATGAGGATATATTTGTTCCTTCATCTCCATTAATTTCACCACCCATCTCCCCATGTTGAGTCTGAGTTACCTCCACCTTCATCGCCTCCACTACCTCCACCTCCATCTACCCTGACACAGTTCCTACCTCGATTTTACATTCGCAAGTCTTCTACTAGCCCATCTGTTCCTGCACCTTCCCCGTCATCCAACACACCCAGATATGTGATGAACACAATGTTTCTACTGATGACATTGGTTCAATGCTTGATCCACAGGATAATACACATGAGGCGAGTTTCAAAAAAAATACACAGGAGGTGCTGGTATCAGAGAACAAAGAGGCTGATGACCTTGATATACCTATTTCCCTGAGGAAACCATATGGCAATTGTGTCACATATCCTCTAGCTACGCATGTTTCCTTGGACCATCTTTCAGATGAGTACAAGATGTTTATTATGGACCGATCAATTGTTACTATTCTGCGCACATATCAGGAGGTCATACAGGATAGCAGTTGGCGACTTGCCATGGAGGAGGAGATGGTCGCTTTGCAGTCTCGTGGTACTTGAAGTGTTGTTTCTACTCCTCCAGGTGCATCACTTGTAGGGTGCAAATGGATCTTTACGGTGAAGCACCACGCTTATGGTAGTGTGGATGGCTACAAGGCAAGGCTTGTAGCACGTGGATTCACCCAGACTTATGGGGTGGATTATCGGGATACCTTTTCTCCATTAGCAAGACACTCAACATTGCACATTCTCCTATCAGTTGTTGTTTCACGTGAATAGCCTCTTTACCAGCTTGATGCGAAGAATGCTTTTCTGTTAGAAAATAGAGAATGCGGAAGTGATTTGATAAACAGAGCATAAACTAGAAAGATAAAACATGGAAGAACACAAAAAATTTTACGTGAAACCCTACTCCCTAAGGAGGGGATGAAATCATGGGAGAACGCCTCAAAGGGCTGATTTATTCATTGCACTTTTTCATCTGACTACAGGGGTGTGGGGGTCTATATATAGCCCCCTCTAAGTCTCCACATTTCCAAACTGGTAGATGTGAGATTAAAGACTGGACAGGGTAAATGGATCCTGGAGAGATCCATTTACCCATCTCTATCATAAGTGACGCGTATAAACAATACTCCAACACTCCCCCTCAAACTGGAGCATGCAATGCTTAGCTTGGACAAACAGAAAGAAACTCAACTCACAATACATGACACTACAGACAATATCAACTCAACGCGCACAAAAATCGGCTGTTGTCGAGGACATTGCTTCTCATGTCGTGCAGGTGAGGAGGACGAACGAGCTGGAGAGTGAGTCAACTGAATCTCCTTGTCGGAGAACATGTGCTCTGAACTGCGCCTGTCAGAGTCACTACAACTGAAATGAGTCTTCTCGTCGGAGTACTCTGGCTGCTACAACATGTGGACAACTACTCCATCTCTGAAAAATGGTCGAACTGAAAAGGGCCGTGGAGTGCAATCCTCTTCGGAGTCTACAGTGGCTGAAGAATGGAGTCTGAAATAGTCTCTTCGTCGGAGAACTGAGTCTCTCTCATCTGCCACCGAGAATGATACTGTACTCCTGAGTCCCTATGAAACGACATGAAAACCCTTGTCAATATGCCACCGAGAATGATCCTCTACTCTGAAGTCCCTATGTCTTACATGAAAACTCTAACTGATAAAACAAGAAGAATGATGGGGACCACGACAAAAGATGACAAACATGTGTACATCTGAAAAGACCGCATATATGTGCGTGTCTGAACTGGAGGCTCGGAAACATCTAACGTCGAGTCCGAACAAGTGATCATCTGTAGAGTCTGAAAACTGACTGGCTTAGAGTCTGGAGTCTGGAGAATCTGGATCTGACAATGAGGTCTGTAACTTTACACATACTCCCCCTTTCTCTCATACTTGTCAGAAAATAAGGCATTGACCAAGTTGGGAGAAGACAACAAAGATGGGGAGAAAATCAAATAAACCGTCATTCATCAAAAACTTATTATTTTTTCCGGCTATTTCATTCACAAAATTTTAATAGATGTCATCAATTTTTTTAAAAAAATAAGCCATATCATTTTTTTGGCTTTTCACTCTCTCCTTTTCTTTTTTTTGCAAATATTTTTTTATCTTTTGCATATGGCCCTTTTTTTGTACGCGCCGTCTTTTTTTGAAAACAATCATTTTTTTTAATCACGAGTGCTTCTCTTTCCCGTACTCTCATTTTTCAATTTTTTTAAAATAGATCATACACGACCCAAACTTGGCATTTACCAGCAAATGACCCCCTCCCCTTTTAAAAAATAAATAAATAAAGGGGCATCGAGCCCCCCCTTCCTATATGCGACTAGGGTTCCCACGACAGAGAACCCTCTCTCTGTTATCGCTCCCCTTCCCCGATGGGTTGCACCCTCGCTTGGGACCGCCACTGTTGCTGCCAGTGGGATGCGACTAGAGGATTGGGGACGCTGCTTGCCTAGGGGGCTCTGCTCCTGCCACCACGACATTACCGAGGGAAGGAAGTCGTCGCTCGGTGCCGCATCGAAGGAGAGAGGCGGCGTGTGCAGCTCGAAGGAGGATGAGGCGGCGCCTTCCGCTGGAGGTGCATCGCCCGTGGCTTCAGGACAAGGGCTGCTGGGTGGCACCGCCTGGGGTTTCCAGGGCTGCGGCCTAGAGTTATGCGGATGATGGGGTCACGCGGAGGGGTGGAGGAGGGTCACCGCCTGGGGATGTGCAGTTGCCAGATAGGGCCTACGAGGGAGAAAAGCGCCTGGTGCACTTGGAATGGTCATGGGGATCGCCTGGGCTTTGTGGTCGTCTGAGGGAGATGGGTGACCTGGGTTGTGACCTGGTTTGCGTTACGAGTTGGCTTGCGATGTTGGAGGCTTGCGACCTGGGTTGTGACCTAGTTTGCACAGGCTCCGGCGTGCGATGTTGGAGGCTTGCGTCGCCGGCTGGAAGTGAGTGCCCGGCTCCGAGGATGAGGTTGGATCATTCTTTGCCTGGGCTGGAGGTAGCAGCGTCAGGAGAACGAGATCGAAGGAGCAGAAGCCTAGGAATGCATGAGATCGAAGATACTGCAACCTTGATTGGCAGAACAGGATGGAGAACAGATCTTCACGGAACAACAATCTCGAATAATCTCTTACGAATTACATGAATGCTAGGGTTCCATAAAA
The DNA here is from genome assembly GCA_037367405.1 of Ottelia alismoides. Taxonomy (NCBI): domain Eukaryota; kingdom Viridiplantae; phylum Streptophyta; class Magnoliopsida; order Alismatales; family Hydrocharitaceae; genus Ottelia; species Ottelia alismoides. The sequence continues at coordinate 762,008 of JAZKJV010009625.1, read as the reverse complement.
CCCCCAAAAAAATTCTCGAATCTCGAATAAAAATAAATAACAAAAGAAAACCCTCGAGAACTGACCCGCTCTGATACCATGTTAGAAAAATAGAGATTGCGGAAGCGATTTGATAAACATAGCATAAACTAGAAAGCTAAAATATGGAAGAACACAAAGATTTTTACGTGGAACCCTACTCCCTAAGGAGCGAGATGAAACCACGGCCATTGCACGTTCTCATCTGACTACACGGGTGTGGGGGTCTATATACCCATCTCCAAACTGGTAGATGTGGGACTAAAGACTGGATGGGGTAAATGGATCCTGAAGAGATCCATTTACCCATCTCTCTCATAAGTGACGTATATAAACAATACTCCAAAAGTTTCTATATGGCGATTTACAAGAGGAAGTTTATATGCAACAACCACCATGGTTTGTTGTTGAGGGGGAGTCTCAGAAGGTGTGTAGGCTCCACAAGGCGATTAATGGCCTAAAGCAGAGTCCGAGAGCTTGGTATTAGAAGCTTTCAGAGTTGATAGAGCATCAGAGATTTGCTCGGTACAATACGGATCACTTACTTTTTATTCAGAGGACACAAAGAGGTACAATTGCTTTTCTTGTCTATGTTGATGATATTATTGTCACTGGTGATGATGAACAAGACATTCAGGTAACCAAGGAGTTCCTAGGTCAGCAGTTTATGACCAAGGATCTTGGCAATCTCAGATACTTCCTTGGATTAGAATTCGCAAGGAACCGTCGTGGTCTTGTGATGACCCAAAGGAAGTTTGTTACTGATATTCTATTAGAGACATGTATGACAGGGTGCAAGCCTACTACTACTCCTATGGATCCAAGTATGAGATTATATGGTGATGATACTGAGGAGATAGATAAGAGGAGATACAGGGAGCTAGTTGGGAAGTTCCTATATGCTACCATCACCATGCTAGATATATGCTTTACTGTTAGCAAGGTGAGTCAGTTCATGGAGCATCCCAGGAAGGTGCATATGGATGATGTTCATATGATTTTGAGATATCTAAAATCTTCACCAAGTACTGGTCTTTTATTCAGCAGAGGCACGTCTCTTGATGTCACAGAATGTGCAGACGCAGATTATGTATGATGCCCTAGGGACAGGAAGTCCACTTCTGGGTTTGCTATATTTGTTGGCAAATCACTCATGTCATGGAAAAGTAAGAAGCAGACAATAGTTGCTAGATCTAGTGCAGAGTCCGAATACAAGGTCATGGCCCAGGGATGCACGAAGATGATGTGGGTCAGGTCAGTTCTGATTAATCTTGCTGTTGATGTACCTCTTCCTACGCAGCTTCTATGTGATAATCAGGCATGACTATTTATTGCACTATACTAGAGATATGATTCAGAAAGGTCTCATATCTACCTCTCATGTTTCTACTGGAGATCGAACTGCTAATATATTCACCAAAATGCTTACTAGAGGCCCGTTCCAAAGATGTTCCAAGCTGAGCAAGATAGACATATATGCTCCAGTATGAGGGGGTGTTGAGATTATTATATATCTTTGGTGTTATTTTTTTCTATTTCATTTCTTCTTGTACTTCTCGAGCTATTTACCTAAGGGCTTTTCTCCTATATAAGAGAGCCCGGGGATCGTATGAATATCAAGCAATTCATTTTCTCCATCATTAAGTAAAGTTCAAAAATCCATGCAACAGGCCTCGTATTGTGGAAATGGGATTGGTTGCTGTCATTCCACATCCCAAGCTGCATCCAATGCATGATTGGTATAACTGTAGTTTTTTTTCGAGTCCAAAAGGGGGAAGCACCCCTGTTGGTATCCACCCTACATCATATCAATGCATAGTTAGCATATAACTGTAATTTTATAGCAAACTTTTAATTAAGTTTTATTTGCGAAATCCCTATTCCTATATGTAACCCAACAGAAATCAAAATCAATTACAAGATCGAGTGATTATATTTGATATCAACCTATACAAGCAACCATAATGGGTAATTGACCACTTAATTAACCAATAACTTTTATGAGTATATACATCACTTGGGTTAAGGAACACATTTGCCACTATGAACTTCTCCAAAAATTTTCAATGTTAATGTATTTATGATAATCTGCATATTATCTCAGACGAATTAAAATTAATATGATATTATGCATACTAAAGGGTTCCATATCAGATGAACATTATTATTTATTTTAGATTCTAAGTTGTGCCATGGTAATCAAATGTCAGAGATATAAAAACATTATGGCGGTACAGTGAAACCTAACCTCCTCAGCAAATATATCATAAGGCCTCTGACCATCTGATACCATTGTAGCCGTCAGGAATATTGCCTTGGTGATCTTCTTCGGATACAGCTCAAGTGCATATGATATGCTTGCTCCACCACAGCTATGGCCAACTAAGATAACCTGCAACAATTGACAGACAAGATATTATGAACAAAATCTTGTTTTTAATATTTGCAGGTTCTTTGATCTTGAACTTTTTTAGGGCATCAAGAGGGAGAATTTCACCTTTTCGTCCTCCGGAAGTTTTTCTAAGTAATCAATCAGAGGCTTCGCATAATCAGCCAATGTCATTACACTTCCAGTGTCAGTCGAGTCTATTCCAGATCCAGAGAGATCTAAAGCAATAGGCTGCAACCCAGATTCCTCCAACAAGGCCATGGACTTGTACCAACACCACGCACCAAACCCTTCACCATGAATCAGGACAAATTTCTTCGTTTCAATGTTCTCGATAAAATCTGGAATCTGGATAATATAAACAAGAAAAAACATATAAACTAAGAGAATATTTTGAGTATACATTACTACATTGGATAAACAAAAGCTTCACAATCATTTGATTTTGAGGATACATTACTAATTCATGGGATAAACAAAAGCTTCCAATCATTTGTGCATGGTTCAGGTGAAATTTGTAAACACAAGCAAATTATCCACTACATATTAGAAATAACCGAATAAGCCTCCTTTTGATGTTCCATAATACATCCTAACAAGTAACAACTACTACTTTTTTGAGAAGCCTCCTAACAACAACTACCAAGCCTTTTTCCCTCTTTAAGTGAGGTAGGCTCCATGGCTACATGGATTTTTTTTTGTTTCAAATTAGTTCACCTGGAAATGGCCTCAAATTTCAGCAAAATTCGGTCGAATTTCTGTCGAATATCAATATCCAGTCGAAATCGAAATTCGACCGAAATGACCGAAATATGGGGGTCCTAGTACAAAAAATGACCAAAATTCCGGTCAAAATTCCACCGAAATTCCATCGAAATTCTGTTTTGGTCGATACCGAAATGGTGACCGAAACCGACATTTAGGGCCTTGCACCTGGGTCATATGCATGATAATCCAAAAAAAGGCATATCTTGCTTAATGGTCTCCGTCCAACATCTCTTTGCCCATATTACATCATAAATGCTAGAAAGGAAACCTATTATGATATTTTGTAGATTCATGACGAGGTTAAAAAAAAGAAAGAGTAAATTACACAAAAGTCCCTGAATTATACAACTGATTTCAACATCATACCTAAACTTTCAGAGATAACAATGTGGTACCCATCTTTAATATTTGTCGTCAATGTTGTTTTGAGCTATTGTGATTTAAGGTTAGAAAGCCAAAATGATCAACTAAATTTCAATAGTCAAGGACCATATTAAGACATCTTAAAGATTGGATACCACATTGTTACTTCTAAACAAATGCAGTCTGTCTAAAAAGTAGCTCTCTTTTGCATAATGTCCTGAGAAGACATGTTGTAACATAACGAATATAGATTCTATTTAGGAAGATAACTGCAAAAGAAATCTCATTATATGACTTACTAATTTATGATGGGCAGAGGATCATATACGTGAACCGGATTATATTACAATTAGTGACTTAGTGATTAGTAAAATCGCCGTTACAAGAGGAGAAAACATGATCTTTGTAGCTGATAGTGACATTGAGAGAGTATAAAACACATCACATACAAGAATAGGAAAGCCAAATTCAAACTAATACTAGAAAAAATAAATTGATCTATGAATGATACTTGAACTTTTTTTCTGGAAATATGCCCATTACCAGAAGCAATTTCAATATTATATGCGACAACTTTGTCAAAAATTCAATTTTATTTCTCGATCACTATTTGATCACCGTTTGCAATTTTACGTCTGGGTTACTAATTGACCACTACTCATTCCATAGTATACAAGCACAACGACATTTTATTTACAAATGCTATGGTGAACATATAAGAAAATGAGTTACTGAAAATGCCTTGTGATTCTCGACACTCTTCTATGCTAATCGGTGAATAAAAAATCTTTAAAAATCCATGATTGGCTCGAATACATGGTTCATTCGATCCATACTCGTAGATCTTCATGTCACTACCACCGACATTATGGGGCTCAAATGTGATAATCAATCATAAATGCATATAGCCAACAACCTCAAGTTCACAAACATACCAAACATGTATAAAATGTCATTATACATATAAAGGGTGTTGCTTCGTACTCTTAGCGTATCTTCTGGCTTATACAGATTAGACGGTTGGCATGTTCATCATATCATGTTCAGCAGTAAAGTGAGTGTGAAATATTCTCTAAGAAGAGTCGGTAATGGATGCTTTTGGCTTTTGTGATTACTAAACTTTGTGCTATTTATTTTGTTTTGATGTTCGTGCTATAGCATTTGGTTTCTAATTATGTTCTTTATGGATCTTGCCAATTATTGTATCCTAATTAGAATATTGCATACTATAATTCTTAAATAATCTAAAGTATTGTATTTAATTTTGATTTTGGCAGATATGATTACTGCATACATAATCATGGAAACATAATACTGAGAAGTCCAGTTAATAGGAATAAATATACCCTAATCTCAGTGGGGATGAATCTGTTAACAACAAGAACCAACAAAAAGATCAAACTTATATCATCTGCTAGCACAACAACTACCACTGCACTTTTGAAATCCAAGCAAAACATACCACAGATTCAGAGAGCATGCCCAACTTTATTTTTTTCTCATGGCACACTTTTTCTAACACACTTTCTTTTGCTAGAGAAAGAAAACCACAAATTTGTATTAATTTGAACAATCTAGGTAAAGAAAAAAACCTTAGTTTACTCTTTCTCTTGCTCTCCTGGTACTCTTCTACCTTATCATTACATCATACCCTTCTCCCTCAAAAGCTGAAACAATCACGATAATGCCCTCCAGACCCCAGACCCACCTCAAGTAAGACGGCATCCCCTCTCGCACTGCTGCACACAACATCTCTGCAAAATATTTTCCCTTTTTTAAGAAAAGCCCATAGACCAACTGTCCCCTGACCCTCAGGCACAAATAACTTTGTTTATCACAATCATCATATATCACCTCAAGAACCAACTTTGAATATAAAGACAACTTAATATTGGTGACTTATCCATGATGAGTAGATGATGATGATGATGATGATGATGATGATGATGATAACGACGACGATGATATTACCTGCTTGCCGTTGGTGAGGGAATCAGGGAGGTTTCGTCTCCTGGAACTGGTGGATCCAATTCTCCTGGACATGGACCCCTCGAAACGCTGGGACAGCTGGTGCTGCTGGATGGCCATGGCAAGTGCCTGCCTATGGATCACCTCCTCCTCTTCAGTCGCCATCTTCCTGTGAGACCTCGTGTGCCTCCTGCTCCCCGTCAGCAGACGACCCTTCTCCGTCTTCTTCGGCATGCACATCACATTACCCATAACAAAGCTCACGCCTTCCTTCGTCCAATCGCCAGGGGGAGGAAGATTGCGAGATGGGTCCTCGAGAAACCAAGATCTTCACTCTACCCACTAGGAGAAACCGCGTGAGGATCTCGGAAACGTAGAAAAGATCGGTTCTTTTATCCGTTCCTTGCTTGGAGCAGAAGAGCTTTCTTCGTCGAAGAAGAAGCCGGAGATTGGAGTCTCGAGCCAGATTTAAGAGGCTCTCCTGGTAGCAGCACCACTAATCATCGCCAGACGTGGGCGCGGATGGCAATTAATGCGTGGGGTCTCCAAGTGGTCCTCAGAGGCTGAGTTTGATTTGAAACCCACGATGAAGAACAGATGGCGAAATCGGTGCAGAGAGAGAGAGAGAGAGCAACAGTTCCTTTCTATTCTCTTTTCAATCTGTATGAATCTGTGTGTTTTTGCCCGTCTCTGTCACGATTAAAATATAAATGAGGGGATTTTGATTCCTTTCCTCCTCTGTTTTTGATGTTGGGAGAGATGGGCGGAACTCGGGTTGAAATCGTGGGGGGGAAGTGGAGGAGAGAGGAGAGGTTTGGAGTTTGCCATGGCGATTAAAGAAGAAAAGAGAAAGGGAAGCGTGGATGTTGATTTGGAGTGCTGACTTTTCTTTCATGGGATTTGTCTTCATATGTTGTTTTTTTGATAACATAAATAAGTTGTTTGTCTAAGGACACTGCACGAGAGACATTTTTTTCCAATAAGGTAAATAACTAATGCAAGTTCTAAAAAAATTATATGTATTTTTCAGCATGCCTCGAAGATTTAGCAACACGATGTAATAAAAAGAAAGGATTAAATAATATGCATTGCAAAAGATGAAAAGGATTCAGTGGTAAGTGTAACATCCTTGAGCTTAGGTCCGTAGTCTGTTAATGAGAAAAATTGGCCCGGACAACATGTTGGGTTCTGGTTCAAATGGACACGTAGATAACTACCTAAAATACTTAAACCCAAGTTGTCAAGTAGTAGTCTCCATTACTTATACCTCACACCCACACTTCGTAAAATTTAGATGTGAGACTATATTTAAGGGTTTGAATGTTAGAGTAACTATGTCACACGTTGAAATGCAGTGATGCAGAATACATAAAGAGAAGTCGTGCCTCAACAATCTTGCGAAGTCAATCGTACATATACATGAAACCTAAGACCATTTGTGCTTGCTGCAATAGACCTCAAGTCACGAGGTTGGGATTTACGTGCATGTACAGGGTACTGTGCACACCCATGTGGTGGGATGCATGATAAAGTTCACTTAGCCAGTAAAATAACTATAGGTACCGCATTAAGACACAGATGCTCATACCTTTCTTTTGATACAAGATAAAGTGTCCAGTGGTATTTGATGGAAAAATTAAAGTAGAGTTGCAGTCGTGTTGGAGTGTGGGATCTATTTGCGATGTAACATGATGACATGGCATATGCTATAGCAAATGAAGTGGCTTTTGAAAAGTCGAAAAGACAAGGCATGCAAAGAGGTATCGCCAAATATATGAGTCCCTCTACAAAGACTAAGAGTACTTGTAAATATGTAGATACAATAATGAGGTGTACCTTTGTATACCCAAGCTTGTGCATATAATAGAGGGTGAGCACTCATTCTTCTCACATCCTCTCCAACTGTGAATATCCTTATTAATAAGAGAGAAAGCTTCATTTGCATGTTTTTCTGTGCTCTTGTGTGATTATATCGTGTGTATGCTCGTGTAGGTAGGGTGCTAATCGAACTAAAGACATGGAATCCACCATGATTTAGATGCAATTCATGTTAAAAATTTCGAATCTGAACTTGAATCGAACTTGAAACGAAATTGTTAACTTAATTTCAGATTTGCTTCATTTAAGTATCGAATATTCAAATTTGATTTATTTTATTTCAACTTTGAAAAGTCAACTGATGTTTTAAAGCTCATATAAATAATTTTATACGAAGAATATTATAATTATAAAGAAAAAATGGTATGATCAAGGAAAATATCAAACATATAATATAATAGTGGATAAAAATACCTAATTGTTACAATCATTATACATCGTTAACGATCTAAATATATTCTTTTTATCGTGATAAATGAAATATATTAATATAATATAACTATATGAGGTGTATTAAAAGATAGAATACTATTGATAAAAAAAACTTGAACACATTAGGACTACAATTGCACATAGCAAGATATGATCAAGCTCATATAGAAAATAACTCAAATTAATATATTACATGAAATAATGAGAATGACAAAAAATAACTTAGCAAGGTAAAAGTATTTCATTTATTGTGAGAATCTTGAACATTTAAAAATTAAAGCCATGAGACACGTATGGTTTTTGATATACAAGGGAACACCCTACATTACGGCGAGAAAAGCATGTAGATTATTCATATAATGATAAATATCGTCTTAAAACGTATTTATCATAGTGTGTTAGCACACACAGAAAATCAAAACAACAAAAAGATGGAGGGATATCTGGATAGAACACTAATCATGACAGGATATTAAGAAGAAATTCAAAGTAGTGTGATCATAGTTTTCACGTGCAAGTTGAAGAAGTACCATAATTTACCCTGATTTGGTGGGATCTTTGGTCAATAATGAAATGGAAAATTAAAAGTTAGGTTAAAGAATGTTGGAACATGGAAAAAGCGACAATGTGTCATTGGGATAATGCTCTTAAACACTTGCTCTTTCCCTCTAGATTCCATGATCAATTTTCAATTCTGTTTTCTATATTGAATACACAAACTTTAACTAATAGGATTACATGTAGGTGCGTATTAAATTGGGAATGATTTATAGTGTTTTGTGCTCCTCTTAGTGCATTAAAATTAAATTTTCTAAATAGCATGATAAGATTGACCCCATACTTATAATAACTAACTCATACACAATATAATTCTACTAGAATAAAATAAGAAGTAGATATATGAACCTAAATATTTTGTATAATCGATGCATGGAAGATTACTTTCTCCAACTGATGACGTGCTTCGAAGTTGAACCACTTGAACTTAGTTTAAGATATGGGCTAATAATATTCTACCGTGGGAATTGAGAAAAACTAAGAGAGGCCATAAAGTGGTAACTAAAGTGGGTTTAGTTACTAAATAAGAGAACTTGGACAAATATGAAGATAATAACCCAATGGAGTCATGAGCCTAAGGATCTTTGGGTAAATTGAGTGGTGGAAAAGTTTAGAGTGCACTATAGGGGTCTAATGTTGCATATATACGTCACACAAGGACAACTAACGCTTCCTGAGAGTAAGAAAATCATGTCAGTGAAGTCTGAACGTAATAAGGTGATTTAGGAGTGCCTTTATATGCTTGATGAAACAAGAATTTGATGATACTTTCTTCTCTCATACTTAGCAGTCAAAGTATGGTAATAACTCTGTGATGAAGAAATCAAAATGGAAATAAAAAATTGCTTACTTATATTACCATACTTTGACATGTTATGTTCAGTGATACAATGCAAATACCAAATCTTTAATAGTTAAGTACATATCATAAGATTTTATAGTTTTGTTCATATATTATTTTTCTACATCAATTTAATTGCAAATGAAATTAGACTAAATACATGCCAACCCTTTGATGTAATTATGCTATAACTCGTTGCACTGGAACATTCAAATATGAATTAAATTAGTATCGAATGAATTCTGGTTAATTCAAATTTGATTTATTTGGGAATCAAATCCACAAGTGAAATTCAAATTCAACTCATTTTATTTCGAAACAAACTTTTTTTGATTTTTTTCGAACGAATCCTAATTGAATTCGAGTGATTCAATTCAATTAGAACCTTTATTCTTAAGCATGTTGGTGTATGTTTTCTGGCAAAGAGAAGGCTAATTATCTTACTAGGAGTTAGCACTGCACATGTTAGAGCTCTAAAATTTGCCTTTCAGATTTTATCCTGTGATAACCAGTAATGCAATAAAGATTGAAGATGGGTGTCCAACGGTGGTCGTATTTATACCTTGCAGGATGTTGTGGTGGAGATCGAAACTACCTTGAACTTTTTTGGGGGACGACATAGGAGTGGAGGGGCAATAAGTCATTTATGGAATAAGCGCCTAGTTATTGCCACCTTGAAAGTGTTTAGGGAAAAGCTTGAGGAACTCAAAGTCATGATGTATGAGTTCCATTATAAGATCTCTCTCATCAAGAATGCAGTGGTGAACATCGATGAATCCAACAATATTTAAAGGTTAAATATGCTATAGCTCAAGTCTTTCTCGGGCACACAAAGGGTAAAAGGACTTGGAGCTACTTTTGTGTGGCATGGATGTATACTTCAAAGCTAAGAATACTTCAGAAGCGAAGAAGGTGACCTTAATGACAATATACCTCTTGATCATGAAAAGTTATGGTGACGAAGCCATGCATATGAAGGAAGACGAGACATGTATACAAAGAGATGAGTTGGTGAAGGTTGTTACTTGAGTTGGATGAGTCCCACGTGGTTAACATGGATTTCTTCTTCTGAGGTTGTCGAGTATTTGAATGATCCATTGTATCTTTGTTTTTAGCTTTCCTTCTTCTTGAATGATTCTTGGTCTTCAATGATTTTTTCTATTCAGAGGACATTCCTTCTGGAAGTGACCTTTCTTCTTACAGTCGTAGTAGATGACTTCACTTTCCTTTCTCCTTGATTCTCTTTCATTACTTATTAAGGCCTATGGGTATTAGAGTTGTCTTCATATCCTCAATATTATTATGGTATGGTTGACTTTTATAGTAATGGCATGGCATGGTTAACTTTGCTAGTAATGTTGGCTTCCTTTTCTTTTTATCTCTTGACTTTATATGTTTGGACCTTGTTGATTAGATCATCCCTCAAAGTGTATTTGAGTTGTTGATTTCTTTGATTACAATCACAAATAGTTCTCTACTCAAAAGTAAGATATCTTAGGAGCTTTTCATCTCCATGGGTTCATTTTTATCTACATCAAGATTCTTAAGACTATTTTCTTTACATATTCACCTTGTGTATATGTCCCACATAGATTCTTCATATTTCATTCTAAAAAGTTTTTATCTTTATTGTTGTAGGCTTGTACGGGATTCATTTACCTAGCTCATACCTTCATATGTTATGCTTAGCTTAATTCAGATTTCGTATAACGCCTTACATGCTGAGAGGTGATTGAACTCTTTTTTTGTTGATGTCATAAAAGATAATATTCATAGCTTTCGAGTTGAACATTTCATTGTTCTAGTCCATATCAGCCATAACTAATATTTTTTTGGTTGCTTGTACTTTGATTAAATCAAGTCCAGTACTTCGTAATCCATTAGTTCTATAAAAATTTGTATTTTAAATTTTCAATAACTACAATTAGCTCCTTCAAAGGGAGGGGGTCTTATAATAGACTGTCCTTTGAAGTTGTTGTTGCTCATGTTGGTTGAACCAACCATGTATTCAAATGCAAATACATGTAGGTTCATGATAATGTTTATTAGGGGGTGAATACTAAATACCACAAATATGTCCAGATAAAAATTCTTCTAATAACAAGCACAAAAATTAAACTAGACAAGAAACCACTTCAACAAATATGTTAGCTCGGGAATCCAATTTGATGAAAAACCATGACCTAAATACTTTACTTGGAATTCATGATCAATTGTTTGATCAACCAATCACTATATTGAGTTATTTTCCATGGATAACTCAACCATCGTTATAAATACTTTGGATTACACACCAAAGACTCGTATAGTTTGGATCACACGCCAAATTTCCATACAGAAACACACCATTCTCGATCAAACACCAAGGCTTCACTTCATATCAATCACCAAATTTCATGCATGCTTAAATCAAACTCCAAGATACTTGCAATACTTGGATCAAATATCAAGTCACTTGAAAAACTTGGATTAGACACCAAGCTAAACAAAATAGATGCTAAGAGATAAACAAATAAACATATCTTTTTATTTTGATTAATCCACAACTGTTGTGTGTTTCTTAGATATATATTAGTGACAAGCACAATAGCAATAAGATCATTACTCTAATAATGATATAATTTACTGACAAATCAATCATTGTCAGATATGAATCACGTATGAATAATTTCTCTAACGAGTCATAGAGAGATTGAAGCATGATTATAGTGTTTTGTGCTCCTCTTAGTGCATTAAAATTAAATTTTCTAAATAGCATGATAAGATTGACCCCATACTTATACGAACTAACTCATACACAATCTAATTTTACTAGAATAAAATAAGAAGTAGATATATGAACCTAAATATTTTGTATAATCAATGCGTGGAGGATCACTTTCTCCAACTGACGACATGCTTCGAAGTTGAACCACTTGAACTTAGTTTAAGATATGGGTTAATAATATTCTACCGTGGGAATTGAGAAAAATTAAGAGAGGCCATAAAGTGGTAACTAAAGTGGGTTTAGTTACTAAATAAGAGAACTTGGACAAATATGAAGATAATAACCAAATGGAGTCATGACCTAAGGATCTTTGGGTAAATTGAGTGGTGGAAGAGTTTAGAGCGCACTATAAGAGTCTAATGATGCATATATACGTCACACAAGGACAAGTAACACTGCATGTGAGTAAGAAAATCATGTCGGTGAAGTCTGAATGTAATAAGGCGATCTAGGAGTGCCTTTATATGCTTGATGAAACAGGAACTTGATGGTATTTTCTTCTCTCATACTTAGCAGTGAAAGTATGGTTAATAACTCTGTGATGAAGAAATCAAAATGGAAATAAAAAAATGCTTACTTATGTTGCCATACTTTGACATGTTATGTTCAGTAATACAATGCAAATACCAAATCTTTAATAGTGAATTACATGTCATAAGATTTTATAGTTTTGTTCATATATTATTTTTCTACATCAATTTAATTGCAAATGAAATTAGACTAAATGCATGCCAACCCTTTGATGTAATTATGCTATAACTCGTTGCACTGGAACATTCAAACATGAATCGAATTAGTATCGAATGAATTCTAGTTAATTCAAATTTGATTCATTTGGGAATCAAATCCACAAGTGAAATTGAAATTCAACTCATTTCATTTCGAAACAAACTTTTTTTGATTTTTTTTCGAATGAATCCTAATTGAATTCGAGTGATTCAATTCAATCAGAACCTTTATTCTTAGGCATGTTGGTGTATGTTTTCCGGCAAAGAGAAGGCTAATTATCTTACTAGGAGTTAGCACTGCACATGTTAGAGATCTAAAATTTACCTTTCAGATTTTATCCCGTGATAACCGGTAATGCAATAAAGATTAAAGATGGGTGTCCAACAGTGATCGTATTTATACCTTGCAGGATGTTGTGATGGAGATCGAAATTACCTTGAACTCTTTTGGGGGACGACATAGGGGTGGAGGGGCAATAAGTCATTTATGGAATAAACACCTAGTTAGTTGTCACCTTGAATGTGTTTAGGGAAAAGCTTGAGGAACTCAAAGTCATGATGTATGAGTTTCATTATAAGATCTCTCTCATCAAGAATGTAGTGGTGAACATCGATGAATCCAACAATATTTAAAGGTTAAATATGCTATAGCCCAAGTCTTTCTCGGGCACACAAAGTGTAAAGGACTTGGAGCTACTTTTGTGTGGCATGGATGTATACTTCAAAGTTAAGAATACTTCAGAAGCGAAGAAGGTGACCTTAATGACAATATACCTCTTGATCATGAAAAGTTATGGTGGCGAAGCCATGTGTATGAAGGAAGACGAGACATGTATACATGGAGCTGAGTTGGTGAAGGTTGTTACTTGAGTTGGATAAGTCTCACGTGGTTAACATGGATTTCTTCTTCTGAGGCTGTGGAGTATTTGAATGATCCATTGTATCTTTGTTTTTAGCTTTCCTTCTTGAATGATTCTTGGTCTTCAGTGATTTTTTCTATCCAGAGGGCATTCCTTCTGGAAGTGACCTTTCTTCTTACTGTCGTAATAGATAACTTCACTTTCCTTTCTCCTTGATTCTCTTTTATTACTTATTAAGGCCTCTGGGTATTAGAGTTATGCCTTCATATCCTCAATATTATTATGGCATGGTTGACTTTTATAGTAATGTCATGGCATGGTTAACCTTGCTAGTATTGTCAGCTTCATTTTCTTTTTATCTCTTGACTTCATATGTTTGGACCTTGTTGATTAGATCATCCATCAAAGTGTATTTGAGTTGTTGGTTTCTTTGATTACAATCACAAATAGTTCTCTACTCAAAAGTAAGATATCTTAGGAGCTTTTTCCATCTCCATGGGTTCATTTTTATCTACATCAAGATTCTTAAGACTATTTTCTTTACATATTCGCCTTGTGTATATGTCCCTGAAAGATTCTTCATATTTCATTCTAAAAAGTTTCTATCTTTATTGTTGTAGGCTTGTGCGGGATTCATTTACCTAGCTCATACCTTCATATGTTAAGCTTAGCTTAATTCAGATTTCGTAAAACACCTTACATGCTGAGAGGTGATTGAACTCTTTTTTTTGTTGATGTCATAAAAGATAATATTCATAGCTTTCGAGTTGAACATTCCCTTGTTCTAGTCCATATCAGCCATAACTAATATTTTTTGGTTGCTCATACTTTGATTAAATCAAGTCCAGTCTTTCGTAATCCATCAGTTCTATAAAGATTTGTATTTTAAATTCTCAATAACTACAACTAGCTCCATCAAAGGAGGGGGTCTTATAATAGACCGCCCTTTGAAGTTGTTGCTCATGTTGGTTGAACCAACAATGTATTCAAATGCAAATACATGTAGGATCATGATAATCTTTATTAGCGGGTGAATACTAGATACCACAAATATGTCCAGATAAAAATTCTTCTATTAGCAAGCACAAAAATTAAACTAGACAAGAAACCACTTCAGCAAATATGTTAGCTCGGGAATCCAATTTGATGAAAAACCATGACCTAAATACTTTACTTGGAATTCATGATCAATTGTTTGATCAACCAATCACTATATTGAGTTATTTTCCATGGATAACTCAACCATCTTTATAAATACTTTGGATTACACACCAAAGACTCGTATAGTTTGGATCACACACCAAATTTCCGTACAATAACACACCATTCTCGATCAAACACCAAGGCTTCACTTCATATCAATCACCAAATTTCATGCATGCTTGGATCAAACTCCAAGATACTTGCAATACTTGGATCAAATTGTTGGACATGTGAGCCCACGGCGAGCCATTATGCAATAAATGTTATTGCAAATATCATTCCCTGATCTGAAATGAAGAATAATAATTTGCATAATAGGTCCCTCTGTACAATTAGGGTTATGTACCATGGCTGTCTTAATGATCAAACAGCTGTTGATTCAATAATTGAATCATAGAGGCTGGTGCTTGGATGAATATCTAAAGAGTTAGATTGAGGACTCATCAAGCACCGTCAAATGATTGTTAAGATGTGATCTCTAGCCTGAGTAGGAGATGGCAATCCTTTCTCACATAGGCTGATATCTGACCAACCTCTTGATGTAGGTCCTCTGCATAGGAATAGAGATTCGGACATGTCAGATTAGTTAGGTCAAAGAGTTGACTTAACGAGATCGAGATAACCTAAGTCCTATGTTGAATGCTGTCACAGCATAGGCACGCATCCTCTGACCGGAGACAGATGTATTGCTATATGTCTGAGTATGTACATTTGGCAGACCAATAGGTTGATGACCTAACCAAGGTCTATACACCGGCGCGCTGGTGTGCATATAAGGGCATATGAGTAATACGATCTCTCAAAGGGATCATACAGGTTCACTACTGAACCGGAAGACATGAGCTCACTCATGAGATATTGGGAAGAATCAAATTCCGTGCACAGTCATCTTGCTTTGGAAGCTTGACTGAATTTGTAGGTTTGATATATACTTTTGGAAAGTATATGATCAAGACCTAGGTATGATATATGCTTTTGGAAAGTATATGATCGATACCAAATCCCAATGATCAAATGAGAAACTTGGCGATCAAACCCTGAAGAAGACAGTGAAAAATAGATCTTGATCTTCGGGTTGACCATGGGTCTTCCAGTATGCAGGATGTACAGGTATTGGGAATACCTGAAGGGTGATGTGATCATAAACGATTGTATATCCATGACGCTTCCATTCCGAGGGAGTGATGAAACAGGTCTGGATTTTAGTGACTCCTTCCAGTAGAGAAGCAATCTGATCTTAGTCCAAGTGTTGGACATTAGTCTGAATGAGATTCAGATTCAATGAGAAAATTGGATTTGCGGTCTTGATTTAATCAAGCATCTGTGGGAGGTTCGTACGATATGGATTTGAGACGAGATCTCAACATCCAAGTCACTATACGTGGAATAATACAATCGCCCTGTCCTTATCTCCAAGTATCTGCGGAGAAAGCACATTATTCTTGAAGGGATTCAAGAATAATTCATTTGATGAACTTCATATCCAAGCAAGAAAAACTTGATGATTAAATGAGATTTAATTATCAAGCATAATGTGAACATGATTCATATTATTATCCAAGATAATTAAATGAGATTTAATTATCAAGGATTAGAGAATGTGGATAATACTATCCATGATATATGTGTATTATAAATGTGATTTATAATATGTATATATAAAAGAGAGAATTTATGTAAATTGCATTTGTTAATTAATAGTGTGAATTGGATTCACATTTGTTAATTAATTGGAAATGCAATTTACAAATTAGTTTGGGTTGTGAATATGATTCACATAATGTTCAATGGCATGATTGAAATATTCACAAATTAATTTGGAATTAATTTGGTGCATATTTTTGTGATAACTGAGAGATAATGTAATATAATAAAAAGGAGAAATAGAGCCACCAAATTTAGAGGTGGCGTCACCCATGAAAGAGTCATGGGTGACGCCCCTTAATTTTAGGAGGCTATATTGACTCCATTTTATTATGATAATTAATCTCTCAACTAATTTATTTATGTTAAATTAAAAATGTGTGTTGATAATGTTGCAACATATATTTAATTTAATCATAAATAAATGTTGTTGGTTTTAACCAACAACAATCATAACCATTGATCTTACATAGACCAAACCTAGCCGTTGGATCTATGAGTCCATGGATTGAGATCCAATGGATCCTAAACTAATATAAATAGAGGGATAGGGTAGCCTTCCATGGTACATCATTAAGAGTTGTACAAGGTGACAACTCTCTCTCTCTCATTCTCGCCCTCTCTCTCTTTCTCTTCTCCATTAAGTGGCCGTCCACTTTGTGTTGAGAAAGGAGAGACTCTCGGCTTCTTCTTCGACGACTCGTGGATCTCCATCTTCTTTGGAGTTTCTTACTCTAAAGGAAGACGACGAATTTCGTTTGACGAAATCGGGGGAGCCATCGCTTGGATCTTCATCGAGGATTGCGGGAAGGAACGTGACTCATCATCGCGCCCGCAAGTGCGTTCTTCGTGGATCGGACTTAAGATAGGAGGATCTCTACTTTGGGATCTCGCGATCACAACCACGCTTCAAGAGGTATTCCGTGTACTTTGTGGTTTGATGAAACGATCCGAGAAGTGTTCTCGTGATCATGTGGTTTCATCTTCAAAGTTAAAAAATTTTAATTTCCGCTGCATCTAGCATCTAGTACGACTAGTTGCTCCGATTGCATACGATGCGATCGACACGCTTCCGTGATGCGCTTAAGGATTCACAATATCCTTCAAGTGGTATCAGAGCCAGGTTGAATAAGGTTTTGGATATGATCCATAGACCTTAGACGATTTGGTTCTTGAAAGGGTTGCGAAATTTTACTGCATTTCAATTTTTCGCACCTCTGTAAAATTGAATTTTTCGGCTCTGTTTAAAATGTTTAAACACGAAATTTTCAATTGGATTTTGTTCCCCATTAAACAAGGAAACCATAGGCCTTGAGTTTACTAAATTTGGACTTTATTTACTCAAGATATGGCTTTTTGAATATGACTATATTCACTGTTGCGGGAACTGCGGATTTGAACGTGATTAATGAGATAATTACGATTTTAATCTGCCTCGAAATGCGCGAATTATCACTTGGATTCTTTAATAAATCAAATAGGCAATCTTTGGAAACTGAGTTTGTATTTTTTGGATTTAAATTGATCAAGATATGTTAATTTTAGTGATTGGGGGTCACTGCTGGAAATTGACATCTTGAATCATGAACCTTGTGATAAGTCATTCAATTATCATGATGAAAATTAATTGTTAATTTTCTGGAATAATTAGTGATAAATATTTGTGAAATATTTAAAGAAATAATTATTTCATTGAATGACATTTGCCTAAACCACAATGATAAGATATTAGATCGTGATCATTGGTTCATCAACAAACATTGCTTTCATGAAAACCATAGTTTATCCTACAATTGTTGTAGGACAACTTTTACATGAAAAACCCTTTTGCTTGAATAGGATTGGGGATTTGTCTAGCAAATCTCCTTATAATAAAAAATGTTTTGATGTATATTATATGGTATAATTTCGGTTGAAAAACCGATGAACATCTCAAAGTACATGATGATCTATCTGGTATTATCCTTTCCCGAGGCGGATATGGTGCCTAGTCGGAGAGCATTGGGGTCGCGGGTTGCAACGTATGTGGTCCGTCCCACTCTCGTCGGCACTGGCCATGACAGCGGGTAGGGACTGTATAATACCGGAGACAGACAATGTGTATTTTTCTAATTATTAAAATTCGAATAATACGTACTTTGAATATATACCTACTATTCAAGTAAAAGACATGTTTGTTGATTGATGTTTGGATTGATGATTAATTTAATGTGATTAAATTAATTATGTCCAATAAACACTCTATTATGAATAGATGTGTATTTCCCTTGGAAGAATTAATTATGTGAATATGATTCACGATAATTAATTACAATTTGAATATGAGGTGGAGGATCACATAAGTGACATCCATGGTCTCCCGTCAAGGCGAAGGGTTCCGTCGCCAGGGATTGTATGTAGGAGACGCCTGTCCGAAGTGACAGATCTTATATGCAAGCGCATCTGGATCGGGCTCTTTGCTTCTCGAAAGAGTAAGGCCGTATGCGTAGTGACCCCAATTTCGAGTCCTCATATTATTGGGGCGATATTGGATTGCGCATAGCGAGTTCTAATCCTGTTGACGGTTGGTTCAATTAGCAACGGGTCAACATCATCTTAGGAGTGGTGGGCCCGGGTGTTAAAGACCGAATTGGGAATGCAAGTTGGACTTGCAAAGCGGAATGAGTTCCTGTTTTTTTTTATCGGAGTCGTAAGTTCTCATATTATTGGGATGCAACAAAGATAGGAAAGGAGATCCCAGATCTTGCTAGAGATATAATGGTAAGAATATCTCTTACATTGAAAGTGATTAAGGGAATGAACTTTCAGTGTTGACAAGGCAAGACAACTTTGATATAAAAATTCCTAAATCAAAGTAAAACATGTATATATAATTTATATACCCTTATGCAAATTTCTTATTTCAGATAATCCTTCATTAAACCCACTCAATGTTATACTCAATAATAACCAGTAAAATATCTTGGATTGGACTCATGATCCAGATATTGTACTTGCAATTGGACACATAATGTATGTGGTTGCAGTGTGCAAGTCCCCTCAACATAATGATGAAGGACAATTAAATAAGACAATAAGACATCACCTTAGGGTTTGTATGTCTCTATAGTCTTGATCTTTCATCGAGTGTACTTTGGAAGTGACATGTCGATGGTGATCGTAATTGTCAAATAATCCTTATAAAATAAAAGAAGATATTTTGGCATACATATGTGCTCTAGGCATTTAATCATGAATGACATGGTTCTCTGCATTATGCAGAATGGTGGCTCGAAAGAGATGATGTATTCAAAATGTTTGAATACCTACCTGAACCTAAGTCTCTTAGAGTTAAGATGTATGCAGATATGATGAGTGTCATCATCCTACTATCTATACTCTAGTCATTCATGAAGCTTCATAATATTCACATTGTATGAATTTACTGAAGCTCGTATAAATGTTGAAGTGCTCTTGTATTGAAATCTTTTGAATTCAACATAAGAGATTCTTTGTCTTGGACAATGGTTGTTTATAGATGAAGAGAGCACAGTGGAAGCATGGGTTGGACCCATGTGAGAAGGAAAATCAAAGAGTTGATTCTACTTCTGTGAATTCCATATGACATCCAAAGAGTTGGATGAATGCCAATACTGCAATAAGTTGATGTGTTGATAGTATGACTATCAAATCTGTCTAAAATCCTTAGTGAAGGACTTAGATAGAGCATCGGAATAATCTACATAAATCATTGACTCTGACTTTCTTATTTCATAAGATAAAGTCTGACAATTGTAT
This sequence comes from Ottelia alismoides, assembly GCA_037367405.1. NCBI lineage: Eukaryota > Viridiplantae > Streptophyta > Magnoliopsida > Alismatales > Hydrocharitaceae > Ottelia > Ottelia alismoides. The sequence goes on along the minus strand of JAZKJV010009625.1, from coordinate 741,814 downwards.
CCCAATCTTCTAATGACATTTGCAATTGAAGATTAGAAATTTGATCTTAAGGTTTAATAGTCATCTACATGGATATTACTGTAATTGTTGCAGCAATCTCTATTAGATAGATTGACTTCATATTCTCAGTGGGAGAGCCCTTAGTCTTAGAGAATGTCTCTATGACCTAGATATTAGAATACCTTCATTGTTTGTTTCTAAATGTTGGAAATAAACATGAATTCTGAGATAGAACTATCATAAAGAATTATGATGGAAATATTTCAGATAGTAATCTAGCATCTAGTGGACTCCACAAAATTAGAAAATTAATGAATGGTTCATTAAGATTTCTAATACTGAAAATCAAACCTTATAAGATCAATAGGAGGATGAAGATCATTTGACAATGATCTGGCATCAAGTCTTGGACATATGTCTGTTGATTTGATCAATAGACTAGTAAGATATGAAACTTTAGAATGTCTAAAATTTCAAATCTTACATACTTGTGAATATTATATTCAAAGTAAAATGTCCAATATGCCCTTCTCTGGGAATGGTGTTAGATGTCGAGGTATTCAAGATCTCATACATATTGATGTACATAGATCATCTATATCATAGTAAACATTATGGATATGTAATATCTATTGATGATTACGTATGATATGAGATTTCTTCTCTTCACCTGAGAAACCTTTGAAATGTTCAAAGATTTCACAATTTTGGTTTAGAACCAAAGACCAAAGAAAGATGAAATGAATTTGATCTAACCTAGGTAGCTTGTACCTATTAAATAAAATTCAAAGAATACCTTATGGAGATATGAATATCATTTCTATCTCACTCCTCCTGATAAACCTGAACTCAATAGAGTTGTAGGGAGATACAATTGGATCATGTGTGACATGATTTGATCAATGGTGAATTTAGCATAATTATCCTCTTAGTTTCCTGGTATATATGTGTAGTAGAGACTACAATATATATCCTTAATAAGGTTCCATGGATGTAAGCTGGAATCTAGCACTTGAGAGTGCTACTTCATTAGGAAAATAAAGTATGGTATTGGATACCTACTTTATGACCTTGAGATTCTTAAAAGATCTCATCTCTGAGAATGTGATTCTTGGAGGATTGAGACTCTTGAGAATCAAGATGAAAAAGAAGTAAAGGAACTCATTTAATCTTGAGAAGATACTGAGGCTCCTGAAATCGGAAACTAAAAGGACAATTAAAGATGAAACATTAATACCTCTTCAAATGAGTTTGAAGATGTATTCCATGTGTCAGTTAAGTCTGACAATGATCGGACTTCATGTGATGAAGCTCCTGAGGATCATGACATGGAAAGATGGATATTAGCAATAAAGTCTAAAGTAGACTTCATATACAAATGTTGTATATGAACCCTAGAGGATCCACCTATAAGGGTTAGATCCATTAAGGTGTAAATGGATCTTCAAGAGAAAGGAACCTTATGAGAAGGTAGAGCTTCAAAGCTCGGTTCGTAGCCATGAGCTACACACTGTAAGAAAAGACATTGCTTGCAATGTGACTTTCTCTTCGATAATCGTGCTTAAACTCATCAGAATATTGCTAACCTTAGCTACACAACTTGACTATTGCATCTTCAGGATGTAAGTCAAGATTGCATTCCTATAAGAATACCTATCTGAGGATATTCACATGAAGTAGCTCCAAGGCTTCATGATTTGGGAAAGTAAGCTGTGAAAGCTAAATAAATCCATCTGTGGACTCAAATAAGCTTCTTGTAGTTGGAACATCAGATTTGATGAAATCATAAATGTTATGATTTCAGATAGAACCTTGATGTATCATGTGAAGCTTAGTGGGAGTGCCATTGTGTTCATTGTGCTAAATGTAGATAATATCCTAATCATTTGAAATGATATAAGGATGATAATAAGTGTTTTTATATTCTGGCTATTCCATACCTTGAGATATGATCTCAAAGATGCCTCTTGGATCTTAGTTCTGAAGTTGTTCAGAAGCAAAGAGAAAGAGGGTATTGGGACTTTCACATCTGTAGTACACCTTGGACATATTCCATTCTTGGAAATTCCAAGAAAGGCTTCCTTCCCTTGAGATTTGGTATTGACCTATCTAAAGGGATAGCACCTCAAAGAGTTGAGGAAGTGAATGCTAGAACTGCTTGCACCTGTGCATCAGTTACGAGAAGCTAAGTGTATGCTAGATGTGTACAAAAGCTGGATATCTGCCATGCAGTAGGAGTAGTAAACTGTTACTAACCCTGCTATGGAGAAAGAACACTTGATTGAAGTAATAACGATATCTTCAAAGATGACAAGGCTTTAGAGATGGTGATCTCTATGTCTTATCTTCAAGAGCTTAAGACTTTATAGATAGAGATCTAAAAGGTCTTAACTGTGGATATCTTGAGAGATAGTGATCTCCTGAAATAAGGGTATTCTGATAAGGACTATGGAAATATTGGTTATAATAATTATTGAGCAATAGTGTCAAGGACACTATAACTGCTTTGACTAGATTGAGTATTGGTTGCATTAGATGCAACATTCGCATTGGATGCGAGCACTGTTACCTAGGGATATGCAAGTGCTGTAAAAGGATTTGGCATAGTCTTTTGGGAACAGAGTGACTGATCAGCTTACCTAGCTATTTCTAAATAGCCTATGATTGTCACATGAGTGTGCGTTTAAATGATTAGCCCATTAATGGCTCTTTGGGCTAGTGGGAGATTGTTGGACATGTGAGCCCACGGCGAGCCATTATGCAATAAATGTTATTGCAAATATCATTCCCTGATCTGAAATGAAGAATAATAATTTGCATAATAGGTCCCTCTGTACAATTAGGGTTATGTACCATGGCTGTCTTAATGATCAAACAGCTGTTGATTCAATAATTGAATCATAGAGGCTGGTGCTTGGATGAATATCTAAAGAGTTAGATTGAGGACTCATCAAGCACCGTCAAATGATTGTTAAGATGTGATCTCCAGCCTGAGTAGGAGATGGCAATCCTTTCTCACATAGGCTGATATCTTACCAACCTCTTGATGTAGGTCCTCTGCATAGGAATAGAGATTCGGAGGTGTCAGATTAGTTAGGTCAAAGAGTTGACTTAACGAGATCGAGATAACCTAAGTCCTATGTTGAATGCTGTCACAGCATAGGCACGCATCCTCTGACCGGAGACAGATGTATTGCTATATGTCTGAGTATGTACATTTGGCAGACCAATAGGTTGATGACCTAACCAAGGTCTATACACCGGCGCGCTGGTGTGCATATAAGGGCATATGAGTAATACGATCTCTCAAAGGGATCATACAGGTTCACTACTGAACCGGAAGACATGAGCTCACTCATGAGATATTGGGAAGAATCAAATTCCGTGCACGATCGTCTTGCTTTGGAAGCTTGACTGAATTTGTAGGTTTGATATATACTTTTGGAAAGTATATGATCAAGACCTAGGTATGATATATGCTTTTGGAAAGTATATGATCGATACCAAATCCCAATGATCAAATGAGAAACTTGGTGATCAAACCCTGAAGAAGACAGTGAAAAATAGATCTTGATCTTCGGGTTGACCATGGGTCTTCCAGTATGCAGGATGTACAGGTATTGGGAATACCTGAAGGGTGATGTGATCATAAACGATTGTATATCCATGACGCTTCCATTCTGAGGGAGTGATGAAACAGGTCTGAATTTTAGTGACTCCTTCCAATAGAGAAGCAATCTGATCTTAGTCAAAGTGTTGGACATTGGTCTGAATGAGATTCAGATTCAATGAGAAAATTGGATTTGCGGTCTTGATTTAATCAAGCATCTGTGGGAGGTTCGTACGATCTGGATTTGAGACGAGATCTCAACATCCAAGTCACTATACGTGGAATAATACAATCGCCCTGTCCTTATCTCCAAGTATCTGCGAAGAAAGCACATTATTCTTGAAGGGATTCAAGAATAATTCATTTGATGAACTTCATATCCAAGCAAGAAAAACTTGATGATTAAATGAGATTTAATTATCAAGCATAATGTGAATATGATTCATATTATTATCCAAGATAATTAAATGAGATTTAATTATCAAGGATTAGAGAATGTGGATAATACTATCCATGATATATGTGTATTATAAATGTGATTTATAATATGTATATATAAAAGAGAGAATTTATGTAAATAGCATTTGTTAATTAATAGTGTGAATTGGATTCACATTTGTTAATTAATTGGAAATGCAATTTACAAATTAGTTTGGGTTGTGAATATGATTCACATAATGTTCAATGGTATGATTGAAATATTCACAAATTAATTTGGAATTAATTTGGTGCATATTTTTGTGATAATTGAGAGATAATGTAATATAATAAAAAGGAGAAATAGAGCCACCAAATTTAGAGGTGGCGTCACCCATGAAAGAGTCATGGGTGACACCCCTTAATTTTAGGAGGCTATATTGACTCCATTTTATTATGATGATTAATCTCTCAACTAATTTATTTATGTTAAATTAAAAATGTGTTGATAATGTTGCAACATATATTTAATTTAATCATAAATAAATGTTGTTGGTTTTAACCAACAACAATCATAACCATTGATCTTACATAGACCAAGCCTAGCTGTTGGATCTATGAGTCCATGGATTGAGATCCAATGGATCCTAAACTAATATAAATAGAGGGCTAGGGTAGCCTTCCATGGTACATCATTAAGAGTTGTACAAGGTGACAACTCTCTCTCTCTCATTCTCGCCCTCTCTCTCTTTCTCTTCTCCATTAAGGGGACGTCCACTTTGTGTTGAGAAAGGAGAGACTCTCGGCTTCTTCTTCGACGACTCGTGGATCTCCATCTTCTTTGGAGTTTCTTACTCTAAAGGAAGACGAGGAATTTCGTTTGACGAAATCGGGGGAGCCATCGCTTGGATCTTCATCGAGGATTGCGAGAAGGAACGTGACTCATCATCGCGCCCGCAAGTGCGTTCTTCGTGGATCGGACTTAAGATAGGAGGATCTCTACTTTGGGATCTCGCGATCACAACCACGCTTCAAGAGGTATTCCGTGTACTTTGTGGTTTGATGAAACGATCCGAGAAGTGTTCTCGTGATCATGTGGTTTCATCTTCAAAGTTAAAAAATTTTAATTTCCGCTGCATCTAGCATCTAGTACGACTAGTTGCTCCGATTGCATACGATGCGATCGACACGCTTCCGTGATGCGCTTAAGGATTCACAATATCCTTCACAAATATCAAGTCACTTGAAAAACTTGTATTAGACACCAAGCTAAACAAAATAGATGCTAAGAGATAAACAAATACACATATCTTTTTATTTTGATTAATCCACAATTGTTGTGTGTGTCTTAGATATATATTAGTGACAAGCACAATAACAATAAGATCATTAATCTAGTAATGATATAATTTACTGACAAATCAATCATTGTTGGATATGAATCGCGTATGAATAATTTCTCTAACGAGTCATAGAGAGATTGAAGCATGATTAGAGATTGAAGCTCAAGGAGATTTAGATGCACAAATACGAACATAGTAGTATGCTCTCAATAAATAGAATGCAAGAATATGAAATCCCAATATAGCAAGTATTTTATCTATTGTTTGTGATCGAAAGAGAAGACGCCGTGAGGAAGGGAGGAGAGATGGAGGCTACAGGAAAGGGGATTGGAGGGGAGGAGGCAGTGCCCAGGGAGGGGAGGGGTAGTGGAGGCGACGGGGAAGGGGAGAGGATTAGGTCACACTGTAACGAGGGGAGGGGAGGTGAAGACGATGGCGAAGGGAAGGAGGTGGAGCCACGAGGAGGGGATGGGAGGTGCTCTCCTGCATGTCGTTCTCTCGGGGGCTAGAGCTATTAGATGAAGGTCGGATTTGAGATCCCTGGTGCGGAGAGGGATGTGAGGATGGAGGTCACCGTGGGCGGAAACCATGTCGACCATGATGTCGTGGTGGAGAGAATGGGGCAAAAGGGGAGGCCTTGGATAAAAATTTGGGGATGATATTTTTATATTTCATAAATAATCTGACTTTTTATGGGTTCCAGCTATTGTTAATTGATAAATCTATGGAAGTTAACCACATGGTTCGTAATGTAAGAGTTAGTAAATTTGCAGGGTTTAGTTAATAATTATGAAATACACAGGGTCGAGAAGGTAATTTACAAAGGTTTTAGGGTTCATGGTGTAAAATCTCATTTTTAATTTAACTTGAACTATCCCTTAAACCCACCCATTAGCCTCTTTGTATACCAGTACACTATCAGATGGAAGTCGTTCTTCAATCATTTTGAGTGAAATTCCTGACTAAGGCATCTGAACAGATTCATCTTCGAAGCATTTTTTCCTTTCCAATATTTTTGTATTGGAACGCCCCCTTCCTTTTATCGAGCAGAATGATGCAAATCAAGATTTAATGAGCTCTAATATGCAATGTCAAGCGGTTCCGCTTTCTTGGTCCAAGAAATGCATCGTTGGAACTGGGTAGAACGCCAAGCAACCATAGATTCAGGGGTTTCAACTGTAGATGAACACGTGCGAAAGGTCATATATTCATATACTCACAAGATGATTTCATCAAATAATGGGAACACCATAAGTATTCCACTAATTATGTATCAACAATCCAACAAAAATCAATTGAATCATTCTATTTTTAAACATCCTCTGAGTTGATAAAAGGACCCCTTATGCACTCATATTAATACACATCTAGAGAACAACATCCTAATCGCTCACACTACATTCCATTCTTCCCAAATGGAAAATAAATCCTTGGTGAGGTTACATAACTTAAGATGTTCTCTATGAAAGCGTCTCTTCTTGTGTAGTTCTAGCAAGCTATGTGCTTTGTAAATGGTGGAGTACACAAAAATTGTTCATAGTGAGAGTAGTGGGTAGGTCAAGCTCAGGTACATGATGAAACCATTGTATAGGATAAACCTGTATAAAGCTTTATGCATTGTGTAATACTCATCTGGTTGTTTATTATTCTTCTTAGTTATTTGTTTTAAATTGAAAGACAATTTTGCATAAGCACTACTCCCCCCCCAACCCCACCCTCTGGTGCATCTTTAGGTGGATTATGATTATGATTATAATGATAGAACCAAATTTTCTCAATTAGTCTTCTGAATAAAAAGCATCATTTTAATGGGGAAAACAAACTTTAAATCTCGGTCATCATATTAATGCTTATATGAATAAAAAAACATCCAACTGGCTGACCAATTAGCAAATAGTGGAGAAGTACAGGAATATGTAACCCTCAATTGCTCATTTTAGATAACAAACTATCTTTTCACCTTCATTTTTATTAGAATCTTATCAACATCATGGAAGGTATCTGCCCGAGACATCCTTCAATTATTATATAACCGAGAGGAGAATGTTACACAAAGAACCTCACCTTCAGGAACTCTGAGGGACCTATCCTTGAAAGAAAATCTTCTTCTGGAACACATACCATCCAAGAGTTGTAAGAAGCACAAGGTATAGTCTCGTCCATCTCATCTAGAACCTGCAATTGTGTTACATTTGTGGAATTTTAATAAAAATAAAAATTAAAGCCAACAAAATAATAGCCTAGGACCATAAAAGCATTTTTAACAGATATACAAAGTATATCATATAATGATACAGTCCTTAAAGCTATATAAGAGTTAAACAGGTGGATAGTTAGTGCCAAGGCATTACAAGTGAGTACTATGTAGATGCGCAAAATAATGTGGAAGAGCCATCTCAATATATCAAGCTACCACAGAGGTGTTGCCATTTAACCCCACCTTATATTTGTAATATCTATTACTGATCTCAAAGATCAATCTGTTCTGCTAGTATCTCCAAACCCATAAAGATGAAAATAAAGGTTCGTTTTGGGGAATCAAACAGCAATAAAAGGTCAAATGGATGGCTCTTGTACACAGCGATATCATCAGTGCAACATTAATGGATGTACCCGAGCAAGAGGATTAACTTGGAGACCTCTTTACTGGAACACCGAGAACAATGATGGGCCTCAGTCAAATTTTGTGACCTTTAATTTCAAAAGAATGTGCTGCAACGCCTGGAAGGTCATGACTCTCCAAAAGCAAAGCATCCTGCTGATATCTAGCTAATAGTCCAGCACAACAAAGCCTGCCAATACCACCCCCAATGACAACACCTGCTTCTGGTTTTCCCGTTTGAACTATTTTTATATAGTGAATCTAGCACCAACATATCACCAATCACCATAATATGATAACACAATTTCTTTTCTTGAAAAACACGAAGAATAAGACGTATTAGAGTATGTTTTTAAAAAAGGAGATGAAACATGTAGCAAAAAAATTAGTTTCTGACATACACCTATCTAGCTTATGAATTTATCCGCATATTGTGTGTTGCGATATTTGTATTAATTATTTCTTCTGTCCTGTTTATGTTATTTATCCATAGAGCTTTTCTCCTATATAAGAGAGCTCTAGGGATGAGAATAAATTATCTTTTCATTCTCTAATTCCACATGGTATCAGAGCGGCGGTCCTAGACCGGAGCCTGTGCCCTAAATCCGTGCCCCCACCAAAAGCCTCACCGCCGTCGCCGATGGTCCAGAGCCCTAGTGCCATCGCCGTCGTGCTCCTTCCCCCTCGCGCTCCTCCCACGCTCGCCTGCGCTCCCTTGCCTACAGTCCCGCACACAGCAGGATCCCTTCGCGCGGTTGTGTCCCTATCGCGCACATCTCTTGCGTGCTTGGCTGTGCCTTAGCGCGCACATCTTCATCTCTTGCGTGCTTGGCTGTGCCTTAGAGCGCACATCTTGTGTCCCACGTGCTCTCTCGAGTAACGTTACAACCTAGGTCTTCATAGACACTTTCGTGATATGGAAGGGATTGTGGTATGAGTCTACGCCCACAATCGCCTTCACATATGTCCGCGTAGACATTCTTGTCAACAACGTGTAACCCCAGTCTATAGAAAGTTGGTGTTGTCATGTCGGACAATAAGATAGATATTCCATCCCTGGGTGCTTTCAAAGGTCCAGCACCCATGGTGAAGATGGATGGAACGAACTATGAATTGTGGGCCATGCAGTTCATGAGTTTGATGCAGTGCAATGGCAAGAAGCATATCCTCACACAAGAGGAACCTGTTGATAAGACTGGGGTTAATGCCTCAGGGGAGGCTGACGATGCATATGCACGTGTGTGGTTATCTGGCACGGTATCCATGGAGATAGCCAATGACATTCTGAATCAGCCCACAACAAAGGATATGTGGGATATACTTGCTGCTACATATTCTCCTGCAAAGAACGAGTCGAGGATTCTAAAGCTTCAGCACGACATCTTTACTTCGAAGCAGAATGGTCGTCCTCTTCATACCATGTATACCTCTTTAAGGGGTATGTTTGAGAAGTTACATAGTTATATTCCATTGACAGCCACTCCAGAACAACTCAAAGCATATAGGGACTCAGTGATGACAGGAGTATTTCTAGCAGCACTTGATCATGAGTATGATGCAACCAGAGCACAGATTCTTACAGAGGCCACCATACCTCCTATGGAGGAGGCATATCGTAGGTTGAGAAGGCTCTCCATATCTCCTGGTGGATCTCAGACATCCTCAGCCATGGCAGCATCCCGTGGTAGGGGAGGATCTTCACAGTTTCGAGGCCGAGGTGGCCGTGGCAGGGGAGGGGGTAGTCGACCCCCTAGGCAACCATGTACTTACTGTCGCAGAACAGGTCATACAAGGAAACATGTTATTCCAAGCATGGGTTTCCTACTATTACATCTCGTGCTGCCGAACAGACTCAGCAAGAAGGGAGCTCTTCCCATGGATCTGATCAGAGGTTTGATGATCTGGTGGCGCGACTTAGAGAGATTATGCCGAGTCATGAATCAGCGGGTTCTTCAGGATCTTCAGAGGTAGCTGCATCAGCCTCAGCATCCGCTTCAGGTATAACATATGCTTTTACTAGTTGCTACAGGGCAGATTTATTAGAGTGGATCATGGATTCAGGAGCATCTCACCATCTATGTGGTGATCGAAGTCAGTTGAAGTTCTTTCGTCTGTCTTAGAAAGGACAATCAGTGGTGATAGATGATGGGACACAATCTCCCATTACTGGTCAGGGGGAGGTGCATTTGACCCCTGCATTACGGCTCCAGAATGTCCTTTATGCTCCTGAATTTTCAATGAACTTACTTTCAATTAGTCAAATCACTAAAGATCTACATTGTTGTGCCATATTTGATCCATCTACTCTTGTGTTTCAGGACATTCTCACGGGCAAGGTGATTGGAACTGGCCGTGAGCAAGGGGGTCTCTACAGACTGATTCATTCTCTTTATGCTGGTGCTGCTTCTCTTCATGCTGGATTCATTTCTCCTTATACATGACATCTTCGGTTTGGTCATCTTCCTCTGCAGAAGATGGTTCATGTTCTTCCTCAGATTTCTCCTCGTTCCACCTTTCAATGTGAGGCCTGCCAGCTTGGGAAACATCACCGGTCTTCTTTCCAGAGTCGTCGGGGTCCGAGTAGTCATGGTCTGTTTGAGTTGCTTCATTTTGATATTTGGGGTCCGAGTCGTGTCCCAGATCTTCAGGGACACAGCTTTATCTAGTTGCAGTAGATGAGTTTTCCAGATTGTCTTGGGTTTTTCTTCTTAAAAATAAGTCTGATACTGGTCCTGTCATTCAGTCCTTTATTAATTAAATAAAGAATATTTTCTCTGCTAAAGTTAAGTACATTCGGTCTGATAATGCTTTAGAATTTTGTAGTACTCAACTTTCTCAATTCCTTAAGTCTTATGGGATTGTTCATCAGACGTCATGTGCATATACCTCCCAACAGAATGGAGTGGCTGAAAGAAAGCATCACCACCTTTTGGATGTGACTAGAACTCTCTTGATTCAGAGCCGTGCTCCTCATTCCTATTGGGGAGATGCGGTTCTAACTGCATGTTATCTAGTCAATCGTATGCCTTCATCAGTGTTAGGGGAAAAGATCCTGTTCTTGATTACGTTCCCCGAGACGAAACTTTTCTCCCTTACACCACAAGTTTTTGGGTCGATCGCATTTGTCCATCAGTTCTCTCCTGGTCTTGACAAGCTCTCATCCCAGAGCTGTTAAATGTGTGTTTGTGGGGTATTCCAAAACCTAAAAGGGATATCGTTGTTTTGATCCGGTTCGGCGACGGTACTATGTCAATGATGATGTCACATTCTTTGAGTCTATTATGTATTTTTCTCCCACAGGTGACAGACTTACTCCTTCAGAAAATGGAGAAGAGATCTACATGCCTCCTCCTCCATCATTACCATGCTCTCCTCCATTACCACCACCATCTTCTCCACCATCACCTACATCAGCACCACCACCACCACCACCACCACCATGACCTGTGTTCTTTCCTTAGGTCTACCAGAGACGACCTCCTGCTCCTGCGCCTCTTCCATCATCTTGCACGCCTGAGGTATGTACTGAGCATTTGAGTTCTTCTAATGGCATGGGTGATTTGAATGTTCAGAATGAGGAACAGGGCAGCGATGCTATCACTACTCCTTATGTTGATGATTTAGATGTCCCTATTACTCTTCGGCGGTAGAAACGTGGCAGGACAATGAATCCTAAATATGGGCTGGACTTTGGTTCTCATGTTTCCTTGGAACGTCTATCCAAGGATTTTCAGCACTTTGTTGTCGGCCTGTCAGCTATAGAGATACCAAGCTCTTATCAGGAGTCACTACAGAGCCGTCAGTGGCGTTTAGCGATGGAAGAAGAGATGGCAGCGTTATGGTCGCGTGGTACGTGGAGTGTGGTCCATCCTCCACCAGGTGCATCCGTGGTTGGCAGCAAGTGGGTCTTTACTGTGAAGCATCGGGCTGATGGTACAGTTGACAGATACAAGGCAAGGTTGGTTGCTCGTGGGTTCACTCAGACATATGGGATGGACTATCAGGACATGTTTTCACCAGTGGCACGTCACTCTACCCTACGGATTCTTGTTACTGTTGCTGTGGTATGCGATTGGCCTCTTTTTCAGTTGGATGTCAAGAATGCCTTCTTGTATGGTGATTTGCAGAAGGAGGTCTACATGCAACAACCACTTGGGTTTGCTGCTGAGGGGGAATCTAGTATGGTATGCCGTCTTCATAAGGCTATAAATGGCCTTAAGCAGAGTCGGAGGGCTTGGTTTCAGAAGCTCTCAGATTTGATTGAACAGAAGGGATTTGTTAGATCTACTGCAGATCATACTCTCTTTATAAAGAGAAGCCACCAAGGTTGTGTGGTCATCTTGGTGTACGTGGATGACATTGTTATCACGGGCAGTGATGAACATGGCATTCAAGCAACGAAGGATATTCTTGGACAACAGTTTGTCACCAAGGACCTGAGGACACTCCGCTACTTTCTTGGATTGGAATTTGTATGAAATCGGCAAGGTATGGTTATGACACAGAGAAAGTATGTTACTGATTTGTTATCTGAGACAGGTATGATAGGATGTAGACCAGCTACTACTCCTATGGATCCCAATGTGAAGCTTTATGACGATGGGTCTGATGAGGTGGACAAGAGACGATACAGAGTACAGGTGGGGAAGCTATTATATGTTACTATTACTAAGCCTGATATATTGTTTGCTGTGAGTAGGGTGAGTCGGTTCATGGAGCAACCCAGGTAGGTGCACATGGATGCAGTTTTTATGATCTTGAGATATCTGAAGTCATCTCCAGGTGCAGGTCTTCTGTTTAAAAGAGATACTTCTCTCTCAGTTACAGGATGTGCAGATGCAGATTATGCTGGGTGTCCTAGTGACAGAAAGTCAACTTCAGGCTTTATTGTGTTCGTTGGCAGTTCACCAGTATCATGGAAGAGCAAGAAACAAACAGTGATTGCTCGATCTAGTGCGGAATCAGAATATAGGACAATGACCCAAGGTAGTACTGAGATGATGTGGGTTAAATCAGTCCTGACTGATTTAACTATTGATGTTCCTCTACCTATGCATCTTAAATGTGATAATCAGGCAGCCTTGTTTATAGTTAATAATCCAGCCTTTCAAGAAAGAACAAAGCACATTGAAGTGGATTGTCACTATACTCGAGATCTGATTCGGAAGGGGCTCATTTCAATGTCGCATGTATCATCAGGAGATCAAGTCACGGATATGTTTACAAAGGCTCTTGCTAGAGGTCCTTTTCACAATTGTTGTTCCAAGTTGAGCATGATAGATATATATGCTCCATCTTGAGGGGGAGTGTAACGATATTTGTATTAGTTATTTCCTCTATCCTGTTTATGTTATTTACCCATGGAGCTTTTCTCCTATATAAGAGAGATCTAGGGTTGAGAATAAATTATCTTTTTATTCTCTAATTCCACATTGTGTACATCTCATCAGTAGCGGATCCAGGATTTTAAGGGGAGGCGCCATCCGATTTGATGATGCTTGAACATTATAAAGGGGGGCATTATATATGTGAAACTGTCTAAGATGGATGCATTTAATAATAACACATTATGTTTTTAAAGAACTCGCGTGTGCATGTGTGGTGGTGGTGGAGCGGGAGTGGAGGGGGGGGGGGGGAAGAAATTCGTGCAAGGCTGCTAAGAGAGTATCACTGGAAGTGTAAGTTGTGCTCATGTAGATATTGATAAGAGTGAACCTTTTGTATGACACCACAATTTATGGACTGTTTGTATGATACTGCAATCTAGGGAAAAGGTCTATTCTTACTTGTTAGCATCACATGAACTACACATGGAGATCAATTGGTACATCACATGGATGACCCATATGGATCCCAATGAAGAGCATGAAGGTGGCGAACAGGAAGATGGTAAGTTATGGTAATAGGTAAGTGAGGGATTTTTTAAAAGAAAAAAGGGCTTGAACTGTATGGGTGCATGCTCAAAAACTTCACCATTTATTACCAAAAAGTTATTACAACCCTCGACCAACGCATTGATGCGTGCCACAACATTCTCAACATAGAAACATCATGATGAAATATAACCCCGTTTCTGGCCAACCAGATCGTCCAAATTGCCACCACTACCCTTGATCTCTCCTTGTATGTTCCAGTCCACACCAATAGAAGGTCAGAAACCCTCAACACTGGTAGCTTGGATCGCTTGAATCGCAAGTCGATCCTAGATCTCCGTGACATCTCACATTTGAAGAAGAAATGGTCAACGTCCTCCACTTCCTCTACACACATTGGGTACTCAAGGGTAGTCCCTTGAATAAAACATGCAAGTCTTATCCTTGTTAGCAGTCTTCTCCTCCTGAAAATCAACATGAATATCTTCACCCTAGATGGGACCGTCCACTTCCAGATATGCCTACAATCTGATTCGCATCCACCAGGATCGAAAGTCATGTGTCCACTTAGGGCCCTATAAGGCTTCCAAACTGAGAATGAACCATCACACCAAGTCCAATGGTCCTGACCATCTGTAGGACCACTCACATCTTTGATCTTGGATAGCATAGCCATGAGATCCAATGCACGCTGCTCGGAGAGCTCGGACCTGAACTATGGGAAAAAAAGAAAGGCCATCTTAGATCTCCACCAGCGAACAACCTGGATGTTCTGTCAATGACTTCAACCTTGAGTATCTCTCATCTAATGTCCCACCTTCGCTACAATCATCCGTGCAGAATCGAAAACCTGTACCATCGCCAATGACCGGTCTCATAAAAGTACGCATCTCCTGTGCTACACTGCATACACCTCTCCATAACAGGGATGGTGTGCAACCGATGTCCCTGAGGCCAGGAAAAGAGAGCCCATGTTCATAAATCCTCTGAATCAGATTGCACACCATTCTATCACAATCGCCCCAAATGCGAGCGACCTACCTACCAAGTAACGCCTTGTTCATCTCTTCCAAACCACGAACTCCAAGGCCCCCATCCTCCTTGGGGCACACCACATTCTTCCAATTCACCAATGGGAAACCATTAGATTGACCAGAGGAGGACCAAAGAACTGCCTCAGGATGGTCTCAAGTCTCCTCCTAACCCCCGCATGCATCAGGCTCGAGGATAGGAAAAAAATAGGAATCGCTGACAGAACAGATTTCAACAAAATGAACCTGCCACCCATGGACAAACATTCCCTACTTACTGAATGGATTTTTCGCATCGAGTGACATGAGTTTTATATTTATATTCCTAATAAAATCATTAAAAGAGATGTAGTCACTACAACAAATTACTACAATAGAGATGAAATATATCAACATAAAATTTTAGCTATGGCTTGTTTTTTGCAACAAAGTTTTGGCTGTCACAAAATAAAATATATTTTACCAGCTGATTCATTAGAAATTATGTGTAATAAGTTTTCCATCTCTAGACTAGTAGTAGTGAATCTATTGTTGCTAAAATTCTTTGTCTACCCTAATTTTCGATAATATTATCCCTGGTGAAGGTACTTATATCTTGTATTAATAGCTAATTCTACTTACTTTAAAAAGAAATATTTCTGTTGCTATAACATTTCTCAGCTTGTAGGTACGGAAATCCCTCTGTTAAAAGTTAGATGTCCAGTCACCATAAGAGAATCATTTTGTAGTGAGATGTAAATCTATATGTATTCTTAACATACAATCAATTAAATATATTTATGCAGGATGAAATCCAAAATATAAAAGGACTAAACGAGGGTGTAAGAGCATAAAAAAGAAGTATGAAACCACCAAAAAGTGTGAAATCTGGGAACGTCATAAAAAAATATATCGGTACATGAATGGCATGTACTGGTATGCCTATTAAGTCTAAATTTGGGAAAGGGCGCTTATTTTATGAAGTAGATAACCTTAATGTAACCTTACCTACTTCATGTCCATTTTTTGTTCATTTTTTTATGTTTTTTGAAAAATACTACCATAAATTTTCATAACAATATCTCTCTAATATATCATTCAAATTTCGTTAGAAACATAGACTGATATTCCCTCCATCCAGAACACGTCGATTACAGCAAATCTAAAACTGTTAAAATTACATGTTCTTGACGGAAGGCATAAGAGTCCGTTTCTGACGAAATTTAAATGACATGTTAGAGGAAATTGTTATGAAATCTATGATAGTATTTTTCAAAAAAAATAAAAAATAGATAAAAAATGGACATGAAGTAGGTAAGGTTGCTTTTGCTTCATGAAGTAGACTCCCTTTCCTCCTAAAATTTAACAAGTAGTTTGATGCAAAGTGGATCAGTAAATGGGGGTGTATCGACACACTTCGACTTAGCTAGACTATGCTAATTCATAAAAACAAAGTGCATCGATACACATGATGTGTACCTATACAATTTGACTTGAATGGAATGAAATACCTTATGGGATCTAGAGTGTCAAGTGCATCCCATGGTGTATACTTGAACAATATGTGATGTGTACCAGTGAAAAGATAATGATCACTGATACGCTATAGTCCCTTTTATCGATATAGAATGAGATGCACCTGTACAAATATAGACCTTGAATGATTCCACGATGCAACATGTATTGGTATAACTTGAGTTATACTATTATATCTGAGGTATGGGTCACACCTTGCTAGCTGCTATGGATTATATAAGCTTGAATTTTTACGGAAACCCCCATGGTTTTGAGATAAAATATTACCAGTGAACAGGGAAGTTTAGGTCCCTTGTAATTTAAATATGCATGAATAATGAGAAATAAAGTACATGGATTTGTATAGACCCCTCTTCTTAGTAAGCATAAATGATTGAATACACTTATGAATAAGATAAACGTGCATGGACTTTAAGAGCACCAAACCTGATGATTGCACAAAAAACAACAATTTGTTGTTGCTACCATATTACCTTTACTTGTAAGGTTTGGATTTCAAGACTTAATTCAATTAGTTCATGTGGGGTTGAAAGTAATAAACTATGCAGAGATTCAAATCGGAAGGTACATCTGCAGAAAACAAAGTGTGACGGTCATAACTTGTTTGACATTGAGTTTGTTTTTCAAATATTAGTTACATGGGAGACCGTTGAATTTAGAAGTCAATTGGCATTGATTGAGATGCTAATTGAGAGATTGAAATTCCTAATTTGAAGCAAAGAGGAGTTACGGGGTAGAAAGTTAGTACCACATTGCTTGAATATAAACTTTTAGTGGGCTTATATATGAGCACCACCCTCCCCCCATGCTCTTATAGTAAAGGTAGAAAGGGGAGTGGAGGATCACACACGTGCACACACACACTTCCCTCCTCTCCCGCTCCGAATTGAGAAAGTTAATTCTCATCTCGAACCTCGATATTTTTGTTGTGTATTGCATCTGATGTATCAGATAAAAATCTCCTGATTAATTTGAAGTACGAAAGTTGGGGAATCCAATTATATCGGTTTGAATTCCAGCCATTTCAGATCGTTGAATCCAACCGATACTCATTATTAGACAGTTACAGATGGGAGGAGTCTTCACGATCTATATCTTTCAAGGATTATCTTGTCGGAGTGCGTGGATCATGTTTGCCATCATATCTTGGGAGCAAATCACCACACTTAAATTGATATAGTGGGAGCGATATCCTTCGTAAGGACAATCTTTCATAGACGTTTTAGTGATATCTAATGTCATTCTTTTTCCTATTTGTTTGTTGTTCTTTGCTTGTCTCATTGCTCTTTATGGATCATGCTTTATAATCTATGCTATTGTCGAATTATATCTTGTTAATCTAGGATAGTACTGTTTAAATTCATCATTCCTAATATTCATCTTGTCAAGTCATCATCCCATATTAGCTTATCGCATGGACTCATGGGATCAATTGAGCAGCACTTTCTTGTCCCATCCACGTCCCATTCCTCCTGCAGTCTATCAAGCTTCACATTAGCTACATCAAGTGTCTCATTCATCAAGATCTCATCTTGTACAAACAACAAGGTATACCAAGGTACTTCCTCTATGATGTACTAAATTAATTGAAACCACTGGTCTCTTTTTCAAAGTCAATGGCAGCTCTATGGGTTTTATTCACCCGACCCGTGTAGTTCGTCAAGGTGATCATGTCTCACCACTGCTTTTCGTTATCTCGATGTCCGTTCTTGATGCTATACTCATCAAGTTAGGTCTAAATGACCGCTGCAAGGGTTTTTTTTAAAAAAAAAGGCATGGATGCTATGATTACAAATATCCAGCTTGCTGATGGCCTTTTAATTTTCCTTGAATATGACGAGGATCAATTCCATGAGGTCTTATACACGCTTAAATTATCCTCCCACCCTTCAAATTTGGAAATAAACAAGTCCAAATCAGAGTTCTTCAAGATAAATTTATCTGTAGAGCAAAATGCTCAGATCGAACATACTAATGGGTAGAAACAGGGGACATTTTCTCTTAGTTACCTCGGATTCCCAATGGGGATGAGGAAAATTAACACCGAAATTTGGTCTAGGTTCATTTCTAAATTCTTCAAACACTTACAAGGGTGGAAAGAGAAAATATTACCTCTACCGGCTAGAGTCACCCTTATTAACACGTCTTACCCCGATGATGACAAATGTGATGTCATGTTTAAAAATTCTTGTCAGTATTATCGGAAAAATCGATAAGATCATGCTAAATATCTTATGGAATGGAAACACGACAAGAAATACCACTCATAGGATTGCATGGAGTAAAATCATCAGATCGTTTTCTAATGATGGTTAGGGTATTCTCAACCTCAGATCTTTCAATGATTCCGTCTCAACCCGGATCACAATATCTAAGGCAATCTCTTTGATCCATGCATCTCATACTTCATCTGGCAAATCACTCACAACAAACTCCCCACTCAGCACTCATAACACTCTACTCTATTGATGGATGAATTTGAACATTTTATCTAAAAAAGATGAACTATATTAATTCATCAACGATTAGGACAAAGAAGTCGAGACACAACATCAATTATTTATGTGGATCGATACTAAGTTTCATAAGATTGGTATACAATAGTACACCTCTCTTCTATGAAATCTCCACAACATGTAGATTGGAACCAATGCTTTTGAAACCGAACCGGACGATCGAATTAGTTTGGACCACGAAATTAAATCGATTCAACCGGATGACGATGATACCATTTTCTTTGCACCATATTAAATCGAATCGTTGAGAAAAAATGGGTTCAACAGTATGCAAATCGAAATAAACAAAATCATGTGTAAAATAAACATATAAATTTCAATGAAATAGTTGGAGGAAAGAACAAATGAAAATACACTTATAAATATACCTACAAAGATCAATAACTACATAGGGAAGGTATAAATTTGTATTTGCATATATTAGTTTCTATCACTTTTTTTTATGTAAAAAATGCTTTCGTATGCATTAATATGTTTATCTACATATATTGTAAATACATAAATTTACAAGCACAACCATAAAGATATAAACAAACACATGCGACTACATAAAATATACAAAGATAGATACACAATATATGCAGTATCTATATAAATAGATATGTGAAGTAGGGTGGAGTATGGGTCAGGGTCAGCCTGACCCATTTCGCTGCATGGCCCGCTCAAGCTCGACCCAAGCCCTAGCCCAATATCGAAACGTGCGGGCCTAAGCCTCTATTTTGGCCAATTTACCAAATTGGGTTGGGCTCGGGTTTGCACGGGTCTGAACCCGAGGCCCACGGGCCGACCCGGAATCTGGCCCGAACCTAGGCCTTACCCACCCGCCCGACACGGCCAGCCCAACCTGGCAACCCTCGCCCCTAATCCTAACCCACCTGACCCTAGGGCCTAGTCCCCGAGTCCTTCCATGTAGTGCTGCCTGCCGCCCCTCCCTGAGCTCCCTCCCTCCCCTGAGTCCCTCCCTTCCCAGCGAAGGCCGCCACGAGTAGCCCTCCCCAGTCTCCCCGCTTCCACCACACGACCGCTCCATGCAGGGTTCACCCTCCCTCACCACCCAACGTCGCCTACCGCCACGATGCCACTGTGCCACCGCCTCGCTCTCCCTCCCTCCCTGCCCTCAGTCGCTCATTGGGTCACCGCCACTGTGCCACCACCTCCCTCTCCCTCCCTCCCTCCCTCCCTCCCTCCCTCTACTACTAATTTTAATAAAGCATGCCCAACTTTTTGGGATTCATGGGTCGGCCTGACCCAAGTCCGGCCCATCATGCATCGGGTTGAGCTCGGGTTTGGGCTCAGCTGCTAATAAATGAATGGGTCTAGGCTCGGCTCGTGGTCAAGATTTCATAAATGGACCTTGATTGGGTTAGGTTGGGCCCGACTTGAGCCCGACCCATGCTCCACCCTAATGTGAAGTAATACAATTTTTACTAGCTATTAAAAGGGCATGCATAATGTGCGTACCTTGCATTACATATACAATATTAAGCATACATAATATTAAATACCTATATATAATATTTGAATGAAATACTTTATAACTTTACGGGAAAATAATATTCGGGATCAAGTCTTTACCAGAAGTGTATATAGCTGAATTTGTTAATAATTTGTGTTGAATAACCAAAGATCGCTGGTTTAACTCACAAACAACACTATTTTTTATAGATTCAAATTTGAATTCGAGTTCAATTTCTATTGTACCTGATTGAAGAAGATTTTAGATACCTAATTAAACAGATAGTTTCCATAGAACTATGAATTCTAGATACCTAACTAAACTGATAGTTTCATTGGAATTTGGAACTATGTCAAGATCCTTGTCCGAATAAATAAGACCTAAGATCTAGAGCTATTGTTCCCTTCAATGCCATTGCCGGGCCTGTTTGGTTGCTGGGTTGGACTGGGTTGGGTTGGGGTACCCTTGTGAATAGTAAATTGTACCCCTCTGAATAGTAAACTGTGAGGAGGATTGAGAGGGTTGGAAGGAGTGATACACCGATGTACTCCAACCCAGCAACCAAACAGAGTTTTTTGAGGGCCTTTTGGATCAGTAGTTTTTTGGCTATGGAGATCTCGGCAAACAGAGATCTCATGGTTTCTCCTAGAATTTTCTCAACAAACAAAGAGCTTCAAGTGACGTTGGTCCTGAAACTATGACATTTATTTTCTTTTTTAATTCCAGTTATGTATTTGTTTTGGGGCTTAATGGATGTACCTGATCTTTTTATCGAAAAAATTAGCCTAGTGACGAGAAAATAGACCTAGAGGGACGGGCCTTCTCTCGTAGATGCATAGATTCGTTTCTTCTCCTTTTTTTTAAAATAAATTCACGTTGGTACTCCAAATTAGACAACGTATACATCTTTGATACGTCTCTTCTCCCTTTTTAATTCACATTCAGACTCCAAGTTAGACCAGGTTTACATCTTTGATAATTCATCCATTTAGTTATCGGCCATGTTACAAGTCCGACAAAATGCTGGTGTAATGTTGGCTGCTCAGTACCATTAAATATAGTATTACTAAGAAGTCCATATCGTGGCGATATATCAGCGATATATCGGACAAGTGACCTATATATTGTCGATATGACCAATATATATTTGGCTTTGAAAGACCATTTTCTTCACGAAATTAATTCGATATCGATAATATGGCATCGATATATCGACAATATATCATATCGATACAGTACTGATATCGATACTAATGCCGATATGACCTTCCATATTAGCAACCACCAATATATGCGCACGTAACTAACCACGTCGAAAAGTTGATTAACATTGAAGTATGATTGCACTAATATATCTTTAACTGAAAAACCATCGGCTACATAGGGTTTGCCTGTGGGCAGATAAGCCATCGGAATAGGTGTGATTAGAATACAAATAACGTGGATCTCTTTCTTCTTTATGTTGATGTTATAATAATCAATGGTGGAGCCAACTTTCTTTGACCACGGTTAAATCTTACAGCAGTTAGAACCATGCGCATGCACGGTTTTTTAAACAGTATGTACGGTAATTTTAGGGGCTCGTTCGTTTCGGGAATAAGCAGGAATAAGGATGGGGAATAAGGAGAATAATGGTCTATTCTTTGTTCGGTTGGAGGATAGGAATAAGGAGAATAAGGTGAAATAAATGTAGGCAAGGTGGGATAAAGATAGGAATATGAGTGAAATAAGATGGAATGAGGAGGAATAATCGTACCATAGAAATCCCTGTCGAAAGGAGAATAGGGCCTATTCTCCAAACGAACAGGCCCAGGAGTCTGGAAGAGGAACTTATGTTGTAGAGATTATTGCAGTAGATGTGTTGTAATTCTCTTTATTTTTTGTACGATTTTGCTTCCAAAATTCAACCTTATGGATTTAATCACATATTAATACTTTACATATATTTCAAATTTCGCTCAAATCCGATCTTATTTGCCATTTTATCTTAATGGTCAAGATATAAGCATCCATTTAAAAAGAAACGAATTTTAAATCATTAAGATAAAATAGCAAACGAATTCAGATTTGCTTGAAATTTGAAGGATAGGTAGAGTATTAATGTGTGATTAAATCCATAAGGTTAAATTTCGGAAACAAATCGTAAAAAGAAGGATTACAACACCTCTGCTGCAATCCCATCTACAACAGAGGCCATATCTTCGGATGTTGACAGCTTTGCTTTTACAACAACAATTATATGGTCCCCAATAAATTTATGGTTTAGTACTGTTATTTTTCTATTCTGGATGTTTGATACGTTATATCTATGTGTACGTGTAAATTTATGATGTTCTTATTGGTTAATAGAGGTGATAGTGATAGCTTTAGATTGAATACAAAGAGCATATGAGAAGTAGTCGCTAAAGGCTGTAATGGTCGGTAGGGATGAACACGGCCGGATACAAATGCGAATATAGGTATAACTATATCCTTATCCATTTTAAAATAGGAATACGAATGCGGATACAAATATTGATGGATGTGAAAAATGTATTGCCATATCCTTAAAACCGAATACGAATGTAAAACGAATACGAATCGGATACGAATAATAACATAAATATTTAATAGATTAATTAAAATATACATGTTTAAGATGGCTTATACATAAAATAAATATACTAATCATAGTAATTTCATAACAAGTATATCAAGAATGGTGAATGCAATCATAAAATATTGGTAGACACAGTTATACATCAATCTATTACTATATCTGTGTACGAAAATGAATATACGAATACAAATGTGAATATTAGCAAATGTCGAAGTGATATCCATATACGCATCCATTTTAAAACGAATATGAATATGAATGTCAAAATATGTATAAAACGAATACGATAGTGGATTGGATACAAATATATTTACATTCATTTTCATCCTTAATGGCCGGTCAGTATTGGATGCCTATTTAGGCACCCATCTTAATCTTAACAGAGTTAACGAACAGCATTTATAACCCAAGGAGTATTTGAGCTTCTCTTATATACATCTATTAAAGGTGGGTTCCTCGCCCCCTCATACTACATGGCATGTTTCTCCTGCATGTTTCTTTGGCATTGCTTATCTTCCGATATAGATTTGTTCCAGGATAACCTTATATAGATTTGTGATTCACCTACTTTATATCAAAGTTTCATCCTTATTTATTGATAAAAACTATGAAAATGTATAAAATAATAAAAAAAATAAAATAAATCCTTTCAATGAAAATATATCAAATGTATATTACTAATTCATATTTAAGATCAAGAAAGAAAATAACATAAAATCCAAAAAAAAGGAGTCAAAACTACATATAAGTCAAATCTTCTCCAAATTTTTAATAAATTCATGTCATGTCCGATTTACATGAAACATCCATTGTATACATAAAACTAACATTTATAAAATAAAAATCTTGAAAAATATTAATTTCTATATATTGTAAATAAACTCAACTTCTAGTTTGAGAAGACGAAGAACTAAAAGCTAAATTTCTCCGTCGTACAACCTCCTATGGGATCTAATCACATTTGAAGTAATGTAGACTAATTACCTACAAAATAAGATCAAATTTAAAGGAATCGGAGTTCCTGTGTGAAACTTTGATTTTAGAACCTAACTATATATTGCACATTTATGTTGACTTTATTATTTCATTATACATATTTCATATTTTTAAATAATTACAAAGAAACTAAAATCAAAGACAAAAAATCACACTATATTATATTGACGTACGTAGAACCATGCATATAGAACATGTTTTCATTTTAGTCAACGCTTGTCTTAATTAGTAAAAATAAAAGATACATTTGTAAATATATTATTAGTATTTTATAAAAAATAGTTTATGTATAGTAAGAGAAAATGAAAGAAAAACATATAAAATCAGGTATTTTATACTTGTTAAATACCAAAAATATATAGTTTATAAATATGATTTTTTTTATTTTGGGATCTTCATGAATGTTGTACCTCATTTAAATATACAACTTTAATTTTGGTAATTTTCTAATTTAAGTTAATTTAGTATTTTATTTTTATATTTTTATCTTGCGGGTTCCACCTTAGTAGCATACTACTAACCTCTAGTTGACACTGCTTTCTACCCATCCTAGTGCTACCACATCAACCTAGGGTTTTCCGGAAACTGGTTGACATGTATGAGTGATCAGATATTATGACTTGGATCACTAAAAATAATAAATTCAAACAATCACATCTTTACTGAAAAGTGCCAATGATACCTAGGAGAGAGTCGTACGATCTCGCAAGGCGAGAATGGAGTTGTCGAAGTGACCTCTCACAAGGACCCAAGCTAATCACAACAATCAACCCATATAATATAGGAATCAATCAATGAAAGAAGGCGTGAATGTGGATCAAAACTTATTATACCATACAAACAAGTGTATAGTGAACAAGCGAGTCGAGATCGAACACAAGAAGCACAGAACGTAGTAGGTAATATTTAAATTAATAAATAAAGCATATACAAGTATGCACAAAATCACTCAATGTGTAAGTGGATGTTTAAAATAATATTTTTTAAATTATTTAAATAGTTTTTTTAGTTTTTAGTTTCTATTTTTTAATTTATTTTTAATTTATAATATATAAATAACATATATGTAAGGTTGTATATAAAGGTATATAGATATATATAAGTATATAGATATATGATATAAGTAATATAAAAGGTAATATATATAATAAATGCTCAAAAATTAGGAAATAATCCAAAAAGAATAGTCCTTTTTTATTTTTTAAGGGTTTAAAATGTATTTATAATATTTATAATACTTAATAACAATCTAAGGATTATATGGTACTATATAGATATGTATATACATTAGAGGGTATACTATATATATACATAAATAGTCAAAATAGACAAATAAAATCTTTTTATGTTTTCAAATATTTTTCTATTTTTATGAATTTTTGGAGAATTTACAAATTTTTCTATTTTTTAAAATTTAAAATAAAGCAAAATCGGGATTGTTTAATAGAGCGGAATTGATTTGAGATTTAAAAATAGGAAATTGTCTCAAAATTTATCAAATAAATTTTATATAAATAAAATAGTTTACAGAAAATATGGAATTGAAACTAATATTTTTTGTATTTAAGAGAATACTTTATATTTTTTTAGGGTTAACAAGGGTTCGCTAATTTTAAGGGTTTCTTTTGAGATTTTTTTTGTGATTTTGGCTCTAGAGTTAGAAAATAAGATAATAAACAACATGTATTTATTTGAAAGGTTTTGATTTTTTTAGTCAAACATGGAATAAAATTACTCTATATGATTTTTAATAAATATTAAATACATGCAAAATGGTAAATAAAAATGATAGTCCAATCATGCACAAACAGCTACTTTTTGAGATTTTTTTAGCACAAGAGATATTTTAAATAAAAAATAACTGCAAAAATAAAATTTAATCAAGTTGTTAGGGGCATTTTTGTAATTAAAATAAAAATCAGGGGCACATGCACAAAATATCTTAAAAGTTTGAATGCTAACTTAAATTTTCAATACTTAACAAAAATTTAAAAACTTGGGGGTGCTCACTTGCAAAATGTTCCCTTATGTGGACGTAAACACAATATTTAAAAGTCAAGAGGGCATACATGCAAATAGTCCACAAAGTTTTCTACTTAATTAAATATCTGCAGAACCTTTTGCCAAATACAAAAATTTGGAGGGGGGGTCTTTGTGACTATACCATTAAAGCGCTCGTAATCCAACCGTCGTCCTTGTGCCAAGTGGAAGATCGCCTGGTCCTGGTTGAATACTACTGAAGGATATTGAGAATTCTTAAGCGCATCACGGAAGCATGTTGATCGCATCATATGCGATCGCGACAACTAGTCGTACTAGTCGCTAGATGCAGCGGAAATTAAACATTTTTTTAACAAGTGATGAAACCACATGATCACGAGAACATTTCTCGAATCGTTTCATCAAACCACAAAGCATGAGAAATACCTCTTGAAGCATGGTTGTAATCACGAGATCTCTAAAGTAAGAGATCCTCCTGTCTTAAGTTCGATCCACGAAGAATGCACTTGCGGGCGCGATGATGAGACACGTTCCTCTCGCAATCCTCGATGAAGATCTAAGATACAAGTCCCCTGATTTCATCCAACGAAATCCGTCGTCTTCCTTTAGAGCAAGCAACCCCAAAGAAGAAGGAGATCCTCTAGTCGTCGAAGGCGAAGAAGAGAGACTCTCCTTCTCAATGCACAAGATGGACGACCACCTTTGAATTGAGAGAGAGAGAGAGAGTAGGCGAGAATGAGAGAGAGATAGAGAGAGAGAGAGTAGTAATCTTGTACAACTCTTTTTCATTTACCTTGTAGAGGCTAGGGTTACCCTCTATTTATATTAGTTTGGAAGCCCATGGATCACAATCCATGGCATATACAAAATCAATGGTTAGATTGATATGTAAATCAAATCAATGGCCATGATAATTGTTGTTCAAAAACAACAACATATTAATTTATTTTAAATTAAATATATGTTGCATAATTATCAACATAATTTAATTCAACAAATAAATTAATAAACACAAGATAATAGGATAATAATAAAAATGAGACGATGATTCACCCCAAATAGGTGGGGCGTCACCCATGACCAAGTCATGGGTGAAGCCACCTCATTTGGTTGTGTTTTATCCATCCCTTTTATTTAATCCAATTATCTCTTATTTGTTTGCAATATTATCCACTAAATCAATTCCCAATTAATTAGTGTACATTTATTGCAGAATTATCCACCAAATTAATTCCAAATTAATTTGTAAATATTTCAATCAAGCCATTAAAAATATGTGCATTATATTCACAACCCAAACTAAATTGTAAATTGCTTTACCAATTAATTGCCTAATGTGAATCCAATTCACATTAATAATTAACAAATGCTATTTACAAAGGTGCTCTCTCTCTCTAATATATTATAAATCACATTTATAATATATGCTCAGATATTATGGATAGCACTATCTACAATTTGCATTTCCTTGATAATTAAATCCCATTTAATTATCTTGGATAATCATTCTCACAATATGAATCATATTCATATTAATCTTGATAATTAAATCTCATTTAATTATCAACATCTTGTTGCTTGGATATATATAACTCATCAAGTGAATTATTCTTGAACTCCTTCAAGAATAATGTGCTTTCTCCTCAGATACTTCGAGATAAGGACAGGGCGATTGTATTGTTCCACGTATAGTGACTTGGATGTTGAGATCTCATCTCAAATCCAGATCTTACGTACCTCCCACAGATGCTTGATTAAATCAAGACCGCAAATTCTTATTGCATCTGAATCTCAATTAGACCAATGTCCAAAACTTGGACCAAGATCAGATTATTTCTCTACTGAGAGGAGTCACTAAAATCCAGACATGTTTCATTACTCCCTCGGAATGGAAGTGTCATGGTTATACAATCGTTTATGATCACATCACCCTCAGGTATTCCCAATACCTGTACATCCTGCATACTGGAAGACCTATGATCAACATGAAGATTAAGATCAATTTTACACTGTCTTCTTCAGGGTTTGATCACCAAGTTTCTCAATCTTGGTCATTGGGAGTTGGTATCGATCATATGCTTTCCCAAAGCTATATCATACCTTTAAATTCATGTCATGCTTCCAAAGCATGACAACCATGCATGGAATTTGTCGGTCCCAATACCTCATGAGTGAGCTCATGTCTTCCGATTTATAAGTGAACCTGTATGATCCCTTTGAGAGATCGAATTACTCATATGCCCTTATATGCACACCAACTTGCCGGTGTATAGACCTTGGCTAGGCCTTCAACCTATTGGTATGCCAAATGTACATACTCATACATATATTAATACATCTGTCTCCGGCCAGAGGATGCGTTCCTATGCTGTGACAGCATTCAACATAGGACTTAGGTTATCTCGATCTCATTAAGTCAACCCATTGACCTAACTAATCTGACACCTCCGACTCACTATTCACATGCAGAGGACCTGCATCAAGAGGTTGGTCAGATATCAGCCTATGTGAGAAAGGATTGCCATCTCCTACTCAGGCTGGAGATCATCTCTTAATAATCATTTGACGATGCTTGATGAGTCCTCTATCTAACTCCTTAGATATTCATCCAAACACCAACCTCTATGATTCATTTAATGAATCAGCAACTATATGATCATCAAGATGGCCATGGTACATAACCCTAATTGTACAGAGGGACCTTATATGTAAATTATTTATTCTTCATTTTCAGATCAGGGAATGATATGTGCAATAACATTTATTGCATAATGGCTTGCCATGGGCTCGCAGGTCCAACAACTACTTCACTCGAAATGGGCACTCCAGATTAGATCTGGAGTGGAACTGTGATTGGACGACTAGCGAGGGCAAACAAAAAGCACTGAAGAATAGGTGGTCGACGAGCTTCGATCTATTGGATCTCCCTGCTCTGGCATCCTCCTCTCGATCCGAAAATGGCTACATGTCACTGATGCTCCTCCGCATGCTGGGGATGTCTTCAGGTCGAAGTTGCCATAGGAGCTTGGTCAGCTCTAGATGACCTAGAGCAGCTTTAGGTCTTCCATGTGGTTCTAGATTGGTCATCGAGCCCCGTATCTATCACCAATATGCTCCTAGGTTCGAGGGTTATCTCCTCGACTAAGGGGTTAGGCAAAAAGTGGCATGTAGTGAGATGGAGGTGATACTCCGACGAAGGTTATCGGAGGGAGCCTCATCTCCATGATCCACGATGGATCATGGGGGAACAAATGATGCAATTGATGGAGAAGGTGATGGGGAGTGAGGTGGGATGGAAATCGAGGTGAGTTGATGGTTGGATGACGATGATTCCCCTGGAGTTCGAACTCCAAGATTTGGGATTTTGTAAATTAAAGATAACCAATTAGTTAAACCTAAAATTAATAACAAAAATGAAAACTAGAACAGAAAAGCTACCCATGATAGGCTGGACGAGCCTCGATTTGACCAGAATCAAGGAGACAAGACCTACCGGTGGACCTTCTCCGATAGAGGTGTTGGATCGCTTGTCTGCATTTCCTCCTTGCTGCAAAACCCACCCTCTGGTTGTTGCCACCAAGGGGAAGGTGATTAGAGGGATCTAAAGGGCCAAGAGTACACGAAGAAGGATCAAACTTGAGAAGAAGGTTGAATCATTTTATTTATAGGCTGAGAAATGAGTATCCTCGATCGAGATTTCTGGATGGATCGAGGATGAACGATGTGAACTTTGTCCAATGTGTGAATTAGGGATATCTAATATCCAGAAATCATGCAGCATGTCAACACAAATAATGATGGCCTTGAGCAAAAAAAAGGGTGAAGAAGCGAGGTCTGACATATCAAAGCTCGATGAAGAGAAAGATGGAGTGTTGACAGGGGTCAACAGGACTAGAAAAATCCCACGAAGAAATTATTTTTAAAATAAAAACGAATAGTAAATCATTTAATAATTTTTTATTAAAACATAAAAATGTTTATAATTTAATGTAGTATTTTATAGATATTTTTATTTATTTTATGAGGTTTTTATTATAACTTATTATTTACATGTAAAATAGAGGTATAAGTACATGCACTTGGGATTTTATTTTTATTTTGAAATGTATATTTCATTATTTTACAAGGGTATTTTATATTTTTTAATTTATTTTTAGACACATTTATATATTTTATTATATTTTTTATGAGTTTGTATGTACACTTAATTAATTATGTATATATACATCATAAGTGTATACATGTATATTTCATCTATGTATTTAAATGAATTATTTATTTTGATTTTATTTTAACTATTTTATTTTATTTTAATTATGTACATGTGTTTCAAATAAATTTAAAATTTTATAAAAATAAAAGAATTTGAAAAATACAAAGAATAAATATATTGAATATTATATACAAGTACATTGCACAATAAGGGCTCAAAACCTAACTTTTACATCTTAACTCCAATTTAAGTGAAACCACTTCATTAAATAGCTTTTTAAAAGTTATATACAATTAAAGTGATTTTTGTCCATTTTGATGTAGTTTGGAGAAGATATAGGTCTGTGAAGTTTTTATTTTAGGTTTTTCTTCTGTGTGTCCTAAGCATATTGTACATTATTTTTCAGTAAACTTAATTTTGTAATTTTCTATGTACTTTTATCTATAATATTCATGTACAAAATTTATTGATTTGAGGTATAAAATAAATTAAATAAAATAGGTGCCAAAAAGTGATTATTGATGAATTTGAAATTAGGGTTTTTGTGTCTTTTCTGTACAACTTCTCTGCCTTATCTCCCCATACTTTATTCCTTGTCAAGCAAGTCATCATGATGATTGGGTCTTGAGGTCTAGGGTCACTCAACACCTATGGTGTGTCCTTTCTTTTTATTTTATCCCTTCATTCTTTAATTTTGGAATTAAATGCATAAATAATACAATATTTTATACAGTATTTTGTACAAATTGTTCAATGGTTATTTTAACAAATTAGTGATATCGACATGCATTTAGTTAGGAATTTAAGGCCAAAATGAAAGGATAAAGGTGATGAAAGGAAATTCATCACTCCCATATACTTGCCTTTGCTAGTCCCCTAGCAAACATTTATTCATAATAAGTTAATAAAAGAAAATAAAGAAAAGAAAAATAAATAACTTAGATTGATTTTAACTGTTAAACTTGTATTCACAATATCAAAGTTTGGAGATCAATCAGACCTTTGTATTTTTAGTTTGGTCGGAACCTTGTTTGAGAACCAGACTTGAAACACAACAGCTTCCGAGAACCACGAAGCTCTGCCCAAGTCTCCTAAAAAGCTAGCTCAGAACAAATTGATGTCATATGCAGTCCCTTATGATTATGAGTCTATTTTGTATAGTGTGTGTGATATATATATCTCCTCTTAGCTGAAGTGTTAAAAGTCAGTTTTCTCCAACATGGTGATCCTAATTCCCCAATTCACTAACTCTTTCCTCGAGAAGCATGGTATTCCCTTCTAAGTTAAATACAACCGGCTCAAGAAGAGGAGGTGGAGAGAAGAATAGACAATAGCCAGTGTAGCACCTATACTAGGATGCTTTTCCAGTGTAGCCAAGTCATATGGCTACATGCTCGTATTGATATATACTTTGACTTTGAAGCTCAAGCTTGCTTATTGAATATACTTTCTCCGACGGGAATTGATTTTTCTTTGACTTATACCCGACTATTTTTTTAAAGTTTCTGATTTTTGCATTTTTTGAATACTATATACGACAACATTTATATAAGGACTTTTTCCTCTTGAGCTAGTAGACTATCCATCTTTTGAAGCATTATTGCAACCCATGACATTCCTTCATTGGACCTCATAGCTACTAGATTGGGTTGGGGTACAATGGCCATAGATGTGTGACTTTACATGTTTCCATTGGTTTGTATCTCATGCTGGAAAATCCAGCCTTCTACCACTTCAACTAAGTTGAGCAAGGTGCAAGGTGCATGTGCGCAAGTTAGGTCATTATCGACATAAGTCATGCATGTATTCTGAAATATTCTACTTAGACAGTCAAGACGATACTGAACTAAGCCATACGATCTCAAAGAATTAAGTTTAGTAGACCCGAAGCGCCTTAATTCTAGTTCCTTAAAGGTTCCTGTGATTAAGTGGATTAAGGTACAACCAAGCTCCAATCTTCAAATTTTACTTGAACTTGTTCAATTATCGTTATCAATCTAAAAAATGCAAATGTTATGCATAATGCAATAAAATATTTTAGTGATGAAATTACCTGGTTTTACACTTTTATGGGGTTTTTGAAAAAGTTCTGCAAATTTTTGAAAACATTTTGCAAAATTTTCTTTTAAAAAAGAAAAGGGTTTTAGCTGCTGGATATGTGAGACCACGAAAAGCCATTATACAGTAAATGTTATTGCAAATATCATTCCCTGGTCTGAAATGAAAGATAGCTAATTTGCATAATAGGCCCCTTAGTACAATTAGGATTATGTACCATGGCTATCTTAATGGTCATAGCCGTTGATTTAATTGTTGAATCATAGAGGCTGGATCTTGGATGGATATCTAAATAGTTAGATTGAGGACTCATCAAGCACCATCAAGTGATTGTTAAAATGTGATCTCCAGCACGAGTAGGAAATGACAATCCTATAAAATTCCCTGAATAGTATAATAGGGGTATGAAGGAGAGAAACTGAGGTGTCCATATCCAAGACGATGAAGTCTATAAGGAATTGCATTCCCTGAATAGTAACAATGACATCCTCCAAAATTCCTTGGGGTTGCTTGAATAAAGTGTCAAGGAAATGCAGAATCATCCTTGTAGATTTGAGAGGTCCCAACCCGAATTCCTTCAGTTGCGAAGTAGGCATAACATTTATGGACGATCCACTATCAATAAGAGTTTAGTCGAACTCTTGATCAAACATCGTGAATCTAATGAGATGGGCTCCCATGTTTTTTTCTTTCTTGTGAGATTGCTTATCGCATTCACCGTCGCCACCGTTAAGATGTGCTTCGTATTTCTCTATTTGGCTCAACGTGGCTGTCTCGTAGAAGTACATGCCTCTTTAAGTCCCTTCTTAATGTTTGACATGTACTTAATGGTATGTAGCAAAAGCATCTCAAGAACAAGATTCTGAATGATTTGCATAACATCAGGATTTGGCAAAGTTGTTTTCAAATTTTATTTTTTGGACTTTTCTAAAACATTTGGTGAAAGAATATGTACAGAACCAAATGTTGCTATCCTCTTTTTATTATTTTTGATTTTTTGATTTTTTTGAATTTCCTTTGGTGCTTCTCCTTCTTCTGTCTCACCCAGCCCTGTTGTTGGTTCGACTGATGCAAAAGAAGATGATGACTTGCCTGTGGAAGCTTTATTCATTCCCTTCATTGCAGATGGTTGTAATGTCCTACCGCTCATGAGAGTAACGACATTAGATAATAAAGCATCATGAGCGTCTGACTTTGTAAGGTTAAATGGAACAATATAGACTACATGTTCTTTCTTGCTGAAATTATTGGGATTAGCCTCCACCTGTGTCAGAATGGGGGTCTTGGCAGCGGTGAGGTCATCCAACTTCCGACTCTTCTCAGCAAGGCTCTTGACAAGATGAGCCAAGCAGTCGAGGATGGGGTTCACTGGAGGGGCCTATGATGGTTCAAAGTGTTGGCCACGCTGAGACTGCGAATGGTGCTGAGGTTACTGATAGGAACATTGAGGATGAAGCTGATAAGAAGATTGGTATTGTTGATGATGAGGAGGAGTGCGCTGATATGTCACAACCGAGTACTGCTCGATCTATTGTTATTGTTGGTACTGTGGTTGTTGGAATTGATTCTGTCTCCAGCCCTACTGATATGGTTGAGATTGCTGGCGATAAGGCTGATTGTTACCTTGAATAAACCTCCCTCTTTGTTGCTAAGGGAATGTATGAGAATGTGCAGGCTGGCCCTGCTAAGGTCCACCTAGATGGGCCAGCTGTGCATCAATAGGCCAAACTCCATTCACCTCCTGAATGAGAGTTGGTGGAGGGGAGCATGTATTGGTGAAGGTATGGAGTTCTGGATGGTATACAACTAGCTGTTTCTTTGGATGCTGAGGCGATGAAGGCTCGAGGGCTTGCATATAATAAATGTGTTGAACTGCTGACTGGGACTAACTCTACTGAGGAGGATGTGACGATGTTGGCTCTTTCGTCTCAGCTGGAGTCGCAGTCGATGCAGACATGACATTGCAGGCGTTGATTGTGCTTACCACCAACTCCATATGCTTGGTAATGTGATCTAGTTTGTCCAAGTTCTGAGTCATCTGTTCGATCACAGCGAGCTTCTCAAAATCTTGTGATTACTTTTCAATGATATCTACCTCGGATAGGTGTCTCCCAATAATGCTCGAATTTGAACTCTCAACCTTGTCCTGCTTGTGCGAGGATGCCATATGTACTTCCTTCTAGTGAACTTGTGGTTGTCTCTGATATGCACGGTATGAAAATAGGGCAGCTTCTCCTTTATCCATTTCTTCAAAAATCTGCTATACGACATCCTTATTTTTGTTAAAATGTGAGCTACCACAAGCGACATCGACGAGCTTCTGACTTTTAATAGTGAGTCTGTCAGAGAAATGTTGGACCAGACTAGTCCACGAGATGTCATGATGTGGACACTTCTCTTGCAGATCTGTGAGCCTCTCCCAAGCCTCATGAATGGACTCATGGGTGGCTTGGGTGAAGTTCGCTATGCGAGCACACTTCTGATTCAACTACCCGAGAAGGTAGAACTTGTGCCATTAGGCTGACTTGAGTTCCTCCCAAGTGGTGACAACCTTCTCCAAATGATTTATCCAGTGATGAGCTTGGTTCTGAAGGCTAAACGGGAATGTTGTCATTTTAACTATGTCTAATGGAATGTTAGGGTAGTGCATGATTCCGTAGATGTGCTCAAACTATTGGAGATGAATGTATGGTTCTTCATTTGCGTTCCCGTGGAAGGTGGGAAGCAAAGCCAAGAGTTGAGGCTTCAACTCAAAATGGGCATGGACAGCTGGGATCTGAATCCATTTTGTCATCTGTCCATCATCGAGGTTGTCTCTTTGATAGTTGGCTTTGACTGCCCTCCTCTTGGTTCTTTTGCCCCTCCTCCACGAGGTCCACCTCCGAGTTCTTCCTCTTCACCTCCTCCTGACTGGTCTCTTCTCCTTCGAAGATCATTTAACATGTCCTGAAAGGCGACCTGGGATAAGAGTCTAATTCATTTAGACCGTTAAAATTACATGTTCTAGATGGATGGTATATGAGTCTTCGTTTCTGATGAATTGGAATGCCATATTAGATGAATATAGTGGTGAATATACATGGTATTATTTTTCAAAATAAATTAAAAATTTCATGAAAAAATAGGGCGAGAGCAACCCCATTTTCCCCATATATAGGGTAAAATGGGGCTGCCCCTTGGGATGAGATAACTTGGCTCCCTCTACCCTATTTTTCCCAGTTTTTATTTTTTAAAAGAAATCGTGAAAATTAATCACTATTTTTTTTCATATTATGTCATTCAAGTTTCGTGCGAAACAGAGTCCCCTACGGCCTCCATCCAGACGGGGTCGATTTCAACAATTCCACGATCATTAAAAAATGATTGTGTAGATGAAGGCTATAGGAGTCTCTATTTCGCATGAAACATGAATGACATAATATAGAGATATAGTGATGAATTTTCATGATTTTATTTTATAAAAAAATGAAAAAATAAGACGAGTAAGCCAAGTTAACTCCCCAAAGGGAGTCCCATTTTACCCTTATATACATATGTATCTGTTCTGCATCTTCTCATATTAATTCAAGTATTAATTTTTAGTTACACAACAGTTTTTTATATGTTTTAAATACTAACCGGTAATCCACTATTACTTGACCTCAACATCCTTGTCAACTTTTCGCAACTCTGTCCCTTGTCACCCTCATTTCCTCATTTTTCATATCCATTATTTATTTTTGATTATTTTGCAGATGGAATATTCTTTGAAAATACGCGATACTACACAAACAATTTCATTTTATTCATATTTACTTGGGAACCTTATGGAGTTATTCATTTATTGAGTAGTTAGAACTTTTGATATATTTGAATAAGAACGTAGGATAATCCTAAAGGATTAAAAGATCCATCAAACACAACCAACATAAGGGTATGTACGTAAGTAACATAAAGAGGTACTCATGAAAACAAATTATTTATTGATGGCAAAACTGTGATGCAATTACTTTATACGTAATAATAAAATAAAATTGTTGTGGTGTAGTTTGAGAGAGATATGGGCACGCACATCAAAAAGGACTGATGTTGTCCCACAACTTTGATCCATCAAATCGTGCACGTATGTCATGTCTTCGACATAATATGATGGAAAGGTTATTTATTATTAGGGTAAATTATAATTTGGATCTTCATCTATAGGTCAGATCTCAGAATGGGTTCCTATCTTTAAATTGTAACGATTCGAGTTTCCGAACCGTTAATGTAATGAATTTTTTGAGACTGATGATGAATATGCCCTTGTTTAAAATTTGGAAGCCAACCCCTGATCTCATCTTCTCTCCTATCCAACAAGGGCATTTTCATCATGAACTCCACAATTTCCGTTTCTTAAACGGCCTGGGGATCCGATTCGTTACAATTTAAAGATGAGAACCCATTCTGAGACCTGACCCATAGATGACCAATAGATAGAGACCCAAATTGTAATTACCCTAAACAATAAGATATAACGGAAGGAGAGATTCAGATGGACTGGTCTTAATTCAGTTGGAGATGATATGCATGATACGTCACAAAGAGGTGCACCTTTAAATTATTAAATTCCATAATTTAAACTTTGGATATGCTTGTTACGGCTACTATTTTTTTTAAAGCAAGAAAATATAAACTATATCCATCTAGGGCAACCAATAAACACATCAAAACAGAGATGAGCTCCAAACCTAGATTGAAAGCAAAAGCCATATGGCAAAGTTCATACATCACAAAAATAAGGCATCAAAAGGAAGAGAGCATTTCCTAAAAAGAAGCACAAGAGGGTGCGCTCGGACCAAATATTATGGGCAGGGGAAGGGGTTGTCATTTCCTACGAGATCGCTAAGTTCATCGAGTTCTTCTTTGAAGAAAGTCCTAAAAGAGGAGCAAGTTGAATAGGGAACTTGCGGATTAAAGATGACATCAATCACAATGTTGAAAATAGAGTTTAAATCTATGAATAATTTCCCAGAGCCTATTGCAACCTTCTTTCCACCAAGCTACCTCTAGGATAGCACAACAAAGAGGAGCAAAAGACGTCGAAGGATCATTCTTTACAATATCAATCTCTCTTGCGACGAAGAAGATACTTAAAAGATATGCCAAGTGCAAGTCCCTTCGTGTAAGGTTTTCTTAGGTGATGAATCCATGTTAAGAATCTAATGAGAGGGAAGTTTATAGTTCCCGTATACCTTACAAAGATTGTCTCGAACTGCTCCATCTGTCTATAGTTTGTAACAAAGATTGTTAGAGAAGGAGCTTTCCTCAGAATAGTTGCATATTTTGCCTTTGTGGTTTAGATTATCTTTGTAATATTGAGATCCAACCGATGGCTCCACTTCAGATGGTAAAGGCATAATGTAGGGTGCTTCTTACCATCAATATCTCTTGTAAAATCCGAGTCCACATATTCTTGAATATGAATATTAGTGTTTTCATAACACATTATCATGTTAAAGGTACCTCTTAGATATTGTACACTCTACTTCATAACTCCTCAGTGTTCCTTGTTTGGGCTTCTTCCTAATCCTCCTTTCCCCTCATAATAGCATCTTTTTTCGAAAGTGTGAAGTGGCTATCTAAGGATGTGAGGATAGGTACTGCATTTTCAATATAGAACTCTTCAAGTACCTTCTCGATATTGAGAAAATCTCATCTTCTTGTTTACATTGTCTCTACTTATTTGCATTCTAAGGATCTTCTTAATTTGTACAACTTAAGTCAATCACATCAAACTCCTTGGACAGTGATGCTTTGAGATTTTCTATCTAATTTTGCTAGATCATACAACAAGCATGCCATCTACATACAATAGTCATGTAAGGCATACTAAGCTTCTTGGAGTACCAAAAAAATCACATGCAAGAAAATTGTTGAATCTAATGTTTGTCCTGAAATCATCGACTTCATTACTATTTCTTTGGTGCCTGCTTCAAGCCATAAAGACATTTTTTAATCTTGCCTATAATGTAGTCTTTCCAATTTCTACGTACTTAACCTTGTTGTAGTTTCGTGTAGATGTCCTACGTCCTACTCCTACCCCAAGATCTCCATAAGGAATTGTCATCTTGACATCCAACTACTCTGGTTGTAGTTGCTCATCTGCAATATTGCTCATAACTATTGTTATGGTTGAGAGCTTCACAACATGTACAAAGATCTATAAATTGAACTCTTGATTTCTGCTTCCACTAGTTGAGCCTTTTATCTGATAGTGTCATCAGCATATTCCTTTACGAGCCCACTTATTTTGCATGACCTTCTTCGCATGCGCAATGTAACTAAATCTCAAGTTTTTTTTCTTATGAGGGATTTATAGTAGTACAAGAATGTGCATTCTTTACTTGTTCACACAAGACTCTCTCCCTCTCTCTCTCTTTGTAATTCCGTGCATATTTTTTTAATATCATAAGTGGATATCCCAAGGTTCTATTAATGTTGTGAGGTTAGGATTACAAGTAGGCACATGCGAATGTACCAAAATAGCCTTGCTACATAGAACTTTTTGCCTCCATATGTAAGAATACCTGATAAGGACAATTGTCCCTTTGCAATTCCTAGACACCTTAACATTAAGATAAAATGGCGAGATTAATTGACTATGTATACTGGAAATCAATCTTCACATGAAGAAGGCCAAGAATAATCTTATATACCCCATCTGTCATGCACTTAATTCTCATCTTTGTAATCCTGGTATACTTTAGAGAATCAGTTGACTATCTTTAAAAAATGAACCATCAAAATCAAAGTAAAATAACAAATATGATGCATCACAAGGTCTTATTAATCCCGCAAGGTTAGGGTTACAAAAAATCATATATGAAATTACTAAAACATCCTTACTACGGGGTATTTCCCCTTGTAATTCTTGACCACCTCAACACTGAATTAGATTGGTAAAGATTAATGGGCACATGTCTGTTGCAAATCAACCTTACACTAAAAAAACCCAAGACTCATCCTTGTCTTCTCCATCTCTTCATGTACCATTGTTGCACTTGGTTCTTATTTCTCACACTTTATCTTCGTGTAAAAAATATGTTACTAACTTTAAAATAGAACCATCAAAATCAAATGAAAATAATAAATATGATGCAATGTGTTAGCATCAAGAAAGTGTTGGACATGTGAGCCCACGGCGAGCCATTATGCAATAAATGTTATTGCAAATATCATTCCCTGATCTGAAATGAAGAATAAATAATTTGCATAATAGGTCCCTCTGTACAATTAGGGTTATGTACCATGGCTATCTTAATGATCATACAGCTGTTGATTCAATAATTGAATCATAGAGGCTGGTGCTTGGATGAATATCTAAGGAGTTAGATTGAGGACTCATCAAGCACCGTCAAATGATTGTTAAGATGTGATCTCCGGCCTGAGTAGGAGATGGCAATCCTTTCTCACATAGGCTGATATCTGACCGACCTCTTGATGCAGGTCCTCTGCATAGGAATAGAGATTCAGAGGTGTCAGATTAGTTAGGTCAAAGAGTTGACTTAACGAGATCGAGATAACCTAAGTCCTATGTTGAATGCTGTCACAGCATAGGCACGCATCCTCTGACCGGAGACAGATGTATTGCTATATGTCTGAGTATGTACATTTGGCAGACCAATAGGTTGATGACCTAACCAAGGTCTATACACCGGCGCGCTGGTGTGCATATAAGGGCATATGAGTAATACGATCTCTCAAAGGGATCATACAGGTTCACTACTGAACCGGAAGACATGAGCTCACTCATGAGATATTGGGAAGAATCAAATTCCGTGCACGGTCGTCTCGCTTCGGAAGCTTGACTGAATTTGTAGGTGTGATATATGCTTTTGGAAAGTATATGATCAAGACCTAGGTATGATATATGCTTTTGGAAAGTATATGATCGATACCAAATCCCAATGATCAAATGAGAAACTTAGTGATCAAACCTTGAAGAAGACAGTGTAAAATAGATCTTGATCTTCGGGTTGACCATGGGTCTTCCAGTATGCAGGATGTACAGGTATTGGGAATACCTGAGGGTGATGTGATCATAAACGATTGTATATCCATGACGCTTCCATTCCGAGGGAGTGATGAAACAGGTCTGGATTTTAGTGACTCCTTCCAGTAGAGAAGTAATCTGATCTTAGTCCAAGTGTTGGACATTGGTCTGAATGAGATTCAGATTCAATGAGAAGATTAGATTTGCGGTCTGGATTTAATCAAGCATCTGTGGGAGGTCCGTAAGATCTGGATTTGAGATGAGATCTCAACATCCAAGTCACTATACGTGGAATAATACAATCGCCCTGTCCTTATCTCCAAGTATCTGCGGAGAAAGCACATTATTCATGAAAGGGTTCAAGAATAATTCTTTTGATGAAATATCCAAGCAAGGACTTGATGATTAAATAAGATTTAATTATCAAGTTTGATATGAATATAATTCATATTGTGAAAATGATTATCTAAGATAATTAAATGGGATTTAATTATCAAGGATTAAGAGAATGTGGATAACACTATCCATGATATATGTGTATTATAAATATGATTTATAATATACATATATAAGAGAGAGAATCTATGTAAATAGCATTTGTTAATTAATAGTGTGGATTGGATTCACATTAATTAATTAATTGGAAATGTAATTTACAAATTAGTTTGGGTTGTGAATATGATTCACATAATGATCAATGGCATGATTGAAATATTCACAAATTAATTTGGAATTAATTTGGTGGATATTATTGCAATAATAGTTATTGCAATTTATTAAGAAATAATAAGATAAAATAAAAGGAGACAAAATAACACCCTATAATTTAGGGTGGTTGGTTGACTCCCTTTTTGTTGTCACATTATCTCTTAATTAGTTAAATTAAATTATGTTGATAATGTTGCAACATATTTTAATTTAAATTAATGTTGTTGGTTTTAACCAACAACAATCATAGCCATTGATTTAGCATGGACCAAGCATAGCCCTTGGATCCATGTGTCCCATGGATTGAGATCCATTGGACCCTAAACTAGTATAAAAGGAGGGCTAGGGTAGCCTTTCCAAGTTACAACAACATTCTTGAGTTGAAGAACTCTACTCTCTCTCTCTCTCTCTCTCATTCTCGTGGGGTCTCCCTAATATTCAAGTGGCCGTCCACTTTGTGTATTAGGAAGGAGATCATTTTGCTACGCCTCGACGCTTGGATCTTCGTCAAAGGATTGCGGGAAGGACACGACTCATCATCGTGCCCGCAAGCGCATTCTCCGTGGGTCGGACTTAAGATAGGAGGATCTCTACTTTGGGATCTCGCGATCACAACCACGCTTCAAGAGGTATTCCTTATACTTTGTGGTTTGATGAACCGATCCGAGAAGTGTTCTCGTAATCATGTGGTTTCATCTTTAAGATTTAAAAATTTTAATTTCCGCTGCATCTAGCGACTAGTGCGACTAGTTGCTCCGATTGCATATGATGCGATCGACACGCTTCCGTGATGCGCTTGAGGATTCATCAATATCCTTCAGGAAGCACCTCCTTTCATCTCACAATATGTTGGACTAGAGGTTCCTAATTTGTTACATAATTTGAACTAAGATGTAATGGACTATACTATTGTCCATGCTTCTTTTCCAACTTCTAAACTAAAATATGCCTTTAAATACCAAGTTCGAAGCATCATTTTTAGTAGCCATTATTGTCATCAAGTTGTAAGTAAATATGCATTTTACTAGAAAAAATATAAAATTTTAATTATAAAATTTATTTTATAGAGCTAGTGTGCTACGTTACAATGGGTTGTTTGACTTCATTAGCCTTCATGTATTTTTAGCGTCGTTGGCAAGCTATTCCCATAGAGCCGATCTATGATTCATATATCTGATTTTATCCATTACTCAGATATTCAATTTTACCCTATTTAAAATTCAAGTTGTTTTAAAATCCTAAGAAAGCTCTTCGGAAACTCTTATTGAAACTAGGTGTTTAGCATACTATCTATAACCTATTTTTACAATATTTTAGGACATGTATTAGCAACAATGGTAGATCTTCTTAACAAGATAATTACAATTGATATTGCAAAAAAGGAGGGGCATAATGATGAATACCCATTCATTCATATTTACTCCTTTATTTTATCTTTAATTTCCTAGTTAAATACATGTAAATACATCTAACTTGTACAAATTAACATACTAACTGTTGTATGTAAGTAATACATGAATACGTGTATTTATATTTAAAATAAAAGAATAAAGATAAGAAAAAGCAAAATAAAGGAAGTATTATAAATACTGACGGATCCTAAACATCGAAATCAAGTCAATATTGACTAGGTCGAAAAGGAATAAAATAAGGAGAGATAAGGGCAAAAGAATAAAAATAAATGCACAAAACCCTATAAACCCTTGGTGTTTACATATTCTCTATAAACATTTTTTATAATATTTTATACAAACCCATACACGCATCAAATAAAGATATCTTCAAATTGAAACATGTACATAATAATGTATAGAAAAATAAAAAAATAATAGTCAATAAAAATCATGCATAGTGCATATGGTACACACAGATGAAAAACTGCAAAAAAAATTCATTGATTAATATCTCCTCCATATGAATCCAAAACTAATCAAACTTGCTTTCATTGTATTTCAAATTAAATTATCCATCTAATGAAGATGGTCTCATTTAAAATGGAGCTGAGATACAAAAGTCAGTTTTCCAGGGTACCATTGTACAAGAGCATCTGTATAATACTATATTATTTTATTACTTAAGTTTTTACTCATTTTATAAAGTAAAATAATTTTATAAATTAAATATATTAAAATATAAATGTAAATAAACTTCTAAAATAAATTCAAAATAAATAATAAAGTAGAATAAATAGATATACTATACCTATAATATATGTATGTATAATTAATTACATATTTGAATAAAATAATAACAATAAAATAAAAATATATAGATACATATATACTGTAAATATATAAAATATATTAATATAATAATATATAATACAAAATAAAAATTAATATACATAAAACATCTTTAAATATACCTATAATTACACTTGTAAAAATTAACACATAATAAATAAGTAGATAAAAATAAATAAAGATAACCTATAATAGTACCTAAAACAAGAAACAACTTCCATGTTTTAAGAATTATTTAATAAAATCATTTTCCATTTTATTTTTCATTTACTGCTATTTTTGCCATGTTTTGTCTCCTGGTGGTTGACGTGGACCAATGAGGAGGAAACGACAGTTGGCCTAGGTCTACTACCCAACCTCCTCTATGAACTCGTCCAAATCCTATTATTTCCCCATTTTTGTCAAAATTTGTAGCCCAATCCTGATCTCTCCTGCTCCCGATTTCTTAGGATGAAATCTTCGTCAAAGGTGCAACCTTCATGCGGATCCAAGTGCACCTTTGGTCAAGTCTCGAGTGGAGAGAAAATCCAAGAGAAGTGCCATCTCCGGTCAACTTGTATATAATCTTTTCTACTCCCAATTTTGAAAATCAATCCTCTTTGGCTTCCTTAACCCCACGATTTGTGTTATGGAGTTGAGCCCTAGTGACACGAGGAGCTCCTCCTTCGATTCAAGGCGTGGAGAAGGCAGTCTTGGTTGATTCGCCCATTGTTAGAGACACCTCTTGGCGGTTCTGCTACCCAACTTTCCAGGTCAGGTGAGCCCTCTATTGTTAACTCTTTCATTCCCTAGTGTAATCAGTAGTCTAGATTTACCTTTAATCTCATTTGATTTGATCTATTTTAGTCTAAAAATCTCAAAAACAAATATCATCGGAGTTCTAGGTTCCAGCTCCTACCTCTGCTGTTATCGCATGTCTCTGACCACACCGACCACACCATCATCTTCAGTTTTTCTTTATCCATCTAATCGACCCACCATACCACCATGGTCCTGCAAAGATCAGGAGATCAGGTCTCCTCCACCATTCATCAGAGTTCCCCCGCCATGACCATTCCCCCATAATTTTGCTTAACCCTCGGGTCGAGGAGCTTGACCTTCAAATCCTGGAGGTTTTGCACAAATCCTGGCACCTCAAGGCTTCATCTGGAGCGAGTTTGAACCCCTACATTCTCTGTCCAGGTCACCCGAGCTTCCATGCCTCCATTGTTGAGAG
Organism: Ottelia alismoides; assembly: GCA_037367405.1. Lineage (NCBI taxonomy): Eukaryota > Viridiplantae > Streptophyta > Magnoliopsida > Alismatales > Hydrocharitaceae > Ottelia > Ottelia alismoides. The sequence continues at coordinate 697,406 of JAZKJV010009625.1, read as the reverse complement.
CTGGATCTTCTTAACACAATCACCAACTGTGGAAGCCTTCCAGACTCAGCAGCTTGAGAGGATGCTAGAGATGAGATGGAGATTGGATTGAAATGAAGACCACTGGTTGTTCTTCCATGTTCTTGTTGGGAAGCAACAACCGTTGGATTATAGTGAGGCCCCAGTTTAGAATCCAGTCGTTGAATCGAGAGGCGTATGCACTATAAGATCAGGCCATCCATGAAGGGGTATACAGCCATCTGGACCATCGATGCTTAAGTAAAGCCACATGTAGCATCCTCCATCGTTGATCAGAGCGAGAATGGGTATTTTACATCCTCAACCTTGTACCTTTTTGTATTTACTATTTAACATTTAATCTTTCATCTATAGTGTAAAAGTTTTATAATATTTGCACAAGGATGACATCACTTTATTTTTATTGCACTTAGATCTAGTGCTAGGTCATCTCATGTGTCCATACATGTGAGGGGCTTGGTCATTTTGCATTCAACCCTCTAAGTTTTGTTATTTCTATTTAGTCCCAAGTTTGTTTAAATAGTGTAATATTTTTGGATAAAATATATATGAGCTCCTAGAACTTATTTTAATTGCAAAAATACCCATGCCATGCTTATTTAAATATAAATCTTATTCTTAATTGGGTATTTTACATGATGACCCCTGGATTTTGTATAAAATTTATGGAATGCATAAATAGTTAGAGGAAATTGCATTTTAGTCTCTGTGCTGCTAATTTAACTTCTTGCTTGTATCTAATTATCAAAAATTGTATTTTACATATAAAAGTTGTAGGAAAATTGTATTAAGTGCCTAAACCCATATTTATCCCATAAGTTTTTTGGCAAGGCATTTAAAGTTATTTTCCTATTTATGAAAATTCAAAAACAAGTCATTTTAGCTTTTTTATATACTTAACATCTATAAATCCTTCAAAATGGTTTGAAAATTTCCAAAAAAAATTAGTAGGCTTATTTAAGTATATTTCAACTCTTGTCTAAATATTTTTGCAAAACATAAAACAAAACTCCTGAAAATTGTAAAACCTTAGAAGATTTTGCAAAAATCCTAGAAAAAACTAAAAATATTATTTCCTATTTCTGAAATTTATTTATTATAATATATATTAAAATTATTTTATGGTTATTTTGTCACCGAGATATATTTATTACACCCTAAATAAGGCCACTGATTTTGCATATTCACCATTTTGACTCATTTCCATATTTAAAAATTCATAAAATAGATAAATATTTCCCAAAAATAATCAAAAATAGAGAAAATTATATACCAATATATTTATTTTGACTTTATTTATCTTATTTAAAAATCCAAAAATATCTCTTTTCCTCACTTTTTATATATAGTATTTTTATTATCTATATTATTATATATTTTATCTTCAAATTAAAAATTAAAATTTACAAAATTAAAACATTAAAAAATTACATATCCATATAAACTAAAGTATTAAAAACTGACAAAAAATTGCAAAAAGAAAAGATATATAAATAAAAAATTAAAATACAAAAATATTATCAAATAATCAGTAGTAATTTTACACTTTACTTCATATTGTATCTGTGGTTCGACACTCTACAATACTTATACTATAAACATATTGTGTAGAGTTAAAAATATAATAAAGTTCTAACTCACATCTTGTATATTGATTGATCTATCATTCACGTTATCAGTTTTATTGTTGATTTATTGAGCCTCTGGTCGACAAAGTGATTATTGACTTAGCTTGTTAAGTCAATAGATCAGAAACATATCATCAGATAATTGGTATTATAGAAATTAAAAGGGACATAACTGTAAAAATATTTATTCTATTTGCATTGAATTTTGAAGCATTTGAATGTTTATGTATGTGTGTGTATGAATTATGTACTTACCTTTTATGTCCCTATTTGTGCATGTATACATAATTCTTGAAAATTTTCTTGTGTAGAGAATGAAGGATGGTTAAGGTGATAATATGGAAGAGGATGAATGATTAGGAGGAGATAAATCAAATATTTATCATTTTCCTATTTGTTAACTAATATATTCTGTGAAATCTGATTGTATATTACTATATATGCATGAGTATGTTGAATGTATATATGTGGATATTGAAGAGTATCTATTGGATATAGCTGAATTGTATATTTGTAGAATGTTTTGCCATTCTATGTCATATGTTATGTTCTACCTGTATCTCACGATCTTATGAAATATTGTAATAAACTTCAATATTTATAAAAGCACATTACTTGTTTGGTTTATGAATCAATTTAGTCGAAGCATGTTGATATTTTTTATGGGAATGAGTCAATACCTTAACTTATCAATATCCTATTTCATTCTCAGGCATCTTAAATATGGTTAGATGTTTATATGTTCAATAAAATCACGTTCTCTTTTGTAAATGAAATACAATGCTCAGTAAAATAACAAGTCGATTAGCAATATATCTAATTTTTTCTGTTTTCATCAAACATTGTTTGACAATATTGTGAAATAAAAATTAAATAATTTTATGTAAAACAGGTAATCCTGTTGTGAATATTACAAAGTACTTTGCAATATAAAAATTTGTATATGTAAAAATGTATGTAAAAAATAAAATACAAAATTGCAAAATTTGTAGCTATAATTATGTAACATACTAGTCAAATATGTAAAATAAATACTTTTATTTATAATGTCATTGATAATTGGGGGAAGTTAATTACAGTAGATGTTAATAATTATGATTTAATTAGATTTCTTTATCATAATATTTATCATAATAGTTGTCATTAAAGTTGATAAAAATGTAGATTTCATTATCGTAACATTACAAAAAGTAGATGTCTATAAAGTAACAAAAAATAGAGCATCTTAAGGAATATAACATGGATCGTAGTTAATGTTTTCGATTTCCCTAGAATAGTATGTAATATAATGTGGATTATATTCAATTATGCATTAATTTACACCATCTCACATTTTAGTAAATATAGTTGTATGGAAATCAAATCGTTTTGTTCTCATTCTTCCTTTTATTCGCACATGTTTTAAAAAAAATATTGCAACTTATATAATTATTTTTATATAATTATCGGGTGGTAGAGCAGTGTGCCTCCACTTTAAACGATCCGGGTTCGAATCCCAGTGGGGACGGCTCCGGACCCCCGAAATTACCGGGCCTACTATTAAAAAAAACATAATAAGCAATATGATGTGGATTAAATTACTTTATGCATTAATTTATTCTGTCCCAAATATTAGGAAATACAATTATATGGAACCACTTTATTTTGCCAAGGTGGTTTTAATCTCACATGTCCATCCTTCATTCGAAGTAAAAAATGTGGCTTTCTATCATCAAGGAAAGACGACACCTCATTCGAAAGGCCCCTATATGTATTTGTTTTAAATATTTAAAGTACTTTAAAAAAACATTAGTTAAAAATCCAAAAAAATATTTCAAATAGAGAGAAATAGAAAATCCATAATGTGTGTATGTGTAATATACATACATATTGTTATGCATAGGTATATCAAAAACATAATTTCCTTTACAAAAATCAAAAAAAAAGTTGGAATAAATACCCTTAAGAATCGAAAAATGCTTAAGAAAATACTTACTAAAGTTCCTATCATTCCCACCTAGTTGAGACTTTGTTTTTTTAAGTTCAACCTTGGACTTAATTAAGCAAATAAAAAACCTCAAAATCTTTGTTTGATATGTTTTTTTTAGCTACAATTGACGTAACTTAAACTAATCGAAGAAACGCTCATCAATTTTCTTCAAAGAAAATCATACTTGTGAAACCTAGGATCACCTTTTTTTTCCAAAATAATCATTTTGGAACCATTTTTTCCTAAACTCATTCTCACATCCACATGCTTTTCGTCCCCAAGATCTCCATCACAATTTCAACGATCCAATTAGCAAAACTCAAACATTGCTCCAACATCAAAATAAATCATAACATTTTTGTTGTTGCTTTTATCTTTCGAATTACTTGATATTTTAGGAACCTATTGAAGCGTGTTAAAATAAACTGACATTCTATGCTATCGTCATCATCATTGTTCAAGACATTATCAAAAACCCTAGGGTTAATATTGAGCAATGGAACAAATCTTGCGAGGTCTTTAAGTTCAATATACATGTTCTTAAGGATGTTGAGGTCAATGACAGCGTTGATAATCTTAGAGCTTTCATTCCAGACAAGAAAGGAAAATTTATTTAGATTATGACCTCAAGTCATCATTCAAAGATTTGCTAAATTGACTCATCATTACTTGATTGTAATAAACCTTCCTCTTTCATCTTTAAAAAATGGAATCTGATTATCTCCCCTTCGGTGGCTAAAAATCGAGAACATCCGTTATATTTTGAGGATAGGGAGTATGAACCCATGTGCATGTAATTTTACATGCACCCAGGTCTATAACTTCCATTTTTTTACTTTTTCGAAAAATATCGTCATGTATATTCATCTATATATCCTTCCTATATGTCATTCTAATTTCGTCAGAAAATAGAGACTCATATGCCCTCCATCTAGACATGTAATTTTAACGGTCTTAGAATTGTTGTAATCGACCTGCTCTGGATAGAGGGCGCATGAGTCTCTGTTTCTGAAGAAATTGGAATGACGTATAGGAGGAACATGTAGATGAATATACATGACGGTATTTTTTGAAAACATAAAAAAATGGAAGTTATAGATCTGAGTGTATGTAAAATTGCATGTACCTGGATGCATACTCTCTATCCTCTTATATTTTAATGAAATAATTAAATCGACTCACGTATACGCAAATAAATTAGGTTTCGAATAAATCTAACCCAGCATGGCCCATCTATATGAAGTCACTGGACCTTTGTGCAGAGCTAGGGTAAAACTTGGATCTCCTTGTAAATATCCACACAATATTTGTCAAATCTGGTTCTTAGTGTAAAATTCTCCAAAATTGGGCTTTCCTGCAAAAAGCCTATTCGTTTTAAAGGGACGGGGGGCGGTGCCATCGTTTCTTGGACCTCTCGAGAGAGAAAGAGAGCGCTCCACCGGAAGCTGCAAAATATTCATCTTCATAGTTCTTGAGGTAAAACCCATTTCTCCTGATCGTGCCCATGTGTAGTATTTTACTCGATTTCACGTGAGAGACCTTTTTTATTTGATGGACAATACGAGTTTGTTGGATTTTCTGGACCTGTTTGCTTGAGCCATCTCCTCAGGAAGCTATTCGAAGTGATTGTTTGCAGTATAATATTTTGCTAAAGCACTAGGATACTTTCCTGAAGTAGATGGTATAATAATCTCTGAGTTTAATGGATCGTTTGTATTCTTTTGATGGGAATAGGTTTTATTTTTCTCTTCTTTTGGTTGCAACGATAAAACTGTGCACATCGTCCATTTAAAGCTGATTGCTGCCGTCGATAGGCTAGTCGTGTTGGGTTCTACATGAAATCCTTGGGAGTATTTTGTTGTTATTTATATGGATGTTGTCATCATTTGTTTTTGTTATCAAGGAATCTGTTCCGCTTATGTCAGTACCAGGCTGATTAATCATTAATTGATCAGACTGCATTTTAATTTGTGCAACTAATTGGTCCATTTGATTTTGCCTTAAACTTATATCAAGATCTAATACCCATCTCATTACTTTTAATTGGAAGGCAGTCAATACCATTATTGTTTCCTTTATTTCAGTGGTTGATTGATTTCAACATGTTATCGTATAATATTAGTTTTATTAGGAAATTCAGAGATGCATACTCATCCAGATACATCCCTGCATGTTGTTTCTACTGTCATGCCTTGCCTTTTTAATAGTCATGAAAACAAGTCTAAGTAATCTTTCAGTTTCCTTCTGAAAAAATATGTTGTGAAGTTCTGAAACAGAAATTAAACGGAATTGCCTCTGATACTAAGATAAACTATTTCTTGTTTCATAAGCAATTCGAAAATTTAGTCCTTCTGATGTCACAAAAAGGATTTGATTCATTTGGAATTGGTAATCAAATAAAGTCAATGTTATTGTTGAAATTTCCATCAGAGCATGGAAGATAGTCCTAAAATGCTTATCATATTTTCGTTAGTGGATATCATCAAAGAAGTGGAATTGTCCTACTTGTTTCCTCTACATATGCTATTTGCATGCATTTTTTCTGACCCCTTTATTTTGTGTTCTTTCAGCGATATGGCTTTCATTGCATACAAAACTGTAAATTCTTTAAGAACTCCAGGAGTCCAGGTTTCAAGAATTTCCGTTGCAGATTCACAAGCAAAATTTGGCTTTGTATATTTCCCAAGATATCAGTGTCAGTGGTCTTGCAAGTCCTTCCAAGTTAGACAATCTAATGTACCCAATTCTAACGTCGTTGCAAATGGTTCAACTGCTGATGTATCAATTCATGCATCCACTCTTTCTGCTAATAACAACAAAATATCTATTGGTAAGGATCAATTACTTTTCATTCCTTTACATAGATGTTATCTCTTTCTATTTTTGTATCCCTTAATACTTTTCATATAAATGACCTTTTAAAAACAGGTCATTGGTAGACATTACGCTTATGATTGTCTCTTTTCCCCCCATATTGTAGGAGAGCGAGTTGTTGTTCTGGTCATTGGTAGTGGTGGAAGGGAACATGCGCTTTGTTATGCTTTGCAACGCTCCCCATCCTGTGACGCGGTCTTCTGCGCTCCTGGAAATGCAGGTATTGCAAATTCTGGTGTTGCTACATGCATATCAGACCTTGATATATCCGATAGCTCTGCGGTTATTTCCTTTTGCCGAGAGTGGGGAGTTGGGCTAGTCGTTGTTGGACCTGAAGCTCCATTAGTTGCTGGGCTTGCCAATGATCTTGTTAAAGCTGGGATTCCAACATTTGGACCTTCAGCTGAGGCTGCAGCACTAGAGGGATCAAAGGACTTCATGAAAAAGCTTTGCGACAAATATGGCATTCCTACTGCGAAGGTTTGGCTATGAAATTCATTGATATCGTATAATTAATGTGTTTAATGCTCTTTAGACATACTTTATGATTACTCCGTGGTAGTGTTTTCGTTCCTAGATATAGCCATTTCTCATGTACGATTACTCTCACCTAGCTTCTTTTTTCATAGTCTGTTTTATCTTGCAGTATAAAACGTTTACGAGCCCCTCAGATGCCAAACAATATGTCAAGAAAGAAGGAGTTCCAATCGTCATTAAGGCAGATGGATTAGCTGCTGGAAAAGGTGTCATTGTAGCAATGAGCCTACCAGAAGCATACAAATGTATAGACTCCATGCTTGTGGAGGGTTCTTTTGGTGCAGCTGGCTCTCGGGTCGTAATCGAAGAGTATCTTGAAGGGGAAGAGGCATCATTCTTTGTATTGGTCGATGGGGAGAATGCTATACCTCTTGAATCTGCTCAGGATTACAAAAGAGTTGGTGATGGAGATAGTGGTCCAAATACTGGGGGGATGGGGGCCTATTCTCCAACTCCCGTAATAACAAAAGAGCTTGAATCCTTGATCATGGACACTATAATTCTGCCAACGGTGAAGGGAATGGCCGCGGAAGGCTGCAAGTTCGTCGGTGTTCTCTACGCTGGGCTTATGATTGAAAAAAAGTCTGGTCTGCCTAAGCTTATTGAATACAATGTTAGATTTGGTGATCCAGAATGCCAGGTCAGTGGTGGAACGATGCAAGATCTCTGCAAATCTTCCCCTCATACTCTCAATTCTAGATAGAAAATTATAATAAGTGACTCGATTTTTTACTATTTAGGCAAATAAAGCACAATAAGAATATCTATTCATAAATAAAGGATCGCAAGAAGAATAAGGAGCACAAATGTTGAACCGATTTTACTTGATCTTCATTAAATGAATTCATGATAAAAAATTTTGGACAAAGGAGTTGTGGCGTTGATTTCCTTTTCCCTTTGTTTAGGTTCAGCCATTTTTCCCTGTCCCAAAAAACCACCTTTCTTCATGATATTATAAGTGCATAAGGATAAATAAAATCTGCAGTCTTACCTATTTCCATGGTCCTTGAATCATCTGAAATTGATTCAAATCTTTTTTTATTATTTTCTTTCCAGTTCTCGGTGTGGAATTCAATCCATTGCCTAATCCAGAAGTAAAAGCTATGCTCTCTTCCATTGATATGATAAACCAGTTGGACTACAAAAATGTTGTATTTTGTGAGTTCATGTTGGGGGCACTCCATGTAACGTCCCGGGCTTAGGTCCCCGGTTCGTTATTGGAACATTACTGGCCCTGACAATTTGTTGGGTTCGGGCCCAAATGGACCCGTTAACAACCACCCAAAATGCTTAAGCCCAAGTTGTTCGGTAGTAATGTCCTTACTTTTTATCCCACCCGGAAATGTTATGCTTCCACGGTATGGGACATTGTTTTGGGGTTTTACAACCTCCCCCACTTATATTCGCAACGTCCTCGTTGCGACATGGCACATCACTTCTTCCCTGTGACAGTGGCGGCTGCACGCTCCGGGTAGCCATTTCCTCCAACCTCTTGTAGGGGCGGCTCCACCTCTCGGGTAGCCCTTTCCACTGTCAGAGGGCGTTCAGCTCTGATACCATTTTGTAACGTCCCAGGCTTAGGTCCCCGGTTTGTTATTGGAACATTATTGGCCCTGACAACTTGTTGGGTTCGGGCCCAAATGGACCCGTTAACAACCACCCAAAATGCTTAAGCCCAAGTTGTTCGGTAGTAACGTCCTTACTTTTTATCCCACCCGGAAATGTTATGCTTCCACGGTATGGGACATTTTTTTGGGGTTTTACACTCCATCTCCCCGATGCTATGCATCACTCTTTGTCTTCTCTTAAAGACGAATTTTTATATCAGGTTTCTTGCCAATTTTTATCAAAAGTGAGTGTAATTTTCCACTCTAAGAAAAGAGATTTTTACACCCACAACCTTGAGTAATTCTGCAATAACAATCATAACCCTGTATAATGATGAATTACACGAGAAACCTCAAATAGTCACTCCGTCTCACATTCATAACCCTCTGTTAATTTAATATATTAACTCAACCATATAAGTGAGTTAATCTAACTAATCTAAGATCTAACGGCTAGGATTAGCAAAAATAAAAAAAAGGAAAAAATAAATAAGGCTTGCAGGAGGGTCAGCGGGATTTTTGCCGGCGGATGTGGCGATGGATGGAGATGAGAAGGCGGAGGCAGTCTTGCAGGCGGCGGTCGGGATTCTTGCTGGCAGATGCGGACGGTGGGAGGGCAGAGGCGAGCAGGGGCTCGTGGGTGTAGGCAGGCGGGGGGAGGCGGGCAGGGGTTCGTGGGTGCAGGCTGGGGGGAGGCTATCGAGCAGGGGATGGACCGTCAGGGACTTCGAGCGGGGGAAGAACCACCGAGGGGAGGGGGATGGCTTCGAGCGGGGAAGGATCGCCGGGGAGGGTGGGGTGGTTCGAGAGCGGGGAAGCTTACGGGCTGGGGGGGAGGCGATATCGAGCAGGGGATGTATCGCCGGGGCCTTCGAGGGCTTCGAGCGGGGGAAGGACTACCGGGGGGGCTTCGAGCAGAGGAAGCAACGCGAGGGGGGGGGGGGGGGGGAGGGGGGCGGCTTCGAGTGGGGAAGGATCGTCGGGGAGGGTGGGGTGGTTCGAGAGCTGGGAAGCTCGCGGGCTGGGGGGTGGGGGCGAGGCTATCGAGCAGGGGATTGATTGTTGGGGGCTTCGAGGGCTTCTAGTAGGGGAAAGACCACCGGGGAGAGGGGGGCGATTTCGAGCGGGTGAAGGACCGCCAGGGGGAGGGGGCGGCTTCGAGCGGGGAAGGATCGTCGGGGAGAGTGAGGTGGTTCGAGAGCGAGGATGCTCACGGGATGGGGGGCACTATCGAGCAGGGGATGGACCGTCGGGGGCTTCGAGGGCTTCTAGTGGGGGAAGGACCGCCGGGGGAGGGGGCGGCTTCGAGCGGGGGAAGGACTGTCGGGGAGAGGGGGGCGGCTTCCAGCGGGGAAGGATCGTCGGGGAGAGTGGGGTGGTTCGAGAGCGCGGATGCTCACGGGCTGGGGGGGGGGGGCGCTATCGAGCAGGGGAAGGATTGCTGGGGGCTTCGAGCGGGGAAGGATCGCCGGAGGTGGGTTGGGGTGGTTTGAGAGCAGGGAAGCTCGCGGGCAAGGGGGGCTTGATTGCAGCGGTGCACGGTCAGCGGAGCAGGGGTTGATTGTAGCGGTGCATGGTCAGTGGGGGGTGATTGCTTCGACAGTGAGCACGACGCATGGCCTGGAGGTGCTTGGTCGGTGGGGGGTCTGCAGCGGTCGTCGGTCGACGAGGAGAGGGAGGCGTCAACACATGACCTGGAGAAGGAGGCAGTGCTCGATAGGAGGGAGGGAAACAATGGCATATTTTGCAAATAAGAATGAACATCAGAAGCAATTTTATCTTTTTTAACGGATAACGTCAAATATTACGGATATCCCAAACGGAACATAACACAGGGTTATGTCATGTAAGAGTTAAGCATTACTCGGAGTTTCTCATGTAATTCATGATTATACAGGGTTATGATTGTTATTGCGAAATTACTCAGGGTTATGGGTGCAAAAATCCAAAAAAAAAACACCGAATTGGATTTTAGCAAAAAAAACACCGAATTGGATTTTAGCTTTACTAGTTGATGTACAAGCCTGGCTTTTCCAGATTCCATAAGAGACTAATTCTTGATGTTGGTGGGAAACTCAAGGCCTTTTTGGCATTTGTGATTGCCATTTGGGAAAACAAGAAGAAAAGTAAAAGTTATCTTCTGATATGTATGTGTATGTGTATATCAATTCTAAATTATATGTATTCAATTAATTTTCATGCCATATTTGATAGGACTGGAGGAGTTCCAATCCTCCCTTGATAAATGGAGGTACACAAAAGATCCTGCAAGTGGCGATCTTTAAAATATTCTGATCATTTTTCTATACAACAGCACCAACTTATACAATAAACATGTACATGGTCCCAGAGAAAGATGCATTTCATTCAAATTATATATTTTCTACACTTCTGTAATAAATTACCTAATGCTTCACAATGCATTTAGGAAAACATATATAATGTGCTTCATAAGAAAATTATCTTGGAAGGAGGCGCAAAACTGTAATCCATCTCAGCGTAAGATCCACCAATATTAGAGACAATATGGTGCAATCAAGAGATATAATCCACATTGTGATGGTATCTTTCCTTTTATGCAGGTTTTAATGGTGAGATTGAAGTCTGACCTGGCACAAGTCCTCCTTGCAGCCTGCAGAGGCCAGCTCGGATCGGTCTCCTTAGACTGGATGTCTGGGTCAGCAATGGTCGTTGTGATGGCAAGCCAAGGGTACCCTGGAACCTATGAGAAGGGCAGCATCATTAAAAACATTGATGAAGCTGAACAAGTTTCTCCTTCAGTTCACATATTCCACGCGGGAACTGCCCTTGATTCCCAAGGGAATTTCATTGCTGATGGTGGCCGGGTACTCAGTGTCACTGCGCATGGAGTTGACATTGAGCAAGCAAAAAAGAGAGCTTATGATGCCATTGAGGAGATCAAGTGGCCTGAAGGCTTCTACCGGAAGGACATTGGCTGGAGGGCACTCCATCGGCCTTGGTTAGTTAAAAACTGATCTGTTTGAAATTTGCAACATCTCTGTCTGGAGATCTTGCAAGTAAAGCTTATGCTGAAGGGTTCATAAGAGATGGTTATGATTACTGGCCTGTGCACTGGGGATGTAAAATTTTGGAGGCCAATTCCCGTTGTCCTCTTGGATTTAAATTATGTATCCGCCACATAAAAAAACATGCAAAACTTGTGCTTTAGCAAAGATGTTCAAAATAAGTAAAGATGTATGCTTTATGGGAGTGATGCTACTGCAATGTACTTATCTAAGTTGATTTTGGTGGTAAGTGATTATACCTGTTTTCGGATTCTAAACCTACATACGAGGGTCAAATGCAGGACAAACTTCAACAATTAGTTACCAGAATTTAAAGCAATAAAGCCATGGGATTTCGCACTGCAAAATAAGTCAAATGAAAGTTGAACTGCACCAGAGGCAAGGGACACACAGGAAGAAACTCAAATCTAAAACCTCTGTTGTTCTGTTTCTTTTAAATAAGATTACTTGGTAGAGGTTTCTAAAAGTTGACCTAGAACTCTCTGGGCATCTTGCAGGTTCATTCCGAAATGAAAGTTCATAATATGAATCATCTTAGGAGACCACCAAATGCCAGGTTACCTATTTTTGGGACAAGTTAAGGAAACATTTCAGTTAAATTAGTATATTTTTAGCTACATATGGTAATTATTCAAATAGTACTTTTTTTTCATAAATCTGTATAAACTGGTCATTATGAGTATTCAGATTTTGTTTAAACAAGTGTGTATTCTTAGCACACCGACACTTGTTATATCCATGAACTTTGCTTTAAACTGATGCATTATTTTGTATATACATTTATATGACTGCCCAGGTCCTAGTGGTACGACTATTCCTCATTATTTCATCTTATTACACTCTTATTCCTATCTTTATCCCACCTTACCTACCTTTATTTCACCTTATTCTCCTTATTCCTATTCTCCAGCCGAACGGAGAATAGACCCTTATTCCCCTTATTCTCCATCCTTATTCCTGCTAATTTACTACCGAACGGGCCCTAATAGTCATGCCTCTTTTGCATACTGACTGTTCGCAGGCCCGACTTACTTGTTTTGCTCTCAGCTCCTTGTAAGTATAAACTCCTCCGTAGAGCTGTTATATCCGTGAGCTTTGCTTTAAACTGATGCATTATTTTGTATTTACATTGATATGACTGCCCTGATATACTGATAGTCATGCCTCTTTTGCATACTGATTGTTCGCAGGCCCGGCACACTTGTTTTGCTTTTGGCCCCTTGTAAGTATAAACTCCTCTATAGAGCTGTTATATGTTCACAACTTCTCGCTGAGCACAGTTACAATTTCTAAACTGACAAGCTTGGAGGCCATTTAAGCATTTTTTGCATAAATTTATTGTGTGTTATAAAGCTGTTTCAATAATATTACCATGCCTTCCCTAAAGATAATCTTTCTTACAAATTAGAGCTCTTGCTTAAGAATTACAAGATCCATTATGAGTGATTGGAGTGCTCATCTCATGGAGCTCTACCAGAGAAGTGCTTGTGTGAAGAAGACAGCATGTTGTTCGAATTGACCTATGCATGAACAAATATGGGTTTTCATTGTCTAGCTATTATATGCATCCCTTATGCTCTTCGTAGGATTTATCACAAGAAAGAATACATGTTCGGACCTATGATTCCAACCCTGATGCCAAAGAATAGTGAATTATGCTTTCAAATTTTAGATGAGGGGAAAATCACCAGAAACAAATAGTATACCCTTTTAGAAGACCACAGTAAAACTAGGAGATGTTAAATAATTGACTTAACTAAAGTTCACGGGAGATTTGTTTTATATTGGTTGGAAATGGTTTAGTTGTGTAGAAAAAGAAGCACACAATGACGATGTTTAACGTGGAAACCCTCCATAATCGAGTAGGAAAATCACGGGTATAAATGTCGTTGCTCAAAGCAACTAGGGCTTTTCTTCTTTCCATGTTTCTTATATGTCTAAACTAAGGTGGGGGTGAGTTACAAATATAGTTCCCAAATGGAGGTAAATGAATCCTCAGCCTTGATCTATTTACCAATAAACCAAGCAACTACTCCTCAAGTTGGGCATAGAGATTGTACATGTCCAACTTACCCACATTCTTCTCCAAGCTGGTCATGGAAAGCCCCTTAGTGGAGATGCCAACCACTTGATTTTCAAATTTTATGTATGGCAGGTCAAGCTCCTTAGGGCTCGTTTGGTTGCAGGGTTGGGCAGGGTTGGCTTGGTCCAACCCGGGTTGGCCCTGCAACCAAACAGGGTTCTCCTCCTCACAGTTTACTATTCACAGGGGTACCCCTGCCCAACCCGACCCTGTCCAACCCTGCAACCAAACGGACCCTTAGGGTGCGTTTGGTTGGCGGGTTAAGGCGGGTTAAACTGGTAGAGGGTAACCCATTTTTGTGTTTTGGTGTTTGGATGGAGGGTTAAACTGGGGGTGAGTTAGAAGTGGGTTTGAGGTGATATGATTGTATTGGAGTTTGAAAAAGTGAGTAGTTATTGTGATGCGATTGTATTGAAGTTTGGAAAAGGGAGTAGAAGTGGAGTAGTTTATAATTTTTATATGATATGATGGTATAATATATTATTTTTTGATAGGATTGATGATGTGAAATTGATTTATTTAATTTTTTAAAAAAAGAATAAAGTGGGACCCACTGGGAGAGAGGGAGATGTGGGTTAAGGGGGGTAAACTCCCCTAACCCGCGGGTAACCCGCGAACCAAACAATACCTTAGGGTTAGATGTCTCTCTGATAAAGTTACGATCAATCTCAACATGCTTGTTTATATCATGTAGGACAATATCGTTGGATAGATTTATAGAAGCATTGTTGTCACTGAACAACTTCATAGGCAACTCAGAAATTATTCCAATGTCTGTCAAAATAGTCGTCCCATAGCATCTCAGCAACACCCATGGCAATAACTCTGTATTCAACTTCAACACTAGACTTAGCACAAACAGATGGTCATTTTCTTCTCCAAATCACTAAGTTTCCATCAAAAAATCTGCAATATCTACTTGTAGATCTCCTCGTACCAGTGCATCTAGCCTAATCGCATATGTGTATCCTTTGATGTCACTCTTTGTATCTTTAGTAAAGATAAGTCATTTTCCAGGGTCTTTTTTCACGTGGCAAAGGAAGCCAGACTTCATATGAATATGAGTAGGTTCACCATGTTGAATACATAAATGATCCCTGATATGGTTAGAGTAAAATAAATCAACGTACGCACATGTCTCTTTGATATCTTCATCAAGTTGCATTCCATCCTTGATGCTCAACTTGTGACTCCCATAAATAAGCGTAGGGGCAGGTTTACATCCCAACCTTCTAGTTTCCATCAATATATCTAGAGCATATTTTCTTTGACAAAGGACAAGACCTTCGTTTGACATTACCAATTAAGTACCATAAAATACTTTTAAGTTCCCAAGATCCTCCAGGTTAAAGATTGCAACAAGCTCTCCTTTTAGATGAGCTATCTCCTCCTCATATCCTATGATAATCATGTCATCAAAATAAACAAGAAGAAGAATCATTTTATTTTTACTCCTCTCGACAAATAGAGTGTGATCCTCGTTAACTTAGTGATAATTCAATATAGTAATTACAACTCCAAGTCTCTCGAACCACGCTTTAGGAGACCGTTATATACTATATAAAGCTTTCTTCATTATACAATATTTTCCTGTCTACTCGTGGCCAAGTGGCAAATGAATGTAAACATCTTCTAAGAGGTCGCCATTCAAAAAAACATTCTTGCTCCTACATATACTAGCCTTCGACAATCCCCTACACTTTCCTTCTAGAATGATACACATAGAAAAGAAGTAAGTAGTGGCTTTGCTTTTCTCTTTCTCGAGTCCTAATTGTAGTAAGGTTCACCCCAAGGAACTAGGTGGTAGCAGGCACTAGACCTCGCTCTTCACCTAACATCAAAGCAGTGCTCTCCCAATCTCCCCTTCACATGCATTCCAACCCATTTTGTTAGAGGCACAAGCTATTTGTTTACACCCATTAGTTTGTAAGGTTTTTAACACATACTTTGACGAAGATCAAATGACCGTTCATGTACCTTTATCCTTGGAAACTCAAATTGAGGCTGACTATTCTCTGGTAGACATGACTAATGGGTGGGGAGCTCGTCTACCTAACCCACTCATGGGACGGGCTTAGGTTAGGATATAAGCTAGATAAGACATATATTAATAGGATATACATTAAGTTTTTCGTATGTGATGCTAGTTTCACATAAATTTAATAGTTTACGTGTCAAGTAACATGTAAATTACTTATATTAGTTATATAACGTATAGATGTTGGCAATAAAATCATTTATACCTATTAAATAACATTAAAAAATCAGTGGGAAAAATTAAAATGATCCCATGGGTTGGCTCGTGGTGGGCTTTGGGCAGAGGTTTCAGAACCTCAGCTAGCCCATGGGTCGGTCTCGGTCGCATTTTGGCTAGGTATATTCTCAGGGGCCTCTTAGTATCTAAACTTGGATCTTTCTTGATCATTCAAGATCAGGTTCGACAATTCGCAGCCACAATATCGAAGCTATCTTGCTTCTGCAAGAGCCTTCTCTGGCTAGCAAACATTTGATTTTCCAATCCTCCACCATCTTCTCATTGCTCTCTAAGCAGTTAGCCAACTCACAGCTTAAACGCAGGTGTTTTAAACCCTATACTTTCAGTCTCGCTCCGGTATACTCTGCTCAAAGGAAGAGGAAATGATGTGTTAGAGGCTTTGATAATCCTCCACGACTTTTGGAGATCAACATTGGCAATTTTGAGGGCTTGCTTGGCTGTCGGTGTGAGGAGAGGGAGGTCGATCTGATGATGCTTCATTTCTTTGAAAATGGCAAGAGGAGAACAATTTGTATTGTGTTCATTTTTACCATAGGACCAAAAGTCTCCAAGTAGTGAATACTATATTTTCTTACTAAAACCACTTGCAATAAGACTAGCCTTGTATCTTTCACTTTACGATTTGTTTGTATTTTATGATGTAAATCCACTTCAACCAAATCATTTGCATCCAATCTGAGGATATCCACAACGTCCCACTAGAGCCTCATGCATAGTTTGAACCCATCTATGATCAGAACTAGATTCAACAACATTTTTGGGGATCAAAGAGGTGGAAAGTGAAGTGATAAAGAATTTATAATTTTCACTAAGCTTTTAGTAACCAATGTATTTGTTAATCGAATATTCCCCCACATATCTATGTGATCGAATCTTCTTCAAAAATGATCAACACATTAGTAGCCACATCTTCTATGTTGTCATTGGCATCCTTATCTTGATCACTTTCAAGATTAGAATCTGAATCACCAATGATAGTGCAGGGACTTGGAACTTGTAGGGTTTGAATATGATCAAGATTTATCTCTCATTTTAGATATTGCATTAGAGTTCCTTACTGATATTTCTTGTTGTAATGTTTTTCGTGCTAATAAGCAGAAGAATACTTTTGCCCCTCTGTCTTTGCATCAATCTGGTTATAGTTACCCATAAAACTTATAGAATCATCACAAGCATCAAGGACAAGAACATCATGAATATTTCCTTCATCATTAATTCCATTCACCCCCCAGGAAAATGCTCTGGAAAGCAAGATTCATGATCAATAAAGGTGACATATTTAGTGATATGCATTATTTTGTCCTTAGGATGCAAGCATCTAAAACCTTTTCGTGTAGGAGAGTGTTTTAAAAATACCTTTGATTGCACGTGCATCTAATTTCTTTTCTTCAGGTGTGTAATCATGTAAATAACACCACACCTAAAGGTATTTGGAGGAAGAACAATGATTTACTCTCTAGCTAAATAATAGAAAAAGGAGTAGCCATGGTCAATCGTCTTGAGAGCTTCCTATTTATAAGGAAGGCACTAGTGAGAACAACCTCTTCCAAAAATCTATAAAGAAAGTTTCTTTAAAATAAAGTGCTCTGCTAATTTCAAGAAGGTAGTTCTTTCGTTTTGCTACATCATTATATATACAAGAGGTTTAATAAAAAGTTTCTTTAGTACTAAACAATTCTTGCATTTTGTTAAACAAATATTCCTGAAAGTTATCAAACCTGAAATATTTAATCATTTTTTTATATTGTGTCTCAATAAGATTGAAAAACTTTTTTATTACTCCACACCTATGAAGTAAATAAACAAACATGCTTCCGTATAATCATCAATAAATGTCATGGAGTACATGTATCTTAAAAGTATGAACATTAGAGGGATCCTGAATACAAGAGTGGATAAGCTCAAAGATATCACTTGTAGAAATAGAGTAAGATGCATGAGTGTGCTTTGCCTTGAAGGAAACATGTCAAACTACGTTCCCATAGCTCAAATCTTTAAATAATAAGGGAAACAACTACTTAAGATAACCAAATTGAGATGATCAAGACATTCCTTCCAGGATATAAGCAAACCTTGACAGTCCTTTTTATTTTTCCTTACTTGAATAGTAGTCGTTAATGCAATTGTGACTTTAATCGGTAGATGATACATAACTTAAAACTCTAAACCAATGCCAATTCTCCTCCCTGTCACCAAGGCTCGCAATATACAATGATCATAGGAAAAAAACAAGTTCATAGTTCAATTCTTTTGTTATCTTACTAAAAGAAAGGAGATTTAGAAGCATATCTGGAACATGACGTGCATTGTGAACATCGAATTTGTTAACAAGGGACATACTTCCAATCCCTGCTTATGTAACATGAGATCCATCAACAAGGGAAACATGATCCTTGCCCGATGCTAATTTATAAATGTTAAAGAGTTTTGGATCACCTGTCATGTGATCAGTGGCACCATTATATATTATCCATGTTTTTTTCGTAGGTATGAAAATCGTGATGACTCTTCTAAGCGACAACTGCATGAGCACTATTTGAAGTGCAAACTTCTTTAGAGGTTCTCTCTCGAGTATTTGTCATGCTTGGTAAGTATAAAATCCAAGAATCTTATCATGATCAGGCTGACTTTCTACATTTTTTTCTCCAATATCCACTTTGTCCTCCATTCAAGTTCTCTAATTTGCAGTGGAATCCCATAAATAGGCATCACCTTTAATGCATCAGTATAAGAATCTTTCACTTGTTGGCTTCAACTTCTCATAGAGCTAACTTCTCCGAATATTTCTCCTTTAATCATCTTTCTTACGAAAGAGTGTAAGTGATGAATGAGCGAAGTTGGAATCATTCTCTCAACTCCACTTGTTCTTTTCAACTCCTCAAATATATGGACAACATTAGCATTTTTGTCTCTTAGGTATTTTGTTGAATACCTTCGCTGCAACATTCTTTGTAGATCTCATATTTATTTGCTGAATAATCATGCTTTTAGGCCTTTCAATAGATAATTCGTGTGCATTTTCATTAACTAGCTTTGCACTTTGAGGCATTTTCTCAAAAACTTAAGTGCAACCAACACTTTTTATTCTTTGAGGCAATATTACAAAAACCTTGCGAGCACAAACTCACAACTACTTCTACTGCAAAACAAAGGGACAAAAAACACCCCCGCACAAAGGCTCAACCACACCATGGTTGCTGAACTTCACCAGGGAAAGTACCTGAAAACAACAAGAGAGCCCAAGTCAATCTTGGGATGCCAAAAACTACAGAACAAAATTAGACTGCAAAAAAACGCAACATTAGCAATTACCCACCAATATCGATTTTGTGCAAGGGCTTTAGGCAAGAGCTAAGGAACCCGATGTCAAACTTGAACAACTCTGAGAAACAAAGACTTCAATCCAGTGCCTTAACAAGGCTCCGATACCATGTATAAAAACAAGTACACAAAGAGAAAATATTTAACATGGAAACCCTCTACAACATAATGGAAAATCGTGAGGATAAATGTCCATGTTCTTCACAACAACTAGGGCTTTCTTCTTTCCTTCTTTCTTATATGTCTAAATCAAGTTGGGGTGAGTTACGAATATAGTTCACAAAGGGAGATAAACAGATCCTCACCCTTGATCCATTTACTTATAAAACAAGCAACTCAATAAGTTGATTATTTTTTAAGAGAAAGATGCTAATTTTTTTAGTTTGCATAGAACATAAATTGGTTGTTTGTTATGTCTTGATGGTCACTTTTCGGACATAAATTATATATTAATATCTTGTGTTTGTAACTAAACACAATAAATATTAGTACTGATTGTTTTATTAGAAATATCAACACACATGAGAAATATTATACTTGTTTATATTTGTCTAAAATAGATTCTAGTTTTAAATGTAACTCATTTATTCGCTTCTCGTGCATCAACCTATTATTGCACTGTCTTTAATCTTTGGAAGATGTTGCATTCATCGAACCATGTCAACTTACTTATATATCCGTATCCGATCCGTCACCGTATATGTTTTATACAGATTTTGACATATGTATCTGTATCCGTTTTAAAATGGATACGAATATGGATATCGTTTTGATATCTGCAAACATCATTATCCGTATGCATATATCTGTTTTCTCATATAAATATAATCATGGATTTAATTTAAACCATGTATAACATTATTCTATACCTTCTTTTACCATATTTTTATACTTTTTATGATACAAACACATTTAGTAAATTTATATCATGTGTTTTCCATCCAATTCGTATGTTTTCCATCCAATTCGTATATATTTAAGTTGATTCTATAGAATATTTCTACCATGACTCGTATGCGATCGGGAACTTTTTTTTATAAAATAATTACTGATTTAAACTTAATTAATTAAATAGGCATGCAAATAGAAAATTTAGAATTGTAGGTACAAATCGGCACTTGAGGTGCCGATTTGGGAGGAAAGCCCACATCGGCACCTCAAGTGCCGATTTGAGTCTTTGCACTTCTCGCCCATTTTGCATTTCTATCCTATTTCAAAAGTTATTAATATAAATGATCCATCCATTTATACTATTAAAAGGTTCTATGTTTTAATGTATCATTTTACTTAATACATTGATTTTCATAATCCTTATACAAAAATTAATTAGTTCTTAATTTCATGATTATGATAAATATAATTAAAAATTTCACAAGTTTAGAAATATAATTAAAAATACAATTAATATAGATTTACCATTTCATGGATATATATATATATATATCTGCTTTGACACATACTGATGATACTATGGATGAAAATGGATATGGATATATTCGAATATCCGCTTGCCTTATTCGAAAAATTATCGGAAACAGATATCCGTGTCTGAATATTAATCGAATACGGATCGAATATGAATATGGATTATAAAAATTTTCCGGATACGGATACAAATATAGTAATGGCTTGAATATCCAGATCCGAATATCCGAATACATCATTTAATATTGTTTTATATATTAGTTAATATAATATAAGCTACAACCCCATGTTATTACAATAGTATTATATATTATGGATACGGAAATATGCATATCCGATCCGTATACGATCCGTTTTCATCTCTAGATGCTAATGGTAATTAAGGAAACAGATTTTAGTTTTTTTACGGATATTGATAAGAATATGATTAAAGTTTTCTTTATTTAGGATATGGATATGTACACAATTATACAACTTTTTTGGATATATGGATATACTTAAATATGTTCAAGAGTTGCATATAATATAGCGAGAAATCAATATTTGGTAATTAAGGAAACTAATTCCACTTGTTGTAATTGTGAAATTAGGAACTATATAATACCTAAACTCAAAATTTTTAATTATATTTATCATGATCGTGAAATTAAGAACTAATTAATTTTTGTATAAGGATTATGAAAATCAATGTATTAATTAAAAGAGTACATTAAAACATATAACCTTTTAATAGTATAAATGGAAGGATCACTTATATTAATAAATTTTGAAATAGGATAAAAATGTAAAATGGGTATGAAGTGCAAACATCCAAATCGGCACTTGAGGTGCCGATTTGGGCTTTACTCCATACCTATAATGTTAAATTTTCCATTTGCATGCCTATTTAATTAATTAAGTTTAGATTGGTAATTATTTTTAAAAAAGTCCCTGCGATCGGTATATGTTTTATATCCGTATCTTATTTTAAAGATGTGATAAGATAATTTTAATATCGGTATCTACATCCATATTCGCATACAGAAACTGACAAGGATACCATAATATCTATATATGTATCCCTATTCGTCCATTTACATCCCTAATGTCAACTATGATCTTCGGCTCTTCATTTAGATAGTGCTTTCCAGATTCCGACCAAGTGGTATTTGAGCTCTACAGTAATAAGAGAGCACACTTTTTATAATCAAACCTCGCAAATATTCTAAATACTAATTTATATAAAAAGAAGCAATTAAAACTAAATGATGTAAGTTGAAATAAATAATTGAAACTTGTTCATACCAACGTTATTAAAATCACGTGGAGTGCTAACCATTTAAATTCAATTACCAATCGTTCGTTAAAAAATTCAAAAACGTTTGGTCTGAACAAAGTGAACTGAATATGAATTTGACTTGTACATTCAATTATCAAATTATTTGAATTTAAATTATCATGAATTCATTTGAAAATGATTTGATTGGACTATGTCCACAGTTACATTTATATTTATTCATATATACTTATATCCATATAATTAAATATATACATACATAATAAAATATTATTAGTTAAATATTAAATATCAATTTTTAATAAAAAATAAAAAGAAAAATATTAACTGATAAATTAGTAGGAAAGAACATATGTTTAAGATCTTTAGCCTATTCACATACCATACTTATTTCCATGTTCTTTCATTCCCAATCCCACCCTTTACCTTCCTCTTGTCATTCTTTACTAAAGACTATCAATCTTATGAAAGTTGGAGGTGGTCCCTCTCCTTGCATGTAAAAATGATAGCCGACCTATGATGCCGAGTTCCTCCTTAACATTCGTCGTGGTATGTTGCCTATTACAATATCCTTCCTTTGTTTTCTCGGTGTATTAATAATTCCTACATGACAGCCCATGACGGTTAATATCATTGTCAAGATGACACTACGAGATCTTTTCACCATCATGTAGTTTGTTTCTTTCTATAACAAACATCATGTTCAATTCATGACATAAGTTTTTGATATCTATGATCATCACGATGCATGGTGTAGCTTTATTATGCTCTCTTATTTGTTGTTATTTCTATTTTCTAAATAATAAGATTAGTTTGTATTACTTTTCTATATGAGCTTGGACTTGTCTTGCTTTAACATGCAACGATAATAATAATGTGTTCATTTGTTATCAAAAATATTCTATTTGTTACAAAAACCTTATATATATATAACGAAAAAAGAACATTTTAAATTGCAACACACATGCATTAATCGTAAAAATTAGGTACATTTATGCATTATATACTAGTTGTTGAATATTATCCTTAATCAGAGAGTTTTTTTAACTTTGTTATTTATATTAAAAAATTAAATTTAGTATAAAAGATTCATAATGCTAACATTACTTGTATAAAATAATGTATATAAACTTTAAAATATTAGTTAAAATTTCAAATATAAAATAAAACAAATTCAACTTGAAAATGAATTGAATTTAACTTCACGTCTACGAATTCATTAAAATTCAATTCAAATTCAGATTTGAAACTTTTAAAATGAATTAAATTTGAATCTCAATGGATTTGAGGATATTTAATTTGATTATCACCCCTGACCATGAGTATATGGTTGCTCGTTGCTATAATCGAAATTTTAACTAATATGATTAAAATACGTCTTTATGTAGCAATGTAGATATAAAATAACTAAATAAAGTTGTAGTTTTTTTTTTCAATTTATAGGGAATTCCAAGGTCAAACTCAGAAGGAAATTATAAACTAAGACATATATAAGTGGGTAATTAAGTGGTGAAGTCGAATGTCTTTATGGTTTTATTTTTTCTATTTATTAAAAGGAAAATAATATTATTTTAAAAATCAAGGACACAGAATATAAAACAATGAGCTAAGGGAAATCCACGTACAAATAGACAAAATAAAATGGGACGAAAGTAATTTTTTGCTTTTAAAACAAAAAAATAGTTTAGAGAATTTTGAGGATATTGGAACAAATACAAATAATTTAAAAGGGGAACTTATCGATAACACACAGTTTTCAGTAGAACATTGGTTATGAGACACCTGAAAATATCAAATAAAGTGGAAATTCAAAGTAGGTATATTCTGAAGTAACTAACTTATAGATCTACATAAAGCACATTTTTTTATATCTTTAAGAATATTTCTGATTTTTACAGTGGTCTTCAAATCTTTTAGTTTATTTATGAGATTAAAGATGCAAAATGAAATAGTTGAAAGTTTTTTGGGTAGATTTTAAAATAATGCAAACAAAGGACCAATTTTTTGTATTTTCAGATATGTTTGCTTTTTAACGTAATTAGTAGATAGAATTACATTTATTATATTTTTAACTTTAGAAAACAAGAAACATGAATAGTTATGCAAAATTTAATTATGGTGTGTGTGTATGGCAATGTGAAGAATGCATGGTAATAAAATAGGTTGGGTATGTTATGAATATACCTAATTTGAATCAATTAGTGATTATCCCAAATAACTCATTTTTGGAGCATATAAACAAATTATTAGAAACCAAATCATGCCATTAAAAATCTTCAAACTTTGAAGACAAATCTATGATAAAAATCCCATCCCAAAATTCAAAGTATAAAGGAGTTAAAATGCAAAAATGGATACATGGATGAAAATGAAAATAAAATCAAAGATACACAATGTACTTATAGAGTTACTTAAAGTCCTTGGGGTGTCCTTGCAAATAAACATCTGATTCACCTCTGATTCAGATGCATGCTTAAGATTAGATTTGCTCGATCGATCCCAAACGTCCAATAAGGATGTATGGCGCACACCTATGCCTAGTATTCTTGGCCATCAATAGATGCTCTGTTCTTGAGGGTTTGAGGAGCTTGATGAAATCACGTTTCATGAACTGAGAGTCGAAAAATAAGTTATCAATATAGTAAAATGCCCACATTTGTAAATTTATTAAGCATTATTAACATTCATGCATATGTGCAAAAAATAAACATTATTTATCCTGTAAAAACAATTAAAAATATGAAAAGAGCAAATATGAGAGAGTACATATGTATCTGATACACAACCAGAAAGCTATTATTTATGTACAAAAATAAATATTTTGAGTTAAGTTATTTTTGTTTTTGTAAATATATCATGTAAGTTAACCAACTACTGAAGAATCAAACCAACTACGGAAGAATCAAAATCTAAAAAAAAGAAAAGAAAAATACAAATGCAGAATAGTTGTTACATACATATATACGTATGTTTATTTTAGTTATCAATTAACATTTTAAAAATAAAAAATACAGAATATATTGTAAGTATTATATTAATATAATATTGTAATATGTACATAGTATATTAAAAAATAAAATAAATATACATAAACCAAAAAATTTTGGTAGATGTTTCATAGGTATAAAACACCTATATTTTTCAGTTGATTATCTTTATATAGATTACCTCTTTTGATTTCACTTTCTTCATGAATTTGTAGATCTCTTAGAGATATACTTCTATTTTTTACTTTTTTTATATGAGACCATTTATTATTTGTATTTATTTTTCTTTTTTATCACTTTTGGGATTTTCTTTGTTGGACACATAGTTAAAGAGCTAATTCTCTAACGCCACTTGACAATACACAATGCACTTCCTTTACAACTTAGTTGACCTTCCAGTTGGTCGATCTAAGATGTGATCCACCCCTCCTTCCCATTCGTCAACTCCTATCATGCAAGTTCCATGTTATCCTTCCTTGTTGACCCCCAGGTCAATTACACCTCATTCGAAGCCCCCGTCTTCTGCAATGATCCTAATCTTGGTCCATCGCCCCTCTTACCTTCCAAGAATCACTTTCATCCTTTCCTCTCACCCTTATGTCTCATCAGCCATCGTACAATCGTCATTAGAACCCGTAAACTATCATAACCAAATAGAAGATACCTAATTATTAGAGAATGTCTATATACTCCAGATGGTAGAAAGAGTTTATTATATTTTATCTAAACTAGTTGAACATGGATATTCTTTTATATTTTATAAAAGTATCATAATTTATTGTAGTAAATTCATTACATATGGTTTTCAAACATAAGGTGTGCTCTTTGAATTAGACATGAATGAATAAGTCATTAATGTTAAACAACTAATGATAAAATCTCTTAAAGATCAAGGGAGGATGTAGATCTTTTGGCAATGGTCTGGCATCAAAGACGAGGACATGTGTCTGCTAGTAGGATCAACAGACTAGTAAAAGATAGACCTTTAGATTTTATGAAAATCTAATATTACCAACTTGTGAGCATTATATTCGAGGTAAAATGTCATGGGCATCCTTCTCCAAGAAAGGTGTAAGATGTGAAGGTATACTTGACCTCATACATACCGATGTGTGTGGTCCATTTAGTACTGGAACATGTAATGGACATCAATATTATATGACCTTATTTTATGATCATTCGTGGTACGATATATTCCTATTATATCATAAGTTTGAAACCTTTGAAAAAGTTAAATGATTTCATGGCTTCGGTTGAGAACCAAATAGGGGGAGTCAAATAAATTCCATCTAACCAAGTTGTGAATACCTTTGAGATGAATTTAAAGAATATCTAAAGAGAGATGAATAATTTTCAACCTTACTCCTCCAAGTACATCTCAACTCAATAGAGTTATAGAGAGATGCAAAAGAACCTTGTTGTACATGATGAGATCAATGATGCATAAAGCACAATTACCTCTTAGTTTTAGGGGACATAATGCAAAGACTTTGGCCTATGTTAAGTAGAAGATTCCAAGTAAGTCAGTTTCCAAAATCCCTTATGAGCTTTGTTTTGGAACTAAGCCAAGTGTAGATACTTAAGAATTAGGATTGTTTAGTTCATACTGAAATATCGATGCAAGCAAGCTGGAATCTCGTACTCGAGAGTACAACTTCATGGGTATTTAAAGAAGGTATTAGAAACCTACTTTATAATCATGAGAGTAGAAAAGTATTTATCTTTAGAGATGTACAATTTCTAAAGGATGATTTCTTTGAGTCAAGATAATAATGAAAAAAATAACTCACAGAATCTAATGAGACTGATGAAATTCCAGTACGAACAAATGAAGAGCTAATAGAAGATGACACACCTATACCTATTAGAAGGAGTTAAAGGATAGTAAGACCAATCATGAAGCATGTTTTCATGTATCAGACAAGTCTAATGATGATCTGATTTCACATGATAAAGCATTATATGGTCATGACATGTATAGATAGATACTATCAATGAATTTTGAAGTATACTCCATGCACAAGAATGGTGTATGGATCCTTGAAAATCCACTTAAGGGATTAAACCCATCAGGTGTAAATGGATTTCCAAAAGAAAGAGGGGGCTTGATGGGATGGTAGAGACATCTAAGACACAACTTGTAGCTAAAGGCTACATATAGAGAAGGCATTGATTATAATGACACACACTCTCTTGTTTCCATGCTCAAATCAACCCGAATATTGCTAGCTATAGATGCACAACTTGACTATGACATCTGGCAGATGGACATCAAAATTGCATCCCACAATGGATATCTAGATAAGGATATCTATATGGAACAACCCTAGGGCTTCATTAGAAAAGATGGAAAGGTGTGCAAGATGAAAAGGTCCATTTATAGCCTCAAGCAAGATTCTTGTAGCTAGAACATCTAATTCAATGTACCATAAGTAATTATGATTCGATGAAAAATAAATATGACAACACATACTATTTATGGATCCTAACCATAGAGACTCGGGTAGATTAACCATGTCGATAAAGAAACAAGCAAAGAAAATAAAAGAACATTCAAAATAGTTTCTCATGTACATAACACATGTAAATAGTATGCGCAAACTTCACACAACTATAATAAACTCATATCAAAAAATCCATTCAGCATGAACTCAATTGCATCATGTAGATAAAAATAAATAAATCAGTAATTTTTTTAAAAAAATTAATATTATAAATAACTAGGGAGAAACCTCAAACCTTGATTATATAAAGTCCACCTTCCCAAGCCCATACCTATTTGTAGAAAAATACAAATTGATAGATGAATATGTGATTCATCACTCTGATTAGCTGAAAATAGAGTTCCGTCTTGAGTAATCAGATGCATTCATGTGTTTATAACTCATAATTAGCAATCATGAACTTGCAAATAATTTGCACATATTAATATTTCTAACTGTATTCATATTTACATGTATATATTCACATAACTTCATCCATTTTTAATTAATTCACACTAACTTCTAATTATATAAAACTAGCTCCATGTGTACATATCATTATATTAACCAATGAAAACTCATAAAAAATACTAACTTGTATATTTGTGAATTAAACCCAAACCCTAATTTGAAACAGAAATGCGATAAATGGTGAACTCACTTTTGAATTATTGAGCACTTAATTATCTACAAATCAAGACCAAATCCAAAAAATTGGATTTTGTTTGTGAAATTGGATTTTGGGACCAAATTGTAGAACATAGTTATTGATTTTTGACTTAATATTTCGTATACATATTTTAATCTTTATGATTTATTTGATCTCATATTTTAACTAATTACATAAAAATGTAAATCCAAACAAATAAAAAAACTAAGAAAAAGAGAGATTCTAACTTGTGCATTTTGAACTATTCATCTATAAATATTCCACTTCCATATTTTATTCCTAATCATTTTTGGCCCATAAAAATCTAAAAAAATAGCATTCATGATCATTACACCATCATGTATTATTTTTATTTTTTGCATTTATATATTTTGCATCGAAAATCAAATAAAAATACAAAATATAAAAAATTGATATTTTATATATCAACAAAATTTTGATTCCATTTGCATTTCATTCCTTGAATATTGTAGAATGCATTTAGGTCAACATTTTTTATTTTGAACACTTTTTATTGGAGGCCATTTGTTATTTTAAATCTAATTTCTGCATTGGTCAACAATCATGTTCAATCGTCAAATTCGCATGGTACCTCCTCATTCACCAACCTCATGCATCCGTCAAACCTGCCTTCCCCTCAGTCAACCTCTCTTGTCTTTTGGTACCACCTTTCGTGATCGTTGAATCAAGTTCGATCCAACGACCATAAGCAAAAGCCTCCTTTGACCCAGACACATCCATCAAGTTCGATCCAACGGCCATAAACACAAGAGGAGTCTATTCCATTCACGTATCTCACCGAAGCATCCTAGAACACTCCGGCGATCTTCATTGCCTAAGCATTTTATGTGTAGAGCCTCATTGTTACACACTCATAAATCATGGTGATGTATTGAGCATTCTATTAACCCTTAGAAAAAGAATCGAACCTAACTTTCATGGATCCAATTAGTCGAGCTTTTGCTGGACATTAGGAGCTACAGGTATCGTTGTTCTGAGATTGTTTCCTTTATAGTTTAGATGAACGTCATGCTGCAATAACCACATTTCAATTAAAAAAATCAAGGATTTTCGAGGTTTATTCGATGAGAGTTGCAGCTTGTAGTTGAGTGGCCGGAACCACAACCTGACTTCTTCACATGACAAAGAGAGCTCTCTAGAGCTTTCGATGGATGGAACCGATTGCGAGAAACTTCAGGAGGAGGCAGAGGAAGGTCGTTTGGAACCACGGTTCTGCTTCTACGTCGCCGTAGTAGCTGATGGGGGGAAGAAGCCCACGTGTGAAACATGTTCTAATCGACAGAGAGGATCCTCGGTTGTGGTCTTGTGCATGTTGTGATCGCGTAAGCTGCTCGATCGTAATCGAGCGGTTCACACAATTTTGCACAGTACGGATCCACAAAAAGTGCAAAATCGTGCGAATCACTCGATCAAGATCGAGCAGCGCACACGCCTACGCAGACTCTTCGGTTCCTCAATGCATCGAAAGAGGCCCCCCTAGCGACACTCATAAAGTTTAGGGTTATTTACCCGACAGACCTTATAATCTTTTGAAATTACCTCTACGATCTTTGAAACATCGATATTCCTACCTAAACCTCGTAATCTTGCTCCGTCTTACCCAACAGACCCTGCCGTCTTCTTTAACTTTATTGGAGTTAAAAACTTGAGTTAAGCTTAGGTTAATCAAACCAACCAAAACCAAATCTTCATTCTCCTTCTCTCCTTCCATCCTCCTCCTTCATCCTCTTCTTCAACCCATCAGATGGGAAGCTGCAAAAGACGGCGGAGGCAGCTGGGTTCGAGGCGGAGGGCTGCCCAAGATGGGGGTGGGGGTGGGGTTCCGAGCAGGAGCTCGAGGGTCGGGGGTTAGGGGGGAGGCTTCGAGGAGGGAGAGGGACTGGAGGGAGGACAGCTTCTCCAGGTAGAGGGAGGAGAGTCGGCCGGCTCTAGGGAATCAAACCACTATCCATGTTATGCCTTGACCAGGATCCGAAGTTGGGTCGACCATGTGCATCTTCAAACCGAATCTCAGCTTCGAATCCACCCGTTGCAGCGGAAGGATCGATTTTGGGAATCTCTCCTCTTCTCGCAGAAGAAGCCCTTGAGGGGGTCCTCCCCTTTCTGGAAGTTTCTCCTATCATTGCAGTGGTATGTGGGTCGCAGTTGGTGCTCCCTCGGAACATTCTCGACCTCCTCTCTAGCAATGGAAGACTCGGAGATGGGATTTGGTTGGTCCGCAGTTGGTGCACCCTCGTTTTCCTTTAGTTCCTCCAACTTGGGTCAGTTGCATGGGAAGTCGATCAAGGGACATAGGAAGAGGAAGGACAAATCTAGCTGAAGAGCCTACCTTGCAGTCATGTGTTGTACTGCTGGTGGAAGAGAGTACATCTTCGAGCGAGGGTTCGAGCTGGAGCTCGGCGGGCTTCGAGCATGAGCTCTGGAGGAGGGGGGCTCGATCAAGGGCGGAAAAAATCCCTTCTAATGGGCGCGGGGGTCCGGCGAGGCCGACCTCGTTTGGAGGGTGAGCAAGGGGGGCTCGAGCGAGGGCGGCAGAGGAAGCAACGAAGGTCGGAGAGTAGGAGAGCGAGTGAGACGGATGTTGAGGAGTTGGGTGGTTGCTGGGAGTGGCAGTCAATGTAAATTTGATAAATAAAATGGGTATAATGTAAAGGCACATAACGGAATCTGGTTATTTTTAACGGGCAAATGGATGGGGGTTAACCACAGGGTCTGTGGGATAAGAGTTAGCAAGATTACGGGGTCTAGGGAGGAATATCGATGTTTCAAAGGTCGTAGAGGTAATTTCAAAAGATTATAGGGTCTGCCGAGTAAAAATCCCTAAAGTTTACTACATTATTTTTTAATAGTTGCACTTAGGTCCTTGTAGGACCTTTTTTTGAGCTTTTTATATTTTTTGGGGATAATTACACCCATAACCCTGAGTAATTCCTCAATCTCAATCATAACCCTGCATAATCGCGAATTACATGGGAAACTCTGAATAGTTACTCCGTCTCACACCCATAACCCTCCGTTAGTTTGATACGTTAACTCAAGCATATGAGTGAGTTAATCTAACTAATCTATGATCTAACGGCTAGGATTAGCTAAAATGAAAAAAAGAAAAAGAATAAATAAATAAACGGCGGAAGATTCGTCGAGCCGGTGCTGGAGGCTTCGTTGGAGCTCTCTGGCGAGAACTTCATCGGAGCTCACGGACACTGGAGGTTGGGGGCTCTGAGCCTGACCATCGGCGAGTCAGCGCAGGGGAAGGGGAGGTTCCCAGGTGGCATGCGCGGGGGGTGGGAGGTGTTCCCAGGCGGCGCGCGGGGGGAGGGGTTCCCAGGAGGCGAGTCGGCGCGGGGGGAGGGGAGGTTCCCAGCTGGTGTGCGCGGGGGGTGGGAGGGGTTCCCAGGCGGCGCGCGGGTGGAGGGGTTCCCTGGCGGCGAGTCGGCGCGGGGGGAGGAGGGGTTCCCAGGCGGCGCGCGGGAGGAGGGGTTCCCTGGCGGCGATTCGACGTGGGGGGAGGGGAGGTTCCCAGCTGGTGTGCGCGGGGGATGGGAGGGGTTCCCAGGCGGCGCGCGGGGGGGGGAGGGGTTCCCAGGCGGCGCACGCAGGGGGTGGGAGAGGTTCCTAGGCGGATAGCTCGAGCGGAGAAGAGGAGAGATGCTGATTGCCAGATCGTTCTCGATTGTAATCATGTTCCTCTCGGCATCTTCCGTCGTGAATGGCGCCGCTTCTCCTCGAAGCAGACGACGAGCTCCTCCTCGCAGGATCTCACCCTTATGATACGTCCAACTGCGACACGCTCCAGCTTGACAATGGCCTCGCTCTCACCCCTCAGATGGCGAGTCAGCGCGCGGGGGTGGAGTTCCCAGGCGGGGGGGGGGGGGGGGGGGGGGAGGAGGGTTCCAGGCCGTGAGCCGCCTGGGCTTGCAGGAGCGGGAGAGTTCTAGGCCGCGCGTCGGGAGGCTGCAGGAGCGAGAGAATTTCAAGCCGTGCGCCAGGGTGGTGGTGGACGGAGAGGAAGGGGGAGGAGGAAGTGGTCGACAGGGAGGAGGAAAGGGTGAAGAAGGTTGGGGCTCGGGCGAGCGGGAGGAGGGTCGGGGCTCCGGCGGACGGGGGTTGGAGCTCCGACGGGTGTGGGCCTTCCAGGCTTACAGGGGCATCAATTTATAAATATAAAAAGTCCTGAGGGGCAAAATTGTCCACATCTAACCTTTTCCATATGAGTTAACGGAAATTCGAAACGGAAGTTGACACAGGGTCATGTCGTGTAAAGGTTAAGCATTACTCAGGGTTCCTCATGTAATTCGCGATTATGCAGGGTTATGATTGAGATTGAGGAATTACTCAGAGTTATGGGTGTAATTATACCTATTTTTTTGTTGCATTTCAGCCTCTAAACTTTAAGTTCGTTATCTGGACCCTTAGACTTTACACTTTTGCTAGGTGAATGTGTAGGAGTTTGTACTAAATACTCTGGCATGTTTAGATAATTTTTTATTGTTATTAAAGCCGCATGCTTAGATATACTGTATCAATAAATTGCTAAATATTCAATCAGGTTGGATTTAGTTGTGATCATTGCCTACGAGTAGGTATCTAAGGTACCTTCACAAACACACCACGTTTCATAAAAATTTGCTAAGGGCTGTTTCTTGTATAAATTATTATATATATATATATATATATCCTTTTTATTATCATAGCCCATTATACATATAAATTCTATAATAAAACATATAGTCCATAATTAGAGAAGGAAGTCTACTTCAGGATGTAGGTACCTACTTCATGTCCACTTTTGGCAAATTATTTTTATTTTTTTAAAATATTACTATAAATTTTCATCACTATATTTCTCTAATATGTCATTCCAATTTCATCGAAAACAGAGACTTGTATGCCCTCCATCTAGAACAGATAATTTTAACAATCTTAAAATTGTTGTAATCAACCTCTTCTGGATGGAGGGCGTAAAAGTCTCTATTTCTAGTGAAATTTGAATGACATATTAGAAGGATAGTTATAAAAATCCATGGTGGTAGTTTCTAAAAATAAAAAAATTTACATAAAGTGGGCATAAAGTAGGTAAGATTACCTACTGCACTACTGCATGAAGTAAGCTCCCTTTCCTCGTATACTTAAATTTATAAGCATATTTTATGTTAGTAAAGTTACTATTGTTTAGCGTTTTCCAAACCAAATTCCAAAAATGTGCAAATTATTATGAAAGATCCCAAAAAAAAACTCTAAATGTTCTTTAAAATTTAGGAAATATAGATTTTTTATATCTAGCACGACGTATAAAAAACTCAAAAAAATTAAAACCTAGATTTTAAAAACTTCAAAACATTGAAAACTTAAAACATTAAATAACAATATTTAATATTTATAAAAATTACAAAAATACATTAAAATATAAAATGTAAAAAGAAACTTTATTGTATATTTTTTGTATATTTTTATTTAATTTTTCAAAATTAAAAATCTAGCTTTTATGTATATATTTTAACTTATTTTAAAATTGAATATGTATATTCAAAAATAAATTAAAAAAGGGGAAAACGAAAAGAAAATACATTTTATAAAATATAAAAATATAAGGCTAAAATTCTCAAAAAATGTAAAATACATTTACCTTGTAAAAATACTCGAAACACTAATATGTAATAATAACAAAACACAAAGTATCTTGTTGTCTATATTGTCTCCTAATTGAGATTTTGCCTCCTCGAGATCAACCTTTGACTTCCACCAATTAAATACAAGAAAATAATTTTTTTGAGACATAATCTGGCATTGCTACAAATGAATTAGTCAGAAGTGAGAAAAATATATCAGTGGAAAGAAAAAGAAGAAGAAGAAGTTGTGTCTTTCTCTTAGAAATGGAAGTGAAGTACCCTCATAGCAGATTTGACGTTCATCAAGGAAGAAAGCTGATATCTCGTAATCTTACAGAGAAGCACTTTTACTTGTACTCTTAAATTAATGAAGGGTGAGTTGCATCTAAGTAGTTGTTATGTATCTATAACACATGATTTAGACAAGATCATCTGCAACAAATGAACCCAAAAGGTTTTGAATGCAATATTACTTTCACTTGCTAATTATTGAAGCAAGCAAGCAAATAACATCATACCTAGTTTCTAAACAAGTGAATAATAATACCAACTACTGCATCGATACGGTAGCATCACTTAGGGTTCGTTTGGTTGCAGGGTTGGGCATGGTTGGGTTGGGTTGGGATATCCCTGTGAATAGTAAAATGTGAGGAGGATTGGGAGGGTTGGAAGGAGGAGTACCTCGGGGTACCCCAACCCAACCCTGCCCAACCCTTCAACCAAACGAACCCTTAGGGTCCGTTTGGTTACTACGTTACCCTAGAGTAACCTGGTTTACCCCCTGCATTCCTTAGTCATTCCTGGGTTGGAATTCCAGCAAAATCAATGTGACATCACATCACATTACTTATTCCAACCTTCTACCAACCCGCATAATCATCCAAACAGTTACTATTCATAGGAGGTTACCTCAAATCAATAACCAAACGAGCCCTTAGATATATTGAAATGTTACCCTTGCATTGTTATCATTTTGCATTCTTTGAACTTTCTTTGTTCCTTTTCTTGTAAGGAAATTCATATTTCGATATCATTCGAAATTTTGATATTTTTAAAAATAAAAAATTTATAGAACAATAAAAATAACTATAAAATAAAAAATATAAATCTCTGAAAGATGTTTTCCTGCGAATAATTGTCTAGCAGTCGTAGTTCGAAGTTTGCCTCTTCACGTTCGGCACTCAATTTCCCTATACAAGCTTATATAAAAAAAGTCACATCTTATTTGATTAGAAATTAATTGGGTGACAATGAAAACAATTCTAATTCTTAGCAACCCAGTTCTCGGTTATCAAACATGTATAATCATGTTGGAAGCATTTATATTGAGTAAGTACTACTTATGGAACATCACATCTCTCATGTATTCTTAACCAAGTTTTTTTACATTAATAGATGTACTCTAGCTTCTCGATGGAAAATGGTTGGAATGTAAGTCCATTGTTCATGAGTTACATGTTTGAGTGTCTTAGCACTATGTTGCATTGATTTGAAATAAGATTATAGTGGAATTAAGGTCATGACGCTACAAACTGTATACTTAACAACTCCTTGATTGTGCATGGGTTCAAGAGACATCATGAGAGATTAATAATGTGATTCTGTATGGCATGAGACCACTTCATAAGATTGAGAGATCTAATGGTGGAGAGAGAACAAATGCCACTAAGATGCTAGATATTTCTGGTACATTACTGACCCTCATGGAAAAAAATATGCTAGAGTATATTTGATGATCGACCAAGATAAGAATCGGTAGAAAACAATAGTGTGGAAGCGTATCAGAAATAAAGAATAAATAACATAGAAAAAAATGTTGGGATTTCACACGGAACCCTGCTCCATAAGGAGAGGGATGAAATCATGATAGAATGCCTCTCAAGGGTTGATTCTTCTATTCATTTTCTCTCAATTTGTACAATGAGTGTGGGGTTGTTGTATATGCCCTCAGAGACAGACTAAAGTCTTACTAACAATAGATGTGTGACTAAACCTATGGATGTAGTAATTGGACCCTATAGTGATCCAATTACCCATCTATATATGTGATGCATGCTCTAACACTCCCCCCCCTCCCCCCCAACACACACACACACCACCACCACCCCAAGATAAAGTAAGCAAGGCTTGGTTTGGGCAAATAGAAAGAAATTGCTCACTCACAATACAAGACACTAAAGATAATATCAACTCGACGTGTACTCTACTGACTGCCTACTAAGAGCGTTGCTTCTCACATAGTGCTAGGAACTAAAGGGCTGGAGTGCGAAGTAACTATGTCTCCTCGTCGGAGAACATGTACTCCGTATTGTGTCTGTCAGAGTCACTGAAATCAGAATGAGTGCCCATCTCTGGAGGGACAAACTGGCGGAGTCCACCGTCACTGGAGAATGGAGTCTGAAAATCTCCTCGTCGGAGAATAAGATCTCTATTCTGGAGTGCCTATGAATCCACATAAAATATAAACCCACAATGGTTCAAAGAATGGAGTCTCTAATCTGGAGTCCCTATGGATCAAATGAAAACCCTGACCCGATCAGATCAAGTATGGAGACCTCTCAAACAATGAACGCACACATGTGTACCTTTTTTTAACTGTAGGAATACCTTCTCTCCCCTGCTTTTTTTAATTGCAGCCATGGAAGGTTATATCGTGATATATCATCGATATATCAGTATCGACAGGTGACCGATATATCGCGTCGATATATCAGTATCGACAGGTCACCGATATATCGTCAATATGGTCGATATTTGACTTTTCAAGTTCATTTTATTAACAATTTCGATTCTACTAGACATAGAACCGATATCATACCGATATGGATATGGTCATCGTTGACTGTAGCTCCCCCTTTGTTTCGAATACAAAGGCAAATGGGAACCCTTCTTTCATCGAATGACACGAACTCGTCGAAGGATACCTCCAAGCCTCAATACTGCCAGGATTCCCAATTGGAAACCCATCTCATATGTGATGCCACCTAGAAATGGAAGGGGTTGAAGGGGGGAGAACTTCGGGGGCTTACTTCGAAGTACAAATGTTTTGGATATTACCACGTGCATTCTTGCTCGGTGGAGCGATTGCCACTGTCCGGAGGAGTTCTCGCACGCATGGATGCTTGAAGGTTGTTGCTCTGGTTCCGCCAACTGGAGCTTGGAGAGGCGATGGAGGAGGGCGGCGATGGAGAGGTTCGCTTGCAGGTGGGTGCACCGCCAGGGTGATCAATCGGCTTTGGCTCCTTCACCTAGAGATGAAGATATCATTGACCAGGGTTTTAAAACTGGTCGGTTGTTTGGATAGGGAATCGATTCGGACTTGATCGGTTCAACCGATTTTATGTAATTAATTTTAAAAAGAAGAAGAAGAAACACGGGATCAAATTGGTGGTCGGATCGGATTGATCCGACTGGTCAGGACAGGTTGATCCAGATTGACTTGCATCTAGGTGTTCTCTTTCACCTCTTGATCGAGAAGGGGAAAAGATGTCTCAGAAAAGAGTTCGACAGAGATTCATATCTATCTCTAGGGGAGGCTGAGGTAAGTTCTTACTTTGAATCAAAGTTGATAGGTGAAAGGTCTTGATGCAATATAGGACAAAAGATTGAAGACTAGAAAGAGTTTGGCCTTGGAGTTTGATATAGCCTTTTGCTTTAAATAATGAGTTTTTGATTTGACCCGGAAAGAGACAACCTCTGACTCGCTCTATCTGTTCTAAGGCCGAGGAGTCTATTTAAACCTTATTTAATTTTCAATCATTTAGAACTGTGTATAGTTATTTGGATACACAGTTGGTAAATTTAAAAAAAATAAAGATTTAAATAAATATATAATAGGATTTTATCAATATTTCCCTTCTTATCTTTTGTAATACGAGTTATGCCCCTTTTCATTTTTGAGTGTCGGTTGTACTTTTAACTTTTGATAGTACCTTTCTAGAAGTACATAAATGATTATAATATTGTATTTAAAATATATTATATAGTTTTCCTCGAAAAATACAATCATGTTATTATATTGAAAGATTTCACCTTTTAAATTATTATTTCATTGATATATGCATGCATACTTACGTGTTTGTGTGTGTGTATCTAATTTTATCGATTCAAAAAATCAGATTTACTAGTCGAACTAGTAAATTAAGCTCGGTCCGATTGTTTCTGAGTCGATAGGAATGGTGATGTCATGATGTCATCAATGCTGGTCCAACTAATTTGGACCAATAGTCTGACTTGGTTGGAAACATTCTGTCTCGATTTTAAAACCTTGGTTAAAATTCCAGATCTATATTAAACAAAAGGAAGAAGATATAATCATGGTTTAAAAACCTGACCGGACCGGCCGGTCGGACCAGTTGGACTAGGAATCGACCCCAACACGATTGGTTCTGTCGGTTTCAAAAAAGGAATAAAATAAATAATCAAATCCGATCGATGGTCGGACCATGCAGGTTGACCCGGATGGACCCAACTTTGATGGTTTGGTAAATTTTCAAAAAAAAGATTTAAAGAATAATATGTTTTTTTATCATTAATGCCCCTTTTAACTTCTATAATATTAGTTATGCCCCTCTTTTTTGGAATATTAATTGTACTCCTATCTTCTTAGAGTAGTTTTCTAGAAGAAATTGTACATAAATGATTACAATATTGTATTCATATATAATGTTAGAAAACGTGTGTAGCTTTTGTAGAATTTTACTCAAAATAGACAACCATGCTATTTAATTAAAAGATTTGACATTTTAAATTATTATTTCATTGATATATACATACTTACTTTTGTATATGTATCTGATTTTATCCGTTCAAAAAACCAGCTCGACCGATCAAACTAGTAAATTAAGCCCGGTCCAATTTTTATGAGTCGATAAGAATGATGACATAGTGTTAACATCATCATCGGCCCAACTAGTTGGAACCAACGGTCCAACCTGATTGGACCAAACCGCAGATTGACCGAGTCAATGTCTGATTTAACTTTTAAAACCTTGTCGCTGACTTCAACATGGAGGTTCGTGTTGGAGCAACATGACGTCTCATGTGGGACAATGCCTAGAGATGAAGACAGCGGTGTGCATGTGGGGGCACTGTGGGGAGATGTCTAGAGCCACATGATCTCGAATTGGAAACTATGAGTTGCAGATCCTATCAAAGGTTCAGTGCAGGGGTGATCAGATCTTGCATGGAGTTGTGCTCAACTCGAAACGGAGAATGCCCCCAACTAGGGTTTTAGAACAACCCTCCATGAATCTTCCTTTCCAAAATTCCTACTACCCAAGAATTAGGGTTTAGAAACCATACAACTCAGGAATATGTTGATCAAAACTCGGAAATTTCATTCAAATACGGTGACGTTGTCTTGCAGATTTGAGGATTACAGAATACCCTAAACTCTTCTCAAACTTTAAGCACATCAATGAACAAATCTTCAAGAATAAATATTCAAGAAGGAACAACCAAAATCAGATATGTTCTAATAATCAAATCTCGAAGAAATCACGAAAGAAAGTAAATCCTCAAGATTTGAACCCGCTTGAATGCCATATAGAAAACGATAGTGCAGATGCGTATTAGAGATAAAGAATAAAGAACATGGAAATAACATCGGGATTTTACGCGGAGATCTATTCTGTGAGGAGCGGGATAAAAAAATCACGGGAGAAGGCCTCTCAAGGACCGATTCTTCTATTTGTTTTATCTCAACTAATACAATGGGTGTTAGGCATCATATATATCCCCACGGACAGACAGTAGTCCCACTAACATTAGATGTGGGATTAAACCTATGGATGTGGTAATTGGACACTGTAGGGATCCAATTACCCATCTATAAATGTGACGCGTACTTTAATAGTGATCGTTATCACAAGTATATATTGTGCCACATTCTCGAACTGTAGGATAATTACATTATTACATTATGACACCTAATGAGTGTAAGCCTTGCGGTAAGTATCCCAGGCTACAAGGAATCGTTCCCATGCTTCAAGGTGCACATGTGTAATTCTACATCTTCGTCTAAAACCTAAAAAGTACGGTCATACACAAATTCCTTGTTGTGATATGTTTGTTTACGTGATTCAGAAAACCAATGTAGATCACCATGTTTACACAAGATCGAGAAGTCTGCCACAACATTCATCGTTGGACATCCCTAAATGTGATGTGCGCACTAATGTTGCATTAAGGAGTCAATACACAACAAGAAGGAAGTCTAACCATTGGATGTGAAAATGCACACATGGAGTTGTAAAGAAGGCTTACAAAGTACAAACTAAAGAATAAAACCACGTGGTTGGAGATGAAGCTGTATGAAAAAAAAAACATCCAATGCTATATGGATCCAATCAAGAGTGTCTAAGCATAGAGCCAATGCTCAGTGCTAATCTTAGGCGTGTTATGCTTAGCCAGGTGATTTACCTCACTAATGAATGAATGGTGGACGAACATCGATATTAAATCATAGTCATGGTGTGGCTCTTAGAAAGGGTAACAACAGCGACTTGTAATTGTAAAACAAGTTATTAATTTTATATTACAAACCTAACAGGTGAAGTTTCAGCAAAATAAAATTTGGATCTGCGAAGCTGTTCTTGACATCAAAGTAAACAAAAAAAC
Organism: Ottelia alismoides; assembly: GCA_037367405.1. Lineage (NCBI taxonomy): Eukaryota > Viridiplantae > Streptophyta > Magnoliopsida > Alismatales > Hydrocharitaceae > Ottelia > Ottelia alismoides. The sequence goes on along the minus strand of JAZKJV010009625.1, from coordinate 656,955 downwards.
TTGAATGACAAAGAAAACCTCGACTATTCGAGAGAGCAAGAAACATATGCCCTTCTCTTTACTGTCTGACAGCAGATTCTATATGTAAAGATGCATTATTGCTTTACTATATTCCAGGAGACAAAATAGGTGTCTGCTGCAGCGGACTCGGCACTAGGCCTGTGGACCGTTCTACATCGAACAGTTCACACAAATTCATTCGATACAGACTCACAAAAAGAATGAATTCGTGTAAACCGCTCGATCGAGCGGTCTACAGACCTACCAAAGAGTCCACTGCAGGAGACCATCCATTCATTCCCTTGCAGGGAACCGCACGGGGCAAATTTTCAAGGGTGCGGGATAGCGGGCCACCCCTCGGCGCTCCTGCCAGTGCAGCAGAAGTCCTCCACGTGGCAGCATCCTGGGCTCCACTGGTGGGTCCCAGATGGGATCCCGTAACGCCTATTCACCAACGGCCGCGGGTTCTGGACGGGGCAGTGGAGGCAACCGCCTCTCCCGGTGCCGCCGCCGCCACCCATCCTCGTCGGCGGCCCGCCGTAGTGCGCGGTCTGAGGGCTCCCGTAGTGCAAGTACTGTTGGCGCCTCTGCTGGTGGAGGCGCTGCCCGCCGCCTCCGTCCGCCGCCATCTGCTGGAGGTTGGGGGAGCTGTGGGCCTTGTGCATCGCCTGCAACATGTTCGACGAAACGCTTCCTAGGTCAGGAGCCGCGATCTCGCCGTTGGCAGAACCCGGTGACGATTCCGGCGGCGCGAAGGTGAACACCGTCGCACCGCCGTGGTTATGGCTCTTCCTCGGTGAGAGGGGGATACCGTTGACGGCGTTGAGGTACCGATGATCCATGGAATTCACGCGGTCGAGACGGATACCACGGGCGACTTGGAAGAGATAGATTCGGAAAAGTGGCGCGCTGGTGGCGCTGCCGGAGGGGGTAGTCGAGGAGGAGGAGGAGGAGTATGCTGCTTCGAGCCGATCGTACTCCTCGACCATGTGGCGCACGTCATCGTCGGACTTGATAGTGACGAGGGCGTCGAGGTCCTCGGGCGCGAGCTGGTACTTGACGACGACATCAGAGTCGCACACCGCGGCAATCCTCTCGCGAAGCACTGCGGCAGTTACACACAATCCATTTCTTTAAGCATTTGTATATGCCAAGCTTAGAGGCAATGATTACGACGATGGTGTACCTGAGAAGGAGAGGGGACGAGGGGCGGTGACGACGCGCGTTTCGCCGCCGACGTACTTGAGGAGGCCGTCCGGTGGCCGTGGGAGGATCCTGCCGCCGAAGCTGCAAAGGAACTTGAGGCGGCTCTTTGGAGAGGACGGCAACGACTCCTCTCCCGTCGCTGCAGTGGAATGCTCCATTGCCTTCGCAGCACCGGCGGGCGGACGCTCTGATTCCGTGTTGGGATTGGAAGATCCCACGCTTCGCTGTCTGCAATTAAATACACAGAAAAACTTCAATTTTGCTTAAAAGGTCCTCTAGTTTTTTTAGAAAAACTTCCTACCTTGTTGGAGGTTAATTTCACTTCGCAGAGAGGATCGTTTGCTATAGCCTCTGCCGCAGGAGCAGCAAACTCTACAATAGAGCTGAAGCCGCTCAATCTTGGTCGAGCGATTAGCATGATTCACACTTTTTGTGGGTCCATACCGTATCTGCTGCTGCAAGGGCTACAGCAGATGATCCTTCTCATATATATAAATAATCACCAAGAAACGCCTCAGTAATTTTTGAGGGTGGTTTGAGCATGGAGGTCGTTCGATCAAGATCGGACGGTTTGGACCATTTTTCTACTTGCCAGGTCCACATTTTCCAAGAATGCTCCCTGCTGTGATGTTCCCCACGCCCCGATGATACGAGTTGATTGAAGGAAGAGTGTTGGTTTAAAGGGAAGCTATTGATAGATATCCGCATTGTCGTGGCCCGTGCATTTTTTGGAAGTGTTCTTACTCAATGAGGTGCCCTGTTTGGGAAGATCGTTTGATTTATCTTGCTTTAGATGATTAAGAAAGAAGTATACGATGCGGTATTAAGATGATTAAGTAGGCAGAGAACGGACCACGTAGATACCGGGGTGTATCGCATTATTGGATGTTTGTGACTGCCCCTTGGTGCAAATATGAAAATTCATAGGACTTGTTTGTAAAAGTGGGCAAATGAATGGGAGTAATAAATGTGAGAAGAGATGTGGACCAAGTTGTTCACCCTGCAAAGGTTTGGGATTATCACTCCAATCACTAACTGCCACTGCATCATTGAATATGTAACGTCTCAAGCTTAAATCCCCAATCCTTAACGAAGGAAAACTTGTATTGACACCTTATTGAGTTCGGGTGTGATTGAACCCAATGACAACCACTCAAAATACTTAAATTCAAGTTATCAAGTAGTAATCTCCATCACTTGTAACACACACCTACCGCTAATGTATTTTCAAGTATATATGTTCGAGGGTTGGGATGTTACGAAATAAATCTTATAATCTTTTCTCATGTATACATGCATTTTTTAGCATCCGATAGGAAACAAGTCATTCCTTCTCACTACAAACTTGTAAAGAAATTGTATGACCTGACAAGTGCCAAATGACAGATAGACAACGCTTCTCTTGGAGAGGAAGCAGGAGATGTCTGACATTGCATGCAGATATTATTTCTTCTTTGGGAAAGAAGCAATCTATGTCCCATTGCTTTTTACAGGCAACAAATCTTTTTATGAATCACAAGAAAGGCCACCTAATGGGAAGTGGATCGTCTGCTGCAGATCTACTGCAGCAGACCTGTGGGTTGCTCGATCGTGATTGAACGGTTCACACGAACTCGTCCGATATGAATTCACAAAAAGGATGAATTCGTGTGAACTGCTCGATCACGATCGATCGGTCCACAGATTTACTGCAGTGCATGATATATGAATAACACTTTTGGAAATAGTTTGAAGCTCATCACAATTAACACTTGAAATCAGTTCATACGGATTCAACTAAAAAGCATTCTTCGTCAGTGCTCATATTAATCAGGGAGGAGCCAGAAACGTATGTGGATGATTCACAACGCCCGAGGATATCTCTTTGTTGACGCGAATCATGCGATATATAGTCTGATATGAAATGCAATTCAGGTTTCAAAAATCATTGGTACCTGGCAAGGGGGGAGGGAGAGATCGGAGACGTCCCGAGGGACAGCCTTCGAAGGGAGGGTGACAGTGATCGATGTGGGGTATCGGCGAAGGCGACAATCGATGGCGGACATGGACGACGACACTTGAGGATCAAAGCTTACGCTGCGCAGCGATGATCTCTCTGTCTCTTTCAATTCTCTATCTTCTTATTTTGCGTCTTTCTTCAAACTCTCCTCGTCCTACTTACATTTCAAGATGGCACAACAATACGCTCTCTCCTCTCTCCGTCATTCTCTCCCTCCCTCTCTCTTTCTCTCTCTATATTTAGCGTGCGAAGAAACGGAGAAGAATGCTCACTGACTTTAAGGCATAATCACAACTATATCTCTTCTCCGAAATCTCCATTTTCATGGATAAAGATTACTGTTAGGATTCCTAATCCTTTTTCTTTCTTGTAAATTACGTATGATGGGATAACTTTCATATGTGCTTAGAGTGTTCTATTCGTATCCAGTTTTCAAAATGGAATTTCCATCGTATGTTATTTATGTTCTAATATTAGATACTCGTATTTTTTTGCATGTATATCACCGTCTATATTATCTATATTACTGTAAGATTGAACAAATAATTGGCATTCACATGCAATACTGCACTTCCTTTTGCTTGGTTTGTAATGCAGGAAAGCAATCGCATTCACACAGGATCAACTATGTATTGAAAGAAGGAATGGAAACGAACTATCTGTCTTAATATTTAGTTAAACATGTTGTAAACAAGATCACAAGTATATATTAAACAATGATTATCCGGATTAAAAAGAATCATTTTAACATCATAACAGATTAGCTAACGGATAATCAATCATTCCTGATTCATGATGTAATTACAATATGTAGATATAAACTTATTTATTATGCAGAACAATATATTAAGGTGAGATCCAAGAAATGTAAAGTAATAAATAAATTGCGACAAATAAAATAATAAAAAGATTAGTTTAGGATGGAATTAACTTTGTTGGGGTGTTTAATGCAATGCAATGGTCAATATCAAGTCGTATTAATGTATCTCGATTCCTGAAATTCAATGTTTCAACCATGTGGGGGTACTGTTTAGTCCAACATCGTGGAGTGTCAAAACTAACACTTGATTTTTATATGGGAAGTCATGAGACAAGTCTGAAAACAGACTAGAGTTGTAACGAACCCGATCTCTGAGAATGATGCGGAAGCGAAAATAAAATGGACAATCTCAGCATCGTTACTCATAGCATCATTTATAGTATAAAAGAGCAGTAAAGAACCAACTAAAAAAACTTTTCCATAATCATAATAAGGTCACAATTCCAAGAGTTCCTTAATTAAAAGAAAAGCATAAATAAACTAGTGAAATTGTATCCATGATTTCCTTATTCCAATGGTCATAAAGACGTCCTTCCAAACTGATCCGACAATAGTCCCATACCGATTCTACTTCTTGAAGATGGTGAAGTTTCCTTTGAATCGTTAATGATTTAATCTCGCGTTCTCCTGAAAAAAATTAACAATACATGTTATGATCCTAACACTTAATATGTGCCGAGTTAGGGTCAAGCCGACTAGCGTATAATTCAAGTCACAAAAGCTATTATCATATGAATCATAAATCAACTTATTTAATGCATATAACTAAATTCCCTTCATAACCATGCATCACATAACATATTTGTGCATATACCCGTAAGTTTTACCAATTTTGCATGGACACCCATGATATTAACAAAATTGCACATATACCATTAACATCATCTTAAATTGCTTATATCCCCTTAAAATTAACTTATTTTGCCCTGAACATTAACTAATTTTGCACATATGCCCTGAACATTAATTTATTTTGCACGCATGCCCATATCATTAACATAATTGCACATATGACCTTAGCTTAATATAAATTTGCATGTATGCCCATATCATTAGCATGATTGCACATGTGCTCTTATCCTTAACATAAATTGCACGTATACCCATATCATCAACAAAATTGCACACATGCTCTTAACATTTTTCATATTTAGAGTTGTCTTGATTGTTAATTCTTAGACGACTTTGATAGCTTTGATGCTTTGCCGCCGACACAAGCAGTCCATAACAATACATAACATGACAGTGTAGCTACAACTGAAGAAGGCTTATCTTTTGCCTCACGCTCCCGGTAGGCGTTGGCCCTTTAGGTCCTTACGACCCCTTAGTTCGAGTCGGTGCCATCATAGTATATTCATATTCTAGAGACTTCATATTCTTTTATCTTGATTATGTATATATATATATATATATATATATCGATATACATATAAATATAAATACGTGTGTGTGTGTTGATATCGGTATACCACAACCCTGTCTGAGCACAAAAAAAACATATGATTACTTGTGTATATATATTACGTTGAGACTTCAGACTAACTATATGAGACATAGTGCATACTTTCTGTGAACTTAATGGTAATGAGTAGATTTCGAGTGATAAATAAAGCAGTTTTCAAAACTAGCTTACGTTTTTCTTGAAAGAAGAAAATATTATAAAATACAATCGATGCTATTCAAATAGATAGGGTAAATAGAATGAGGTATTCCTTTAATTTATCAACGGTGGAAAAAAAAGGTGTGACAAGCCAAATAATATCAACTTTACCCTCCTGTGAAGTTTAAATTGCAACCTATTTCAATCTTTTGCGTGAAAGCATGATGTACTATTTTCTTTTTATTCTGTTAGTAGAACATTGTCTGATAAAATAAGGATTTCACGCCTTAATATTACATAATTACTACATATCCGCAAAATTATCAAGTGTTGTTGCCTACCATAAGGAGTTATTGTCATGATGGATAATAACGTGACTTAAATAATTTTATGAGCGATGAGTATGATTGAAGTAAAATGATATATATATATATATATATATATATATATATAAAAGATCTATCCAACTAATTCCATAATTAAAGAATGAAGGTGTCAACAACTACTTTGATTTCCTTACTTAGACTACCATAATATGGAAATCGGTAGAATGGTATTGCAGTCAGACTCTAATTTTTTTATTAGTCCACGTCTATTGTATCGTAATTATAATATCAAGTTATTTATATATTGCTAATATAAAGAGATTTGGATGCTCAACAACTATCGCAATTAAGTTTTTCATCAATGAAGATAAATAGCGATCTACACGGATGTGTTTCTCCGTAGGAAATAGAATCTAATATATGTATGTATGTGTATGCATGTTTGGCTTATCTTCCATGGCCGTCCAATTCATTTCGATGTGATAATCAAGTCATGTTTACTATCTTAAATACCACGAGAGAAGGATACATTATTATTTTTATTCTCTAAGGGGCTGAAGTTGGAGATCCTAATTCTCCATTCTTTGTTGTGAGTAAGGTAAATTTTGACGATAACCATAAACCACCAACAACGATATGATCTTATCGAATGCCTCCCAAGTAAGATTTAACAATGTTACGAAATCTAGGGGATTCGACACATACCTCGATGAGACGTGAAATCCACTCTCAATGATTCCTCCTATTTGATCCTTTGTCGACCACATCGTTGCTCCTCCTATTTCGTCGGATCAAGACTTCAATGCCGACGAAGAAGGTTGTTGTAACGGATTCAAGAACGGAACCGCAAAATATGTCGTCGACGGCCTCTCTCTCTCTAAAACTATCTCTCACATGTAGGCAAGATGTGGAGGGATTGATGGAGCCTCGTGGGTTTTTAAAGGCACAATTACTATTTTGTTTTCAACACTAATTAGAAATTAAGAGATAATAGGAATCTAGGTTGTTATTTATTTTATCCCTTTCTTACTATTATTATTATTTTTCATTATCTTAACATATTAGCTACATTATCTCTTATTTACAAATAGCGTAACAGAATAGCTAACGGATAATCAATCATTTTAATAGCGTAACAGATTAGCTAACGGATAATCAATCATTTTTTATTCATGATCTAATTACAATATGCATATATGAATTTATTTGTTATGCATAATAACATATTACGGTGAGATTCAGGAAAGGTAAAACAATAAATAAATTACGAGAAATAAAATAATAAATAAATTAGTTTATGTTGGAATTAACTTTATTGGGATGTTTAATGCAATGTGATGGTCAATATCAAGTTGTATTAATGTATTTCGATTTTTGGAATTCAATGTTTCAACAATGCGGGGTGTTGTTTAGTTCTACATCGTGGAGTGTCAAAACTGACACTTAATTTTTATGGGAAGTCCTGAGACCGGTCTAGAAACAAACTATGGAGGACTTTACAACACCACACACACACGTGCCTGCCATCGTGCCGGGCTCGGGCTCCTTAATTGTGTCCTCGCGGATTGGTTTGAATTCCAAGGGACGTGTCTTAATCCTCTCACATAACGTAACTGCCCCGACGACTTTAAATATCCTCTCACAAACACTCACGGCTCTCAGTACCACCACCTCTCTTCTCTCTCTCACTATCCTGGGCTTCGTCTACGGAGGTGACTTTCGAGGATGCTCAGGTGCGGTGCGCACCAATGACGAGCATGGAACCATCGTATCATGGGAGCGGCATGTCAAGGTCATGTGCGCCAGTAAAGTGGGGGTGTTGTCTCTCTAAGGGGAGTCCTACAACATGACACTTCGGTTGTGATTTCTAACCCTATATTTCTTTGTCTCATTGTTTGCTATGATGTTTGTTTCCAGATTTTCTCTTACTCTAATATGCATACGTTTTTTGAACGGATATTTTTCTTGTCAATAATAATCTGGATGCATACATACGTTGATTTAAACTGGAAACATGTTCTAAATCTGTTTTCTATATGTATGTGCATGCTTCATTTTTCAACAATCTTAGAGAGACAGCTCTATAACGTGATAAAAATTGATTTGAGGTTTCGATCTCGTCTGGATTTCACGGGTATGATAGACAAATTTGGGGTCCAGAACTTCAAACGTTGACATGCATGAAAATTTGGCTAATCACGATTGACCTGATTTCAGTTCTAAAAATCAAGTGCCCTAAGGTCTGAACAGAATTCAGATTCAGACGTGGTCAAGGTGGTAGATGCATGGAATTGACATGATCGTCTATGTCATGAGTGCATCATTATTGCACTGTCGAACGTTCTGTTCGATGTCTATGGCGCTTCCACCAAGATTGCTAAGGATCTGTGGGTGGAAATGAATAAGAAGTACAACATGGAATATCTAAGTAGTGAAAAATACTCAGTATACAAGTTCTTGAAATTTTATATGACTGAGGGAAAATCAATTTCTGAACATGCTCATGAGTTTCTATTATTCCTCCACGGGTTAGCATAGGCAGAAATGAAACTTCTTGAAAAGTTTCAAGTCATGTCGATCATTGAGAAATTTTCCAAGTCCTGAGAAGATTTTGGGATGTACCTAAAGTACATGAAAGGGAAAATTTCTCTAAATGATTTAATGGTCTCAATAATTATTAAAGAGGAGCGTAGGAAAAAAAACATGTGATGTACGTTGACGTGAACCTTGAGGTCAATTCATAAGTGTTAGCAATGTGAGCCCTGGGCGAACCATTTCTACAATAAATGTTATTGTAATGAATAAATTATCAATGAAAGTTATTGATTATTTTTCACTCCATTTCTGAGATTGAATAAATGAATGCAATATAGGATCCCTCTGTACAATAAGGGTTATGTACCATGGTCAACTCGATAATCACACAGATGTTGATTCATTAAATGAATCATAGAGGCTGATGCTTGGATGAATATCTAAGGAGTTAGATAGAGGATTCATCAAGCATCGTCAAATGATTGTTAAGTGATGATCTCCAACCTGAGTAGGAGATGGCAATCCTCTCTCAGATGGCTGATATTTGACTGACCTCTTGATGCAGGTCCTCTGCATGGGAATAGTGATTCGGAGGTGTCAGGTTAGTTGAGTCAATGGGTTGACTTAACGAGATCGAGATAACCAAAGACCTATGTTGAGTACTGTTACAGCATAGGCATGCATCCTCTGATCGGAGACAGATGTGTTGCTATATGTCTAAGTGTGTACATTTGGCAGACCAATAGGTTGATGACCTAACCAAGGTCTATACACCGGCGAGCTGGTGTGCATGTAAGGACATATGACTAATACGATCTCTCAAAGGGATCATACAGGTTCACTTGTGAATCGGGAGACATGAGCTCACTCATGAGGTGTTGGGACTGATCAAATTCCATGCATGGTCGTCGTGCTTTGGAAGCATGACATAAATTTGAAGGTAAGATATATGCTTTGGGAAAGCATATGATCTATACCAAATCCCTGTAACCAAGATTGAGAAACTTAATGATCAAACCCTGAAGATGACAGTGTAAAAGTGATCTTTATCTTCAGAATGATCATAGGTCTTTCAGTATGCAGGATGTACATATATTGGGAATACCTGAGGGTGATGTGATCATAAACGATTGTATAACCATGACGCTTCCATTCAGAGGGAGTGATGAAACAGGTTTGGATTTTAGTGACTCATCTCATTAGAGAAGTAACCTAATCTTAGTCCATGAACTGGACATTGATCTGAATGAGATTCAGATGCAATGAGAAGATTAGGTCTACGGTCTTGATTTAATCAAGCATCAGCAGGTGGTCCATGGGATCTGGATTTGAGATATGATATTAACATCCAAGTCACTATATGTAGAACAATACAATCACCATGTCCTTATCTCCAAGTATCTGAGGAGAGATCGCATTATTCTTGAAGGGTTCGAGAATAATTCCATAAGATCTAAGTAATGAATAACTAATGATTAAATGTGATTTAATCATTTTGATGTGTGAAGAAATTATCCAATATAATTAAATATGATTTAATTATTATGGATAAGAATAATGTGGATAGAAATATCCAATTATTCATAATATATTATAAATGTGATTTATAATGTATTAGAGAGAGCTAATTATAATTTATATTTATTGATTAATTATTATGTGTATTGGATACACATCGTGTAATTAATTGACAATGTAAATTATGTGTTATTTTGGGTTGTGAATATGATTCACAATTTTTCAATGGTAAGATTGCAATATTCTCAAATATAATTGTGAATTATTTTTGAAGAATAAAACCCAACAAAAGTTGTTGGAAATAAATAAAGAGATTTCCATGGAAATATGCAATCTCATGCAATATCATGAGATTGCCTTCCATGTGGAAGGAGTGGGCGGCACCCAATTCCTAATTGGAATGGGTGGTCGTCCACATGGAATGTACATGGAGATGTAATCTCCATGTATATTCTCTCCTTATTTATTGGTATAATTTAGGATTGATTTATATTTGATTTTGTCAAATATATTTTAATCTAAATTTGTTGGTTTTACCAACAACAATCTTGACCATTGGATTAGACATAAATCAATCTCATCCATTGATTTTATATGTCTCATGGATTGAGATCCATGGATCCCAAAATCCTATAAATAGAGAGGCATACCATTCTCTCTAAGGCTATGCAATATTGAAGCTCTCTCTCTCTCATTCTCTTCTCACACGCCAACCATCTCTCCCTCTTCTTTGTGGCCATCCACCAAACCCTAGAGGAGAGACTCGTCGACGCTCTCGCCACCACGCCGCCGCCTCGACGTTCTTGGATTCTCCGTCTTCTTGGAGTGCTACGCTCACGAAGGAGACGTTCGATCTCGTACGACGAGATCAGGAGCAACCGTGCTTGGATCATCTTCTTGGATTGCGAGGACTACACTGTTCATCCCCGCACTCACAAGCGGTCATACCGACGATCGGACTTGAGACAGGAGGTCTCTTTCTTTAGAGACTTGATCAACCATTCTTCAAGAGGTATTCTTCTATACTTGTTATCGTTATAGATGAAACGATCCGAGAATCTTTCTTGAATCACGTGGTTTCATCGCATGAAAATTTTTTAAATTCCGCTGCACAGAACAACTAGTACGACTAGCTGTTCTGCGCCGTATCTGATACGACGATCACGCTTCCGTGATGCTCTTGAGGATAATTCCATATCCTTCAAGTGGTATCAGAGCCTTAGTTCGATGGTTTCGAATATGATTCGCAAATCGAGGACGACTTGGGTTCGTTAAGGTCGCGAAAGTTTTTATCGCATTTGATTTTGCAGATCTGTTTAGTAAATAATTTTGGCCATGTTTAAAATATTTAAGCACGAATTATGTACTTGTTTTTTATTTCTCATTAAATAAGGAAACCATAGGATCTGAGTTTGCGTAAATCGGATTTCGTATGCTCGAGATATGGTTGTTTTAATGAACATGTATACACTGTTGCATGAACTGCAGATCTTAATATGATTAAAGAGTTAGTTACTATTTTGATCCGCCTCGAAATGCGTGAAACATCATTTAGCTTCTGTCCTAAATTAAGTTAGCAATCTTTGATAATTGAGTTTGTCTAATTTGGATTTAAATTTATTGAGATATGTTAATTTTAGTGAGTAGGGGTCACTACTGAAATTGCAGTCCTAATCAAGAACCATGTGATTGTCAATTAATGAAAATAATTGTTAATTTTATGAAATAATCATGAAAAATATTTATAAAATACTGAAAGATGATTATTTACTTAATTGACTTGGCCTCAACTAATTAATTGATTAGATTTGATCTAAATCTTAATTGGAAACACAATCATCAAACTTGATGCTTGAATAGGATTGGGAATTTGTGTAAAAAATTTCCTTATAATCAAAAATGTTTTGATTATTACTATATGGTATAATTTCGGTTGAAAAACTTATGATCATCTCAAGTACAAATTAATATATCTGGCATTATCCTTTCCTGAGGTGGATATGGTGTCTAGTTGGAGAGCATTTGGGTTGCGGGTTGCAACGTATGTGGTCCGTCCCACTCTCGTCGGTACTGGCCATGACAGCGGGTAGGGACTCGATAATACCGTAGAAAATCAAGGTGTATTTTTCTAATTATTAAAATTCGAATTAACACGTACTTTGAGATATTATCATATTTATATTCAAGTAAAAATAATCAAGTTTGCTGATTGAATTGGATTGATAATTAATTTAATATGATTAAATTGATTATATCCAATTGAGACATTCTATTATGAATAGAGTTATTATTTCCCTTGGAAGAATTAATTATATGAATGTGATTCATGATAATTAATTGAAATTTGAATATGAGATGGAGGATCGCATAAGTGACATCCATGGTCTCCCGTCAAGGCGAAGGGTTCCATCGCCAGGAATTGCATCTGGGAGACACATGTCCGAAGTGACAGCTCATGTATGCAAGCGCATCTAGATCGGGCTCTTTGCTTCTCGAAAGAGTAAGGTCGTATGCGTAGTGACCCCAATATCGGATCCTCATATTATTGGGGCGATATTGGATTGCGCATAGCGAGTACTATTCCTGTTGACGGTTGGTTCAATTAACAATGGGTCAATATCACCTTAGGGGTGGTGGGCCCGGGTGTTAAAGACCGAATTGGGAAATGCAAGTTGGACTTGCAAGGCAGAATGTGTTCCCGCTTCTATTGGAGTCGAATATTCTCATATTATTGGGATGTGACAAAGATAAAGAGGAGATCCCAATTCTTGCTAGAGATATAATGGTAAGTATATCTCTTACTTTGAAAGTGATTAAGGGAATGAACATTCAAAGTCGACAATGCAAGAATAATTTGATTTAAAATACCTTAATCAATATCATAAATTTGAATATATGTTTATATATTCTAATATAGTGCATTCTTAATTTCAGAAAATGAAGTCCTTGAACCCACTTAGTAGGCTTTTTGAGGTCAACCAATTGAACGGCTCAAATTACTCGGATTGGATCCGTAATTTAGAGCTTGTTCTCTCCGCAGAGTGCATAAGCTATGTGCTCTCCGAGGAAAAGCATGAGAATCCTAAATCCAAGGAAGAAAAAGCATATAATGATAAGTATGATGAAGATCATGTCTTGGATAGATGCTATATCCTAGGTTCTCTCTCCAATGTTCTGTAGAAGCAACATGTGGAGATGAGCACTTGTCAGGAGATAATGCAGAATCTGAAAGATATGTTTGGTGACATTAATCGCACCCAGCGGTACAATATTATGAAAGATCTCATTCGCTGCAAGATGCAGGAAGGGACTTCGGTCCGTAAACACGTACTCAAAATGTTTGGGTACTTGTCGGAGCTGGAGACTCTTGGGACAATGATGACGAGGCCGAGCGACTAAGGCAAAGGTATCTAAATGGTCATTGTGACCTCGGTCACTCAGCTAAGTCAATCAAGAAAAATCAGACCGCTAATAATAGATAAAATCGATCAAAAACGCGAAATAGCGGTCTTGCTATTTATTTAACCTGGTATAGCGATCAGGGTCGAACTCAAGGAGCACGGGCTGGCCTCTCGGCCTATGAAGTAGTCAAAAGAAGAGATAAAATAAAAGGATAAAATATTTTTGGTGGTTTTTAATTATTTAAGATTTTTTTGGATTGTTAATGAATTAAGAAAATAAGAAAAGTAAAGAAACACACACTTCAACAATTTATTTAAGGCACTAAAAATCAACCGAAAATTCAAAAAAAAATATTTTTATGTGTTTTATATTTTTTAGTGTTTTTGGTGAATTATTTAGAATTTTTTGAAGTTTATTGAATTTTCTAAAAATCAAACAGTAGCTGAAATCAAAGGTACTGTCCAGCCGAGCTAAAAGGGCCTAGATAAAATATCTAAAGCCCCCAAATTAGCTGGGAGGTAATTTTCCTGTAAAGAAAATAAAACAAGGAAAATTTAGGCACCTATTTTATTATTTTGGATTTTTGGTTTAATTATTAGAATTTTTATAAGTTTTTAGGTGTTTTTCAATTTTTAGTTATTTTAAGTAATGAAAAATAGCCAAAATTGGCTAGAAAATCAAACACATCAAAACGGACAGTAAATAATTTTTTGTAATTTTTGGACACTATTTAATATTTTTTTGTGATTTTTAAAGTTAGACAGTAGCAAAAATAGATGTTTTTGATTTTTTTAAAAATATCAAACAGTGACGGAAATGTCTCCAAAATTTATAGAAAATTTTACATCATGGCAGGAGCCATGTGTCCAATTTTCATTAAATTTGGAGGTGATTTGCTATTTTATTCAAAAATAAAGAGGGGGCACTGTGCATAGGGACCAAAGTGCAAATACCCAAGAGTCTGGGGGGTCTGGTGCAATTAACCCAGGAAGTCACGCACGTCGCACGTGCCTGAGGCACTCAGGGACCCAAATGTAATAAAAATAAGTTCCGAGGGCTTATTGGTAACAGGTACCAAAAGTCCAGGGGCTTATCTGCAAAATACCCAAAATATCACGCACATGTTGAAATATATCACGCACAGGGGTATAAATGCAAATAAACTAAAAGTTCCATTCAACTGTTAACATCCAGAACTACAAGGGCATGAAATGTAAAATACCCAGAGAAACCACGTGACGAAGCACGTGTCAGACCATGTACAGGGGTATAACGGCAAATAAAGACAAGCACCAGGGTCTCTATGCAAATATCCCAAAACTTAAACAACTACGCTACTTAATTACAAGACTAAAAGCGAAATAAAATACTAAAGAGGGCCTAAGGGTAAATTACCCTTTATTACGCGGACTGTTGGATGCGCGCCACGTGGAGGATCTGATGGTGGCGAACGATGGGCGATCCAGATCTCCCCTCCTCGGATCGAGCGGTGATGGAGGCTCCGGAGATGGACGGCCCTGATGACGTCTGGAGCTGGAGGAGTGATCGAACGGTAGAGGAGGGTCCTCGAAGAACAGATGACCGGTGAGGTTCGCCGGCCCGTTGGCTTCGCTCCGGGGCTCCTCTGCTGCGCCAGAAGGTCGGAGAAGCTCCGCAAGGGTGTCCCGCAGCTGGTCGTGGGCTCCTATGATCCAACCGAGCTCCGAGGGGCTCTGGCGAGGTCGGCGGAGCTGCGCCTCCTGGCCTGATGTCGAAAGGCCTCAGATGGCCTTCCTTTAACCTGCAAAGCTATCCAGGAGACTCGCGGGTCGAGGGCAAACTGCCTCGACCCGGTTAGGCGAAGTGACGGTGGACGATGGGGCGAGATAGACGAGCTCCGGCGAAGGGCGGACGGTGAAGCTCGAATCCCAGCTCCTGTGTGAGCTGGGTTGGATGGAGGGGTGAAGAAGGTGCGCGGGAAGTCGGCGAGGGCTATGGCGATGCCCGATGATCGAATGGTGGTCGGAAGCGATGGGAATCGACGATGGACGGCGGCGGAGCGATTTGGGGGTAAATGGAAATCAGCGAAAAAGGAAAGCCTAAGGGGATACCTGGGTGGTCGAAGAGACTGGGGAGGAGCTCAGGAAGCCCCTGGTCGTCGCCTCGAGGAGCGTCTCCCTCTGAGGCTCGGTGCTCACGCTGGTGGCGGAGCAACGGCGGCGTGGCTCGCCGGATCGATGGATTCTCTTCCTCTCCTCGCTTCGACAGGCTCGGACGCGAGCTGTCACTCTCGCGCACTCGCTGGAGCTCACAGGTGAAGGATTCGAATGGCCAAAGATGGAGAATTAGGGTGGCGGAGCTCGAGCTAAATATGGGCGAGGGTCCGGGAAGACGAGGTCGGGTAGGGCGTGGAAGCGTGCGGATCCCGAGGATGCGGCTCCGGCGAGGATGTCGGATGTGTCATTAAGGATTCGGACCCGGGGTTTAGGTGGTAGGCACTCGGGTTTAGCGGGGAAAACTCCGAGAAGTAGGGAACCCGCTAAGGACCCGAGTGGAGTGGTCCTGGGGGGGGTAGTTGACCGGGCGGTCAACATCCCCAGGACCCAATAGAAACAAGCCACGTGGCTGGATCTTGAAGTGAAAATTAAGGGTAGCTAGGGGCCGATTTAGTAAAAACTCAAAACACAAAATATTTTTCTTTTATTTTTTTCTATTTTTTGTGATTTTTAATTAATATTTAGAAATAAAAATAAGGTATATACATAGTATGTACTATATAGGTATATGTACATAATTAGGTTTTTTTAATTTTTGATTGATTTTTTTTAATTATTATTTTTGTGCAATTTTATTCCTATTTTATATTTTATTTATTTTAATTATAAAATAAGGAATAAAAAGGTATTTTTATTTTATTTTTATTATTTATATACATAGGTAAAATAAATACACATATACACTTATATACATGGTATATTTACAATATGTTTTTGTATTTTTAATTTTATTATTTTTATTTTGTTTTTGTTTTAGTTGTTTTTATTTAATTTATTTACATTATATAACATAGAATATTTACAAAAATTTGGGAAATTAATTTTATTTATTTATAAGGTTAAATAAATATATAAGAGTGGTTTATGTACATGATGAAAGTGTGGTTTTTGTTCTTTTTGATTTTACCCTTTTTCTTTTGTTTTTATACTTATAAATATGTACAAGTATTTACAAGCATATTTTGGGCTATTTTTGTGAGGAAAAATATTTTTATTTATAAATATTTACACATGAGCCCCTATCTCCCTCTACTTTGGCTTTTATGTGGTCAGGCCCATGCTGAGCCCTCCCTTGGGTTAGGTTGCTCAATATTTATTCTAAATATTTCCCTCTTTTTCTTTTTACTCTTTATTCTTTTATTTTTGCACAAAAACATGCTAATTATAGGTTTTTACACAATGCATGCTTTTGGTAATTATTTGTATTTACACATATCTACATGCATTTGCAAAGGTTTTTGTAGCTAAAATATAAGAATAAAGAGTGATGAATGGGTATTCATCACCCCCCTATACTTAACTTTTGCTAGTCCCTTAGCAAACACTTATTTGAAAAAGAAGTGAAAAAGAAAGAAGGAAAAAAGAAAAAGAGGGGAATGTACATGGATCAATGTTGAATATTAAACTTTCCTTCATTAAATTGAATTATGGAGCTCGATCAGATCTTTGGATTATTAATGTGTTGGAACCTTATTTAGACTTAAGCTTAAAACTCAACAGCCTCTAAGTTCCACCAATATATGGACAAGACTCCTCAATAAACCAGATCAGAACAAGTCTACATACACAAACTCTAATGACTATGAATCTTTCCATGCAGTGTAAGTGATATGTAGCTCCCCACCTCAGAAGTAACAAAGAAACAACCTCCCTTAACCTGGTAACTCTAATGCCTCGGTCTAGCAACTCTTTCCTCGAGAAGCGGGGTATTCCCTTCTAAGTTCAAGTGCAACCGGCTCAAGAAGAGGGGGAAGAAGTATAGACTTTTGGAAGCTCAGCCAGTGTAGCTAAGTCTCCCGCTGCAAGCTTCATGAGATGTAACATGGATACCATAAGCTTTTGCTTTATTTGACTATATACACTCCGGTGGGGTTATTAAATTTTCAATCTGACCCACCACTTTTTTGGAGTTCTTTTTGCATTTTGCAAAAAAAAATTTTTCAATGCTTCTATACAACATATCTACATGGTGCAGCATATATACAAGAAATTTTCCTCTTGAGCCAGTAGACTATCCCTCTTTTGAAGCTTTATTGCAACCCACGGCTTCTGTCTTTAGCCTTCATCACCACTAGACCAAGTTGAGACGCACTTCCTTCACTAGAAGAAGAAGAGAGGTTCCGCCTAGAAGTACTACCCTCATATGCTACCCCAAGCCAAAGGAAACTGCCTCCTCACCACCTCATCCATGGAGAGCCATGTGTAAAGTGCTGGTGCAGGTCAAGCCATTGTCTCTAAGAGTCATGCGTGTGTTGTTAAGTGCTCTACTTAGGCTCATCAAGATGACATATGCTCATAGCCTAGTGGACTCAAAGAATTAAGTCCTTATGGACCTGAAAAGCCTTAACCCTAAGCCCTATAAAGTTCCTCTTAGAGTTAGGTGGATTAAGATCTTATTCAAGCTCCATTTCTCAATTTAATTCCAGGCTTAGTTTAAATGTCAACTCTCATCCAGGAAAAACTATATACATATATATACAAAGATGCTATTTACAAATATTTACAATCGTGCAAAATTTTTTGAAAAATGTTTTGAAATCATGGATGAATAATGCATGAGGTGCAAGTTTTGCAAAAGTATTTACGAACATTTACACAAGATTTTTGCAAACTTTTGATTTTCAAAACATTTTTGAAAAATTTTGTACTATATACATAATTTTGATAAGAAAATATTTACACAAACTTTACACAAAAGATTTTTGAAATCATTTTTACAAAAATACTTTGTACACTAGCTATTTATGTGCAAATAAAAGAATGTTATGTACATGAAAAATTTTTAATTTTTGTGATTTTTAGCCATTTTATTTATTAACACACTCACACAAAGTACGAGTTATGGCTAAAGTATATATGAAATATATACACACCCCCCATACTTAGCTCGAACGATGTCCTCAGAGTGATCAAGAGCGATGAAGAAGACATAACTCGTGCTTAGTAAAAGGGAAGTGAAAAGGAATGGCTAAGTACAGAAACAAATAAATGAATAGAATGAGAGGAACTCGGTGGTTTCCCCCTATACTTAGGATTAGCTAATCCTAAGTATAGCAAGCTGTACATGAAGGGAAATCCGAGTGAAGAAGATACAGAGTCTGCCCCCCTATACTTAGGGTAAAATATCCCTAAGTATAGGCAGCAAAACAGGAGCAGAAAGAATGAAAAAAATACCCGCAGGTCCGACATCCCCCCTATACTTAGGGTAAAGTACACCCTAAGTATAGCATAATCATAAGATGAGAAAAGGGATGTGGGACTAAAGAATAGAATGATATGGACAACTGGATCTATACAAGTCGGAAGAACAGTGATAATCAGGCGTGAGATGCAAAAGATGTGAGTCAAGAGACCACATCTCACGCAAAATGAATAGGGGCAACATCAACGACCCGCGGCTCATGATCTAGAAATGGCTTGAGCCGCTGGCCGTTCACTCGAAAGGTACTCTCAGAAGACAACTCGGATATATCAATGCTACCGTTGTCGTGTACCTTTCTGACCAAGTAGGGTCCCTTCCATTTGCTCTGCAGCTTCCCTGGAAACAAACGAAGCCTCGCATCAAACAACCATACTCTCTGTCCAATCTCAAAATGCTTGTGGTTGATATGAGAATCATGCCACTCCTTCACTCTCTCCTTATATTGTAGGCTGTTTGAGAAAGCTGTATCTCTAAGCTCCTCCAGGGCAACTAACTCTGCCCTCCTCTGGTCTCCTACACCATCTGGATCCATAAGAATATCTGTAACTGCCCAAAGTGACTTGTGCCTCAGCTCAACAGGTAAATGGCACGGCTTGCCATATACGAGGCGAAAGGGAGATGTGCCCAATGGTGTCTTGAAAGAAGTCCTATATGCCCACAAGACCGACTCCAAAAGCTGTGACCAATCCTTTCGGTCAGGGCGGACGACTTTTTGCAAAATAGTCTTGATCTCCCTGTTCGAGACCTCGGCTAGACCATTCGTCTGTGGATGGTAAGGTGTAGCAACACAGTGGTCTATACTGAACTCGCTAGCAAGGGCCTTCACCTGGTCGTTGATGAAATGAGACCCCCCCCATCAGAAAGCAGAACTCGTGGAACCCCGAACCGCGTGATGATGTGCTTCCTCAAAAATCTGCAAACTGTCCTCGCATCAGCGGCTCGGGCGGGGATGGCCTCAACCCAACGACTAACATAATCAACGGCCAACAGAATGTACTCAAATCCCTGACTTTTAGGGAATGGACCCATGAAATCGATGCCCCATGCGTCAAAAACCTCATAGAAATGAATGGGCTGCATCGGCATCATATCACGCTGTCCACAAGTGCCCATCCTCTGACAGTCAGTACACCTCTTCACGAACTCATCAGAGTCCTTGAAGAGGGTAGGCCACCACAAGCCGGATTGGAGCACTTTCTGTACCGTTCTCCTCCCAGAATGATGTCCTCCTGCCTCAAGCTTGTGGCAGTAAGTGAGGACACTATGGTGTTCCTCCTGAGGAATGCACCGACGCCAGACGCTATCCCCTCCTTCGTGGTAAAGGATGGGATCCTCCCAGTGGTAGGACTTGGCCTTCGCAAGGAAGGTCTCAAGCCTCTGCCTGGGCCAATCTTGTGGGACTTTCCCAGCAACGAGAAAGTTCACAATATCGGCATACCACGGGAGTGAGGCGATAGCAAGGATCGCCTCATCTGGGAAGGTATCTCGAATGGGATCAATCTGCTCAGACTCCTTAGGCTGCTCTAAACGGGAGAGATGATCCGCCACCACATTCTTGACTCCAGGCTTATCCTTAATCTCAATGTCGAACTCCTGGAGTAGAAGGATCCATCTAGTCAGTCTGGCCTTGGCATCCTTCTTTGCCATGAGGTACCTGATGGCGGTGTGATCTGTGTACAAAGTCACTCTAGATCCAATGATATAAGATCGAAACTTATCTAGGGTGAACACTACGGCTAGCATCTCCTTCTCTGTGACCGTGTAATTCCGTTGGGCGGAATCCAATGTGCGGCTAGCGTAGTGGATAGCAAACGGGACTCCATCCCTCCTCTGTCCCAGCACTGCCCCCATGGCAAAATCGGAGGCATCCGTCATGATCTCGAATGGGAGAGACCAATCAGGCGGCTGGAGAACAGGAGCCTCAATCACACACTGCTGGAGAGTCGCAAAGGACGAAAGACACTTGTCATCGACAAGGAACTCGGTGTCTTTCGTCAAGAGGTCAGTCAACGGTCGGGCAATCCTGCTGAAATCCTGAATAAATCTCCTATAAAATCCAACGTGCCCCAGGAATGACCGTAGCTGCCTCAAATTGGATGGCGGTGCGAGTTTTCTAATGACATCAACCTTGGCCGGATCAACCTCCATACCCCTCTTGGAGATGATGTGGCCAAGCACCGTCCCTTGAGTCACCATGAAGTGACTCTTCTCCCAAGATAGAACCAAATGGTACTCAATACATCACTGGAGTACTCGGTCTAGGCAGTCAAGACAGGAGTCGAATCCGTCGCCGTAGACCGAGAAATCGTCCATGAAGACCTCCAAACACTCCCCTACCATGTCCGAAAAGATCGACAGCATGCACCTCTGAAAAGTCGCAGGGGCATTGCATAACCCAAATGGCATGCGTCGAAAGGCATATGTACCAAAGGGACAGGTAAAGGTGGTCTTCTCCTGATCCTCAGGAGCGATGGCCACCTGGTTGTAGCCCGAATACCCATCCAGGAAGCAATAATGGCTCTTCCCTGCCAGTCTCTCAATGATCTGGTCAATAAAAGGCAGGGGGAAATGGTCCTTCTTGGTGGCCTGGTTGAGTCTTCTGTAGTCAACACAGACCCTCCAAGAGGTGGGTACTCGTGTAGCAATCTCCTCTCCCGACTCATTGATCACAGTCGTGATGCCCGTCTTCTTGGGCACCACATACAAGGGGCTGACCCACTTGGAGTCAGAAATGGGATAAATGAAATCTGCATTCCATCATTTTGATATTTCCTTCATCACAACCTCTCTCAGGTTGGGGTTCAGTCGCCGCTGGAACTCACGCGACGGCTTCGCCCCCTCCTCGAGATAGATATGGTGGGAGCACACTGATGGACTAATCCCATGGAGATCTGCTACGCTCCATCCGATTGCCTTGCGGTTCTTTTCAAGAACCCCCATCAAACGGGATTCCTGCTCTCCAGTCAGGTCGGCAGAGATGATGACTGGGTACATCTCAGGCTTGCCCGCAAGGAACCGATACTTCAGCGAAGTAGGGAGCGGCTTCAGCTCTGTACAGCTGGGCGCTGGCAATTCTGGCTTCGGAAGAAAATGTGTCAATGCTGCTAAGTCTGCCAAATCTGCCTGGGAGAAAGAAAGCGAACTCTCGCAAACTGGATCTGGAGAAGGCTGCTCAACTGTGCTGTCTCTGATCCGCTCTGCATCTACCTCCTCCTCATCTGTAGGCTCAGGTGACTCAGGTCTGGCATCTGATCAACGCAATCTGCCCAATCAGACTCTGAATCCAAGGGATCAGCATCAAACAAGGTGGCATCAGTACCACCATCACACAAGGTGGCCTCAGTACCACCATCACTAAGAATCGTGTCGCGGTCGAGAACCGGCTCTGCTGCCTCTGTCGTATCCTGGACCAGGGCTGTGCTCTCCAAGCTCTCCTCTGCTATCATCTCGGTATCAGCTGTGTCTGAAAATGAGAGGATGGTCTGTGCTGCAGGATCTGCCCATGCTGCCTCATCGTCTGTGATCACAAAATCACAGTCCTGGTGGATGTCTGGCCCGTCGTCTGTCAGCTGCTCTGAATCCGTGCTGGCCTCTGAGCGTGCTCTCTCTGGCTCTGTAGTCCTCGACCGTCTCTATTTGTATACTCTCGCCCCCGACGCGAAAGTATACCTTCCCGCTGTCATGATCAGTCACCGCCTTGGCTGTGGCCAAGAACGGACGACCAAGGATGATGGGGGTATCGGCCACCGAATCAGGGATCTCCATGTCCAACACTACGAAGTCCACGGGGAATTTCAGGCCCTGAATCGTGACGATAACGTCTCGCAACAACCCCTTCGGCCTCTTGATAGATCGATCAGCAAACTGAAGGATTGTCCTGCTCTGTCTAAGAGTGCCCAACTCGAAGCGGTCGAGAAGGGCTGCCGGAAGGAGGTTGATCGACGATCCTCTATCCAATAGAGTCCGGTCGAACCTCTGCTCACTAATCTGGCATCTGACATACGGGGCCCCTGAATCTGGCCTCTTGGCCGGCAGACGGTTCTGGATCGCAAAACACGTGGCTCTCGTCAGCACATGAATCTCTAAAGTGTGGTTCCTCCTTCTTCTCCTGACTGTGGTCCTGTCTCTCAAAGATCGCTGAAGAAGGGGGGTGTGCTGCAAAGCCTCCTGGAGGGTCAGCTGGATGTGAAATCTGTCGATCATGCTCTGGCTGAATTCCTCCTGCTCTCTCTTTTTTGGGTCTTTTTCTTTTTTTCTTCCCCTTCCCCATCTGAAGGGCTCTAGGGAAGGGGATCACAGGGTCCTTCGCAGATGAAGGACTAGGAAAAGGCCTAGACGGCTCGAAGGCCGGATCCGCACATACATCAAGCACCACAGTGGGACCAGAAGAAACTAAACCTTCTCCTTTATTCACAACAGTGTTCTGAGATACATGAGAATGAGGAAAAACATCTGATCTCTCTACACAAACACCGGTGGCCTCAGTACCATCACGGGCTGGCTCTGCTACTGGACGTCTCGCGGCCTCAGTACCGCGGGCTGGCTCGGCTCCTCTGGTGGCATCAGCACCACCTCCTCGAACTGGTGAAGCGGCGGCCTCAGTACCGCCGGTGGAATCAGCATCCTTGGTGGCATCAGTACCACCGTCATCATCATGTGCGGCCTCAGTACCGCTCTCCTCCTCTTCAACTGGCGCCCTGGGTGGATCCTCGAGTCGTCGCTCAGATGAGGCGCCGCCTGCTGGTGCTCTATCGCTCCTAAGTGTAACAAAATCAGCATCAAATAGATCCGCAGACATATCATCAAATGGATCACTAAGAGTGGCATGCTCAGTGGAAACTACCTGCTCAGATTTCCTCTTCAAGCTGTTCGGATTTGGCTCTATCTGTGCAGGGATGGCGGCCTTCCCTCTCATCAGGTGCCGCATCTCCTGGTGGAACTCGTCCATCTCCCATCTAAATGTAGCTTGCTGGTCCGTGAGGAGGCGGGCTACGTCATCCAAGGTGGAGCTCTCATGGGGGCCCGACGGGTAGCCTCTCTGGTAATGAGGCTGCTGGAACTGGTGCTGCTGCTGCTGAGAGGGGTAGGAGGAGGGATGCTGCTGCTGGTGTGCCTGGTGAGCATGCTTCTCACGTCTCCAAGACTGTCCCTGCTGCTGATAGGGACGAGGAACGAAGGATGACTGCTGTTGTGGCTGGTAGGCTGGGGGTTGCTGCTGCTGCTGGTGATCTCTCTGCTGACTATACTGCCCACCCTGACCGGATGACTGCTGCTGGGGCTGGGTACCTCCACTCCCCCACCTGAATCCAGGATGGTCTCGTCAGATCCCAGGCTGGGGACGGTCATACCAAATCCCGTTGACATCCATCAACGGCTCTGCATCGTACTGGGCTGGCGGGAGTACTGCCAGAGGCTGATCCGGCTGGTATACTACCATCTGCATGTCTGGAGATGGTGGTGATTGGTAGGAGGGCTGCTGCGGTTGGTACGGCTCCGCCTGTACAAGGTGAACCTGTCTAGGCTGCTGAAAGGAGCTGGAGCGCTGGGACGAGATGCTGCTGCTGCCGGTATCGCCTCGGGACAGAAGACGGGGCTGTGAAGCCGTCTGTGCCTCCTGGAGACACATGAGCTGGATCTTCATGTCGCTCAGAGTCTGTGCCATCTGCTCCATCTGCGTGATACCCTGGCACTGCTTCTTCTCGATCAGCTCCATCCGATCCAACTTCTCGCTGATAATACCCATATCCGCAGCGGACGACTCTGCCTGTGCTACTGCAACTGCGGATGAACTGGATGGACCGGCGTCGACCCGTGCTATCCTCTGGTACTGCACGGGTCCTGGTTGCTGGGGTCACCCCTGTGTGTACAACCGGGTCTGGGACATCACCATATAATTCTCGGCCATCTCCTCGAAGATGGCCTAGACCTGGTCGTGATCCTTAGCGAAATAGGACCCGCCACAAGAAGCATTCACCAAGCCCTGGAGCTCTGGTGTCAACCCGCTGAAAAAGCTCTGTACAAGGTTCGGCTTCGAAATGTCGTGGTGCGGGCATCGGTCTGTGAGCTCAGGGAACCTCTCCCATGCCTCGTGGAATTGCTCGTTGGGGAGCATGGAGAAGTTGCTGATCAGGGCCCTCGCTGCATTGATCCGCCCGAGTGGATAGTACTTGTTCAAGTACTCGGTGCGGAGCTGCTCCCAGGTGTAAACAAACTTCCCCAAATGCTTCAGCCAGGTGGCTGCTCTGTCTGCTAGGGAGAAGGGGAAGGCGATCATCCGAATCGTATCATGGTCCACATGACGGTCGTGGACAGTACTGTAGATCATCAAGAACTCCTGGAGGTGGGAGATGGGGCTCCTCGGTGGTAAGTCCGTGAAAACAGGGGAGCATCTGCAGGGTGTTCGGGGGGAACTTGAAGTCCCCCACGATAGCAGGCACCACTACCCAATGATGCATCAATGTAGATCCGGGGTTGTGCAACTCCCGCATCGGTCTCGGTGGTCCTCCTACCGCAGCGGCTGCCGCTGCGGCGGCGGCTGCTGCTGCTGCTGCGGCTGCTGCGGCTCGTCCCTCTGCATCTGGTCCGTCCTCAGGCTCGCTCTGATCTCTCTCTGCTCTGAGTCGCTCCAACTCTCTCCTCATCTCAATCATGAAAGCTCCCTGATCTCTCAACTGCTGCTGAACGGTCTCTAAAGAGGCAATCAGGGTGGAGTTGATCGCTCCCTGGTCCATGACAAAATGCTGCTCTCCTCGTGGACCTCCGGGGTGATCCTCAGAACTGCCAGCCATAACGTCTGCAAAATCAAATGAGCCCAACTCAGGTGCTGTCAAATCTGCTAATCTCTCCTCGGGCTCATGTCTCTCAGAACCGAAAGAAAGGGGGTCGAGGGGGAACAGGGCGGAATCGTACTCGGGCTCGGAGAGCTGGTCTTGGCTCTCGCGGACCAACCTAGATGATCGGGTAGACGTGCCCGAAAGCGGTGCAGCCAGAGGCTGCCTAAGAGAGCGTCTACCCATCATCTTGATCTGGCGAGTAGTGCGGATGAGATCTGGAGAAACTATAATCAGAATGCAAACCCCCGGTTCACCAACGCAACGCGAGCTGAAGACCGTAAAAGCTCGGTCAAATTATCTTGTCAATTTTTATTAGGTGAACACACAAGATATCAGAGCGCTTACGTGACCTGTTGGGATACCCGATGCTACTCCAACCGACTGACCCGCACGGAAGAGTCGGTAGTCAGCTAGAAATAGCACCGGAGGGCTCTACCTAAGGTGCGGGTTACTCTCTCGCGCATCCAAACCATACAATGAGGGGGTTGCTCTCCCCAAGACAAATTTTTAGGATGAGTGTCTTTTAGGGTCAATAGCTTTATCCAATCCCAATTTTATGATTTTTCTTTTTAATATTTTTCAAATAGAAAACAAACGCCTAACGAATTTTTCGGTTCTCCTGGTTATTAAGTCCAAAACAGGGGGGAGAAGATGAAAAAGCCGATGCGTGATGAAATCAATGATGCATGCTGAGATAGAAATGCGTAGCTTGTCTCCGGCACTCTACATGCAAGTGATCCGCGCAGAATTTAAAGACAGGAAATAAACTAGCTAAATGGTGCAGGCGGAAAACCGATTCCCTAAACAGCAGTGCTACTCGAAAGAACGGCTAGCCGACCACCAGCCTCCAATCCAAAGGGTCCGGTCTAGACCCACCCCTCCTGTTCTCGACAGGTCGAGTTCAAGAGTAGCGCTTGACGGGGTGGTCTCGCGGCGCGTAGGCTCGGAGGTGATGGAACGGCTATTTTATTATTATTTTTATTATAGATCCAATTACCGCACTATAGGAACAGGCAATTATATTAGGGTGTTTGGATCCTATGAGTTACGTCACAATCAAGCAGAAAATCCTACGGCTAGGGGCTCGATCAAAAACCACGTAAACACCGGAAAAGGCAGTAAAAAGAGAAGAAAACAAAACCGCGTAAAAAGCCACGAAAAACTCATAAGGGTCCCCCGAGCACACCGGTGCTCGGCGAAACAGACCCGCTAAGTCCAATCACAGTCCAAAGGTCCAGTCTCTGAGTCCCTGTATTATTACAATAATAATCGAAGGTCTAATCTAAACCCCACCCACTCAACTCTCTCTCTCTCGCTCTCTCCTGCGGCTCCGTGCAGAAGGGAGCCGCCTCCGAATCCTGCGGTTGCGCCGGCTCCTCGAAAGTCACCTCCGCGGTCCTCGGGCCCTCGCAAGAAAAAGAGCAAGTGTCACAAACCAAATTATTATAAAAATATCAGAAATATATATATATATATATATATATATATATATATATATATATATGCAGGAAGCTATACAAAAAGCCGCGCAAAGAAAAAGCCGCGGAAAAACTCAAAAAGCGACTACTAAGCCGTGCTCCCCGCCAACGGCGCCATTCTGATGACGAGGCCGAGCGACTAAGGCAAAGGTATCTAGATGGTCGTTGTGACCTCGGTCACTCAGCTAAGTCAATCAAGAAAAAATCAGACCACTAATAATAGATAAAATCGATCAAAAACGCAAAATAGCGGTCTTGCTATTTATTTAACCTGGTATAGCGACCAGGGTCGAACTCAAGGAGCACGGGTTGGCCTCTTGGCCTACGAAGTAGTCAAAAGAAGAGATAAAATAAAAGGAGAAAATGTTTTTGGTGATTTTTAATTATTTAAGATTTTTTTTTGGATTGTTAATGAATTAAGAAAATAAGAAAAGTAAAGAAACACACACTTCAACAATTTATTTAAGGCACTAAAAATCAACCAAAAATTTAAACAAAAATTTTTTATGTGTTTTATATTTTTTAGTGTTTTTGGTGAATTTTTGAGAATTTTCTGATGTTTATTGAATTTTCTAAAAATCAAACAGTAGCTGAAATCAAAGGTATTGTCCAGCCGAGCTCAAAGG
Organism: Ottelia alismoides; assembly: GCA_037367405.1. Taxonomy (NCBI): domain Eukaryota; kingdom Viridiplantae; phylum Streptophyta; class Magnoliopsida; order Alismatales; family Hydrocharitaceae; genus Ottelia; species Ottelia alismoides. Next base: position 629,155 of record JAZKJV010009625.1, on the reverse strand, counting down.
GCCTAGATAAAATATTCAAACCCCCAAATTAGCTGGGAGGTAATTTTCCTATAAAGAGAATAAAACAAGGAAAATTTAGGCAGCTATTTTATTATTTTTGGATTTTTGGTTTAATTATTAGAATTTTTATAAGTTTTTAGGTGTTTTTCAATTTTTAGTGGTTTTAAGAAATGAAAAATAGCCAAAATTGGCTAGAAAAGCAAACACATCAAAATGGACAGTAGACAATTTTTTTGTAATTTTTGGACACTACTTAATATTTTTTGTGATTTTTAAAGTTAGACAGTAGCAAAAATAAATGTTTTTGATTTTTTAAAAATATCAAACAGTGACGAAAATGTCTCCAAAATTTATAGAAAAATTTACATCATGGCAGGAGCCATGTGTCCAATTTTCATTATATTTGGAGGTGATTTGCTATTTTATTCAAAAATAAAGAGGGGGCATTGTGCATAGGGACCAAAGTGCAAATACCCAAGAGTCTGGGGGGTCTGGTGCAATTAACCCAGGAAGTCACGCGCGTCGCACGTGCCTGAGGCACTCAGGGACCCAAATGTAATAAAAATAAGTTCCGAGGGCTTATTGGTAACATGTACCAAAAGTCCAGGGGCTTATCTGCAAAATACCCAAAATATCACGTACATGTGGAAATATATCACGCACAGGGGTATAAATGCAAATAAACTAAAAGTTCCATTCAACTGTTAACATCCAGAACTACAAGGGCATGAAATGTAAAATACCTAGAGAAACCACGTGACGAAGCACGTGTCAGACCATGTACAGGGGTATAACGGCAAATAAAGACAAGCACCAGGGTCTCTATGCAAATATCCCAAAACTTAAACAACTACACTACTTAATTACAAGACTAAAAGCGAAATAAAATACTAAAGAGGGCCTAAGGGTAAATTACCCTTTATTACGCGGATTGTTGGATGCGCGCCACGTGGAGGATCTGATGGTGGCGAACGATGGGCGATCCAGATCTCCCCTCCTCGGATCGAGCGGTGATGGATGCTCCAGAGATGGACGGCCCTGATGACGTCTGGAGCTGGAGGAGTGATCAAACGGTAGAGGAGGGTCCTCGAAGAACAGATGACCGGCGAGGTTCGCCGGCCCGTTGGCTTCGCTCCGGGGCTCCTCTGCTGCGCCTGAAGGTCGGAGAAGCTCCGCAAGGGTGTCCCGCAGCTGGTGGTGGGCTCCGATGATCCAACCGAGCTCCGAGGGGCTCTGGCGAGGTCGGCGGAGCTGCGCCTCCTGGCCTGATGTCGAAAGGCCTCAGATGGCCTTCCTTTAACCTGCAAAGCTATCCAGGAGACTCGCGGGTCGAGGGCAAACTGCCTCGACCCGGTTAGGCGAAGTGACGGTGGACGATGGGGCGAGATGGACGAGCTCCAGCGAAGGGCGGACGGTGAAGCTCGAATCCCAGCTCCTGTGCGAGCTGGGTTGGATGGAGGGGTGAAGAAGGTGCGCGGAAAGTCGGCGAGGGCTATGGCGATGCCCGATGATCGAATGGTAGTCGGAAGCGATGGGAATCGACGATGGACGGCGGCGGAGCGATTTGGGGGTAAATGGAAATCAGCGAAAAAGGAAAGCCTAAGGGGATACCTGGGTGGTCGAAGAGACTGGGGAGGAGCTCAGGAAGCCCCTGGTCGTCGCCTCGAGGAGCGTCTCCCTCCGAGGCTCGGTGCTCACGCTGGTGGCGGAGCAACGGCGGCGTAGCTCGCCGGATCGATGGATTCTCTTCCTCTCCTCGCTTCGATAGGCTCGGACGCGAGTTGTCACTCTCGCGCACTCACTGGAGCTCACAGGTGAAGGATTCGAATGGCCAAAAATGGAGAATTAGGGTGGCGGAGCTCGAGCTAAATATGGGCGAGGGTCCGGGAAGACGAGGTCGGGTAGGGCATGGAAGCGCGCGGATCCCGAGGATGCGGCTCCGGCGAGGATGTCGGATGTGTCATTAAGGATTCGGACCCGGGGTTTAGGTGGTAGGCACTCGGGTTTAGCGGGGGAAAATCCGAGAAGTAGGGAACCCGCTAAGGACCCGAGTGGAGTGGTCCTGGGGGGTAGTTGACCGGGCGGTCAACATCCCCAGGACCCAATAGAAACAGGCCACGTGGCTGGATCTTGAAGTGAAAATTAAGGGTAGCTAGGGGCCGATTTAGTAAAAAATCAAAACACAAAATATTTTTCTTTTATTTTTTTCTATTTTTTTTGTGATTTTTAATTAATTTTTAGAAATAAAAATAAGGTATATACATAGTATGTACTATATAAGTATATGTACATAATTAGGTTTTTTTAATTTTTGATTGATTTTTTTAATTATTATTTTTGTGCAATTTTATTCCTATTTTATATTTTATTTATTTTCATTATAAAATAAGGAATAAAAAAATATTTTTATTTTATTTTTATTATTTATATACATAGGTAAAATAAATACATATATACACTTATATACATGGTATATTTACAATATGTTTTTGTATTTTTAATTTTATTATTTTTATTTTGTTTTTGTTTTAATTGTTTTTATTTAATTTATTTACATTATATAACATAGAATATTTACAAAAATTTGGGAAATTAATTTTATTTATTTATAAGGTTAATTAAATATATAAGAGTGGTTTATGTACATGATGAAAGTGTGGTTTTTGTTCTTTTTGATTTTTACCCTTTTTCTTTTGTTTTTATACTTATAAATATGTACAAGTATTTACAAGCATATTTTGGGCTATTTTTGTGAGGAAAAATATTTTTATTTATAAATATTTACACATGAGCCCCTATCTCCCTCTACTTTGGCTTTTATGCGGTCAGGCCCATGCTGAGCCCTCCCTTGGGTTAGGTTGCTCAATATTTATTCTAAATATTTCCCTCTTTTTCTTTTTACTCTTTATTCTTTTATTTTTGCACAAAAACATGCTAATTATAGGTTTTTACACAATGCATGCTTTTGGTAATTATTTGTATTTACACATATCTACATGCATTTGCAAAGGTTTTTGTAGCTAAAATATAAGAATAAAGAGTGATGAATGGGTATTCATCAGGCAACCATGGATGCAGACATGCAAGCTGACTTCATTCTGTTGTCGTTGTCCAAGTCTTTCAATAACTTTGTTGTGTCATTCCACATGAACAAGATGGAATTGACAAGTGTTGGTCTTCTTACTGCATTAAAATCTGCGGAAGACGTAATGAAGAAGGATGGTCCTGCTGGCAGTGCAATGGTTGCACAGGTCAGAAGGAAGCGCGGTCGGAAGCAAGGTTCTCGGAAGGGTCCGGCCCAGAAGAGAAAGAAGAAGGGACAAGGTGTTGGCTCTTCTTCCAATGCATCCACTCTAATGGCATCGAAGAAAATCGACGTCTGTCACCATTGCAAAAAGCTGGGGCACTGGAGGCGTAACTGTCCGGAATACCTGAAGTCGTCAGACAAAGGTAAAGCCCCAGCAGGTATAAAATCTACTTTCATCATTGAAACTAGCTTTCTCGTCGGACGAGAAGGAAGTTGGGTTGTAGACTCTGGTGCTTCTGTTCATGTGTGCAATTTGTTGCATTTGTTTCAGGAAACTAGAAGTCTTGAAGAAGGGGAGATAGTCATCCAGATGGGATCTGATGCAAGTGTTGCAGCAGTGGCCGTCGGGACTTGTCGACTATCATTATCTAGTGGTAGAGTCCTTATACTTAAAGAGTGTCTTTATGTACCTGAAGTTAGAAAGAATCTAATATATGTATCTAAGCTAGTTAGAAGTGGATATTCATTCATGTTCTGTAATAAATTAGTCATAAATCATTATGATTAATATATTGCAGAGGGTATTTTAACTTCTGGAGGACTCTATGAATTGTACATTAATGAGAATGTCATGAATGTTACAACCACTAATAAAAACCCAAAGAGATCCAGGGAAAATAAAAATCATTCGAATATGATTTGGCATCAATGGCTTGGTCATTTGTCTGTTGATAGGATCAACAGATTGATAAAGGATGGACCTTTAGATTTTCTACAGGTTCAGTCTTTGCCTACCTGTGAACATTGTATTCGAGGTAAAATGACTAGGATGCCTTTCCGTAACTAGGTTACAAGATGCGAAGGTATTATTGACCTAATACATACCAATGTATGTGGTCCCTTCAGTACCGCGACTCAAAATGGATATCGATATTATTTGACGTTTATTGATGACCATTCGCGATACGGGTTTGTCTTCCTATTACGTCATAAGCCTGAAACCTTTGAAAAGTTCAAAGAATTCAAGGCTTTGGTTGAGAACCAAACCGATAGGAAGATTAAGCCGATTCGATCTGATCGAGGTGGCGAGTACCTCTCGGATGAATTCAAGGAATACCTTAAGGAGAATGGAATTGTTTCCAATCTCACTCCTCCTGGAACTCCCCAACTTAATGGTGTTGTTGAAAGACGCATCAGGACCATCATGGACATTGTCCGTTCAATGATGAGCAAAGCACATTTACCTCTTAGTTTCTGGGGATATGCAGTAGAGACTGCAATATATATCCTGAATAAGATTCCTAACAAATCCATACCTAAGACTCCTCATGAGCTCTGGTATGGAACCAAACCTAGTGTTAATCACTTGAGGGTTTGGGGTTGCTTGGTCCATGCGAAGAACGTGGACGCAAGTAAGCTAGAATCTCGCTCTCGTGAGTGTTACTTCATTGGGTATGTTAAAGATGGTATTGGATACCAGTTTTATCACCCTGAGACCCAAAAGATTTTTGTTTCTAGAGATGTGAAGTTTCTGGAGAATGATTTCCTTAAAGGTCAAGACAATAATGAAGTAGAGGAACTCATTGATCCCTTGACGATTCTGAGCTTCCTAGACCAGAAACTGAAGAGATAAATATAGATGAAACACCCTTACCTCTTCGAAGGAGTTCGAGGGTGGTTGCACCACCTGAAAGGTATGGATTCCATGTGTCAAGTGAGACTGACATTGATCCTACTTCATTTGATGAAGCACTCGCGGATCAAGACATGGATAGATGGATTCTAGCAATGAAGTCAGAGATTGACTCCATGCATAAGAATGGTGTATGGACCCTAGAGGATCCGCCTAAAGGGGTAAAATCCATTGGGTGTAAATGGATCTTCAAGAGAAAGAGGGGACATGATGGGAAAGTAGAGACTTTCAAGGCACGGCTAGTGGCCAAGGGCTACACACAGAGAGAAGGCATCGATTACGATGAGACATTCTCTCCTGTGGCTATGCTTAAATCCATCAGGACACTGCTAGCTATAGCTGCATATCTTGACTACGACATCTGGCAGATGGACGTCAAGACATCTTTCCTCAATGGATACCTCGAGGAGGACATCTACATGGAGCAGCCCCAGGGCTTCATGACTGAGGATGGCAAAGTATGCAAGCTGAAAAAATCCATCTATGGGCTCAAGCAAGCTTCTCGTAGCTGGAACATCAGATTTGACGAAACCATAAAGAGTTATGATTTTGTGTAAAATCCTGATGAACCTTGTGTATACAAGAAGCTTAGTGGGAGCGCCATTGTATTCATCGTGCTTTACGTAGATGACATCCTTATCATTGGGAATGATACAGGGATGACGACCAGTGTAAAGATTTGGATATCCCATACCTTTGAGATGAAAGATCTTGGAGAAGCCTCTTACATCTTAGGCCTGAAGTTGTTCAGAAAACGAGAAAAGAGGATTTTGGGATTGTCACAACACGGATACATTAAGAAGATTCTTGAACGATTCCGTATGGATAGTTCTAAGAAAGGATTCCTACCCTTAAGACATGGTATCCACCTGTCTAATGGAATGGCTCCTCAAACTGTTGAGGAAAAGAAGTCCATGGCTGGATATCCTTATGCATCAGCCGTAGGAAGCTTAATGTATACCATGATGTGCACTAGGCCAGATATCTGCCATGCAGTGGGAGTGGTATGTCGTTACCAATCCTGGTATGGAGAACAACACTGGAATGAAGTAAAGAATATATTTAAATATCTAAGACGGACGGAAGATTACATCTTGGTCTATGGAGATGGTGATCTCCAAATCTTGGGATATACAGATTCTGACTTCCAATCGGATGTAGATGATCGAAAGTCGACATCAGGTTTTGTGTTCTCGTTGAATGGTGGTGCTGTGAGCTGGAGAAGCAAGAAGCAGGACACTACTGCATATTCAACAACAGAAGCTGAATACATTGCCGCATCGGATGCTGCAAAGGAGGCGGAGTGGTTGCGCAAGTTCGTCCTGAAGCTTGGCGTAGTTTCCTCTGACACTCCCATCCTGCTACTCTGCGATAACACGGGAGCCATTTCCCAGGCAAAGGAACCCAGATGGCATCAGAAGAGCAAGTACGTGGAAAGGAAATACCACGTCATTCGGGAGATTGAAAATCGTAGTGACATCATCATCACCAAGGTGGCCTTTGCCGACAACGTTGCTGATCCTCTTACCAAACCTCTGACATAGAAGGTTTTTGACCAGCATGTAATGAGTATGGGTTTAAGGATTGTACCTGAATGGTTCTGAGGGTTAGTGGGAGATTATTAGCAATGTGAGCTCCAAGCGAACCATTTCTACAATAAATGTTATTGTAATGAATAAATTATTAATGAAAGTTATTGATTATTTTTCACTCCATTTCTGAGATTGAATGAATGAATGCACTATAGGGTCCCTCTGTACAATAAGGGTTATGTACCATGGCCAACTTGATAATCATACAGCCGTTGATTCATTAAATGAATCATAGAGGCTGATGCTTGGATGAATATCTAAGGAGTTAGATAGAGGACTCATCAAGCATCGTCAAATGATTGTTAAGTGATGATCTTCAGCCTGAGTAGGAGATGGCAATCCTCTCTCAGATGGCTGATATCTGACTGACCTCTTGATGCAGGTCCTCTGCATGGGAATAGTGATTCGGAGGTGTCAGGTTAGTTGAGTCAATGGGTTGACTTAACGAGATCGAGATAACCAAAGACCTATGTTGAATACTGTCACAACATAGGCATGCATCCTCTGACCGGAGACAGATGTGTTGCTATATGTCTAAGTGTGTACATTTGACAGACCAATAGGTTGATGACCTAACCAAGGTCTATACACCGGCGAGCTGGTGTGCATGTATGGACATATGAGTAATACGATCTCTCAAAGGGATCATACAGGTTCACTTGTGAACCAGAACACATGAGCTCACTCATGAGGTGTTGGGACTGATCAAATTCCATGCATGGTCATCGTGCTTTTGATGCATGACATGAATTTGAAGGTAATATATATGCTTTGGGAATGCATATGATCTATACCAAATCCCAGTAACCAAGATTGAGAAACTTAATGATCAAACCCTGAAGATGACAGTGTAAAAGTGATCTTTATCTTCAGAATGATCATAAGTCTTCCAGTATGCAGGATGTACATGTATTGGGAATACCTGAGGGTAATGTGATCATAAACGATTGTATAACCATGACGCTTCCATTCTGAGGGAGTGATGAAACAGGTTTGGATTTTAGTGACTCTTCTCATTAGAGAAGTAACCTAATCTTAGTCCATGAACTGGACATTGATCTGAATGAGATTCAGATGCAATGAGAAGATTAGGTCTACGGTCTTGATTTGATCAAGTATCAGTGAGAGGTCCATGGGATCTGGATTTGAGATATGATCTCAACATCCAAGTCACTATACGTGGAACAATACAATCGCACTGTCCTTATCTCCAAGGATCTGAGGAGAGATCGCATTATTCTTGAAGGGTTTGAGAATAATTCCAAAAGATCTAAGCAACGAAGAACTAATGATTAAATGTGATTTAATCATTTTGATGTGTGAAGAAATTATCCAATATAATTAAATATGATTAAATTATTATGGATAAGAATAATGTGGATAGAAATATCCAATTATTCATAATATATTATAAATGTGATTTATAATGTATTAGAGAGAGCTAATTATAATTTATATTTGTTGATTAATTATTATGTGTATTGGATACACGTTGTGTAATTAATTGACAATGTAAATTATGTGTTGTTTTGGGTTGTGAATATGATTCACAATTTTTCAGTGGCAAGATTGCAATATTCTCAAATATAATTGTAATTATTATTGAAGAATAAAATCCAACAAAAGTTGTTGGAAATAAATAAGAAGATTTCTATGGAGATATGCAATCTCATGAAATATCATGAGATTGCCCTCCGTATGGAAGGAGTGGGCGGCACCCAATTCCTAATTGGATTGGGTGGCCGTCCACATGGATTGTACATGGAGATGTAATCTCCATGTATATTCTCTCCTTATTTATTGGTATAATTTAGGATTGATATATATTTGATTTTGTCAAATATATTTTAATCTAAATTTGTTGATTTTACCAACAACAATCTTGACCATTGGATTAGACATAAATCAATCTCATCCATTGATTTTATATGTCTTATGGATTGAGATCCATGGATCCCAAAATCCTATAAATAGAGAGGCATACCATGCTCTATAAGGCTATGCAATATTGAAGCTCTCTCTCTCTCTCATTCTCTTCTCACACGCCAACCCTCTCTCCCTCTTCTTGGCGGCCGTCCACCAAACCCTAGTGGAGAGACTCGTCGACGCTCTCGCCACCACGCCGCCGCCTCGACGTTCTTAGATTCTCCGTCTTCTTGGAGTGCTACGCTCACGAAGGAGACGTTCGATCTCGTACGATGAGATCAGGAGCAACCGTGCTTGAACCATCTTCTTGGATTGCGAGGACTACGCGGTTCATCCCCTCGCTCGCAAGCGGTCTTACCGACGATCGGACTTGAGATAGGAGGTCTCTTTCTTTAGAGACTTGATCAACCACACTTCAAGAGGTATTCTTCTATACTTGTTGTGGTTATAGATGAAACGATCCGAGAATCGTTCTTGGATCATGTGGTTTCATCGCATGAAAATTTTTTAAATTCCACTGTACAGAACAACTAGTACGACTAGTCGTTCTGCGTCGTATCCGATACGACGATCAAGCTTCTGTGATGCGCTTGAGGATAATTCCATATCCTTCAATAACCTTAAAGGGAAATAAAGCTAAAGGAAAAAATTAAGAAACTGAAAGCCAAGGAAAAAATCCAAAAAAAAATCAAAGAGCAATTATTGTTGGCAGTGTGGACAGGTTGGACGCTTGAAGAAGGATTGTCCTTCTCTAAAGACTCAAGAGAAATCGACAGATATCACTCCTCAAGCTCTTGTAATGACTGAGGGATGCAGACTTAGCGTTGGGTATGTCTCAGTGAACCCTGAACTCTATATAGTAAATGGGCCTAATGAGTGGTTTTTTGATAATGGTGCAAACGCACACATTTGTACAGACGGGATCTTCTTTGTTTCTTATCATGCTTCAGCCAGTGGAACTGTGATGATGGGGAATAAATCTACAACCAAGGTACTTGGGTCTATATGATTCGAGCTAAGATTCTCAATCGGATGAGTTTGGAATTTGCACAGAGTGTTGTATGTTCCTAACATCAAAAAGAATGTCTTGTCTAGATCTTTATTAGTTAGAGAGGAATCAGACTTTAAATGTAATAAAGTGGTTTTTCTGAAATATTGTATTTTCTTTGGTAATGATATTTGATTGATTATTATATTTTATTTAGAATCATATGTGACATAGATAGTTCGGTTAATAATATCTCTACTTTTGATTCCTCTATTTATGTTCTTTCAAATATTGAATCTACTGTTTTATAGCATACTAGACTAGGACATGTGAATGTCAATCTATTATGAAAAGAATAATGAAACTTGACATGATTCTTGATCCTGTTACTGACAAACTCACTAAATGTGAAATATGTGCTCAAGCTAAGTTGCTTAGAAAGCCTTTTTCACTCTGTGAATAGGAAAATTGAAATTCTATACTTAGTACATTCTGATATTTGTAAGTTTGGTGGTGCGATGACTACAGATAACAAAAGATATTTTATCACCTTCGTAGATGATAACAACAGATACTATTATATTTATATATTTAAACTAAGGATGAAGCCTTAAAAAAGTTTCTTATCTTTAAGAATGAAGCTGAATCACAAGTTGGTAAAATAATTGAATGTCTAAGGTCAGATAAGGGTGGTGAATATACATCTAACATATTTTATTAATAACGTAAATTATTTGGTATATTTCATGAGGTCACTACACCGTATTCATCACAATCCAATGGAATGGCATAACAAAAGAATAGGACCCTAACTTGTGAAACCCCGTATTTTTTTATCCTAAAATCTGGAGTATTTTTAACATCCAAAAAATTCAAATAATCATTCCATTTCGTAGATCCCGTCGAGATCTTTCCAACGAGCCCAAGAACATTCAATTCTGACATTCCTAGCTCAAGATATCAATGTTTCATGTTGGATGATCGAGATCCATATATGAATCCAAATTGAATCCGAAATTTAATCCATTTACCCATCTCCTTTTATAAATAAGCTATGATAGGTTGCCCTCTCCAAAGCTCTAACCACCACCATCCTCCCCTCTCATTGGAGCACCACCACCTTGGTTAGTTTAGTCGTCGGAGGGCACCGTCGACGTCAGATAAGGTGCTCCGATCGAAGTTTTGTGACCATCTTTGCGTAGGAAAGCTCGACGCCACCTTCGTACGCACATTCACGCTTCGATCGAGCGACGAAAATATCATTTTCGTGTAAGAGAAGATCCCGAGGGAACATCCTCGGAGGTAACGATGTTATAACTTCCTCTTATTGTTGGACTCGTACGACTTTTGTACCCCTATACTTGAACATGTTAGAGCCTTGTTTATTCTTATGATATGCTTCATATATTAGTAAAGTTAAATAAAACCCTCTTACTGTTGGTTTAACGTGATTTTAGTCTATGTTCTTAACACAATTAGAGCCATGCATGTTCTTGTTTGTACTGTGATTTTAAGATGGTTCCGTATATCGTATTGTATGAGAGTCCTTGACAGAATTCATAGATCAGTCACACCTACAAATCGTGATCCCATAAATAATATGTCCAACCCTTCTCTTTCTTTCGGAGATATTGTTGTTATAAAATAAATTGGCACTTGTTTTCTTTTCTCCACCCATATAAAATACATAAGGTTATAACATGACTTGCATTTGTATCGATTGAAGTATCTTGTATAGAAGTCATGCATATGAGATACCATGTTGTGGTCAACACCGAGCTATCTTCGCTTCAATACAATATATATTTTTTTTGATAGAGTTGAGTTTATATTCTTTGCTTCCCCCAACCTTTGTTACTGTAGCATTTATCTTGTTAATGGGCAATTTCTCATGCGTTACCTTCGTGTGAACCGAACAGGAGCAGCGGCCGCAACAGTAGTGGCTTTTGAGGAGATCAAACCTTCTACGTCATACTTGCACCAAACAGGGTGTGTTCTACTTAGAGTAACTTATTTACTTTCGCATTATTTTATGTTATTTTTTATAGACATTGTAGTGAGACAAGGTGTGGGATGCTTGGTTAAGGACTTAGTCCATAAGGGAAAAAATGCTTGGACCTATAACAGTCGACGCGATCTTCTTGGGTATTTGGAAAATAGTTATGCCTATCGTTTCTTAGTATTCGATCTGAAATCACATGCATAGATACTAATACTATTGTTGAACTTCATGATGCTACTTTTTAGGATATTTTTCCGATGAAAAAAGGAATTCCTGAAAAACTAACTAGTGATGAGATGAGCCGAAAATCGAGCGGCTAAGGGAGATAAATATCACGGATCATTGCGACCTCAACCCCTCGAGTCGTACTCAATAAGAAAACTAAGACCACCAAATAGAGTAATCAAACAATGAAGTCGAATAACGGTCTCTCTATTTGTATTTAACTTGGTATAGCGATCAGGGTCGAACTCAAGGAGCACGGATTGTCTTAAAAATCCTACGAAGCAGTCAAAAATCAAAAATAAGAGAAGAAAATATTTTTGGTGGATTTTATGGGTTTTTAAATTTTTTTATGATTTTTAATTATGAATAAAGTATAAAGCAAAGCCAAAAATTCACAATAAACTAATTATTAAACACACAAAAACAAGTCAGAAAATTGAAATAAAATTATTTTTGGATTTTATGATTTTTCAGATGTTTTGGTTTTTCTCAGATTTTTATAATTTTTAGTTGATTTTATAAATATTGAAGAAGACCAAAAATGGAAGCTACTATGCAAGCGGATTTGAAAGGCTATTCAAAAATATAAAAATAGCCTCTAAAAACCTGGAGATAATTTTGTGAAAAACTACAAATAAAATCCTAACTGTAGAAGAAGAAATTGTATTTTTTTTGATATTTTAGAATTTTTAATGATTTTTATAATTTTTTAGGATTTTCAATTTTTAGGGTTTTATAAGTCCAAATTCAATAAAATATGGACAGAAGCAAGAACACACAAAAACAAGCAAATCACAATTTTTTTAGAATTTTTAGAGAATTTTTAATATTTTTAGTTGATTTTTTAAATTGAAACAGTAGCAAAAACAAAGGTTTTTGAATTTTTGAAAATAGAAAATCAAAACAAAATTGTCCCAAAAAATCGTTGAAATTTCTACACAGTGACAGGGGCCACGTTTCTAAATTTCAAGAGATTTGAAGTTGATTTGATATTTTATTCAACCAATAAAAGAGGCACAGCACACAAGGACCTAGTTGCAAAGAAAATAAGTTCCAAGGGCTTAAATAAAATACATGCGAAAGCTATAAGGGGCTCAATGCAATTATCACGTCAAATTCAGCACGTGCTCAAATCATTCACACACAGGGGCATAAATGTAAATATTTAAAATAAAACTTCAAACCATAACATTTAATAAACCCAAGCCCTATACAAGCAAATAGCCCAGAAATATCACGTGACGAAGCACGTGCACCACAAATGGAGGGACTGGAATGCAAATACCAAAAGTCTGAGGTCCAAAGTGCAATTTATCTATATTAAAAACAACTACGTTAAAATATTTGCAGACTGAAAAGTAAATGCTAGAAATAAAATGGCCTAAGTGAAATTTACCCTTATTATTAAGATCCAACGACCGAAGGCGGACCACTTGAGATCTGACGATTGTGGATGGTGGATACCCCTTCGTTGATCGAGTGCGAGATCTGATCCTGAGCTAGATCCAACGATCGAGGCTTCCCAGTGAAAGGAGGGTGAGGTTAGAACTGGGGCTACGCCTGATCGGACGGTGCAGGCGCTCCTGGAAGAACCGCGAAGAACTCACCGTCGGCGAGCTTTGCACGATCAATACGAGCTATTGGAGGGTCCCCCGGCGCTGCTAGGTTGGGAAAAATGGTGCTGGCGACGTTCCGCAAGGTTGGTTGGCTCCGATGAGTCCGGGAGCGTCTGGAGTGCTCCGGCGACGAGATGAACCTGGATCTTCCTGTGCTTCCGAGTTGGACCTCCAGATGAGGCCTCTTTGATGCTTTGACCTACACAGGTAAACACTGGGTCGAGGGTAAAATGCCTCGACCCGTTAGGGCGCGAGAGGGGTGAAAGGCAAGGCAGAGTGTGGTCCTTCGGCGAAGCGGTGGCGGAGGAGGATGATAACCCTGTTTCCAGGCGAACCAGGGGGAATGGCTGGGAGTAGAAGGTGGATAGGAGTCTCATGGAGGTAAAGAGGTGATCGGAAGGGAAAATGTGTGGTCGGAGTACGGTGAACGGACCGATGAAAGATTACTGGTCGAAAATCGAAAAAGCGAAATCAAAGGAAAACTAAAAGCTATCTAGACTACCTGGTGGATGCATTCGTCTGGGATGGAGGTCGGAGACCTCCGGGGGTCATGGCCTTAATGGGGCGACGCGTCCAGAGGCTGAGCTCACCTCGCGGCGGAGCACAGCGGAGTGTATGCCGGATCAGAGGCCTCCACGCTCTACACCTCACTATAACTCTCTCTCGCATCAGCTATCACTCAGACAAAGAGGAGGAGATCATCGGAGAGGCGGGGAAGGGCCAAAGATGCGTGAAATGGCGGCTAGGACTCAGGGCTTATACGAGCAGGGGCCCGTGAAAATTGGAGTCGGGCACGCAAATCGAGGCATGAATACCTAACGAGAAGATCGGGCATGAATCGCGGGTCATGCCTCTACAATCGGAGCCCTGGGATTGAGAAAATGGTGGGCGGATCGCTGTGGAAAATTTTGGAGAATATCAGATCGGCATAAGGATCCGCGAGAAGTGGTCCAGGGGGGAGCTGATCGGGGGTCAACAATCTCATGCGGACCAATCAGAATTCAGCATTTGGAAATTATTTGTAAATTCAAAATAAAAAAAGAAAAAGATTTTATTTAAAAATATTTACAACATGAAAAATGTTTATTTTTTTCAAATTATTTTTACTGATTTTTATTTATTTTTTTGAAAATAAATTAATGTATATACATAATATATTATTATATACAGGTATAAATACCTATGTATTTTACATTTTTATTTTTATTAGTTTATTATTGTAAAATTATCCCAATTTTATAGTTTATTTATTTACAACATAAAATTTGAGATATAAAATATTTTTTTATTTTTATTGTTTATTTACAAGGGTGAAATAAATAGATGAATTATTGATATATACATGGTATGTACAAAGGTGAGAAAGAGAAATTATTTCTTTTTCTTTTATTTTTATTTTATAAATATATACAAATTAATACAAACCCATTTTTATTTTTGTTTTCTGAAAATAGAATATATACATGAAGGAGGAATATTTTAAGTTGAATGACCCTATCTCTCTCTACTTATTTTATTTTGCGGTCAGGCCAATGCTTGGCCTTCTCTTGGGTTTGGGTCACTCAATATTTATTCTAAATATTTCTCTCTTTTTCTTTATTTTTTTTATTCTTTTATTTTTGCACAAAAACATGCTAATTATTGCTATTTACACAAAGCATGCAGTTTGATAATCACTACAAAAAAAAGCGCAATTGGCGTGCACACAATAGGGTGCACGGGGCGAGCGCATGTGCTCGCCCAGGTCCGAGCGAGCACGTAGGTTGCACATGTGCTCGCCCAAGTGATCGCCCGTTTGAATTCTGGAGGCGCGTTTATACTTTTGTAGACGGGCGAGCACTTTAATAGCACATGTGCTCGCCCAAATGTGCTCGCCCAGTTGAAAATCGAGGCGCGATGGAATAGGCGTGTGTCACTTTTTGTGGCGAGCACCTAAAGAGCACTGGGCGAGCACATAAGTGTGCTCGCCCGCGCCCGTAAACAGAACGTCGGGTGCCCCCCTTTCTTCATTCCTGCGCGATTTCTTCCTCCATTCCTCTCCTCCGGCGATTTGTGTGGTGACATTGCCGCGTCGAGAGAGGTCCCGTTTGACCATTCAATCACGCACACACCCTTCGTTAGGTATATCTTATCATCCTTTCTCTCTTTTTTGTGTATTTCATTCGTTTTTATACTTGTTTTAGATATTAGGGTTTTGATGTTGTTGATGGTTTTGTTGTTAAACTTAATATCACTAGTTGTTAATCTTGTTGCTTATGCTTAATGTAGTTGTTTAATATGTAGTTGTTGTTAGATTTGAGTATATATATGTCTAATATTGATGTAGGTGAATAAATATTGATGTAGGTGAATGTAGGTGAATGTTGATGTAGATGGGTATAATGTAGGTGAATGTTGTATAGATGGGATGAGAGAAACATTAGCTAATATAGAGAATTGATAATTGACATTAGGTTCATAACATTAGGTCATAACATTAGTGCCATAACACTAGTTTCATAACACTAGGTTCACAACATTAGGTTCATTGGGAATTGACATGAGACTAGTTTAACAAAATTAGATAATGTTAATATAGAGAAGTGCCATAACACTAGTTTCATAACAGTAGGTTCATTGAAAGAGGTGACGGGAGATACAAAGCCTTTGAGAATAAGAACTATATAATGGATGTTAAATTTTAACTACAAACAAAAATTTTGATTCTGTGATAAATTTATTATCACATTATCTTTTAGTTAATGTGACCAATTATATCACATTAACTTATACATAGGTTTATAATAAGTCCAAAATATGATTTAGTAATTATTTAGAAAATCGCACAAAATTCTTCACACACAGTGCGTCCTTCCACACCGGGTGGTGTGTGGCCCTGCACAACGGGTGGCGTGTGCAACACGTTAGAGGATTTGATCACCTCTAACTGTGTTATATTTTTTTTATTTTTTCACAACACTATTGGACTCACTTTGGGATGTTTATCCCAGACCAATGGTCGTGGTTTTTGATGTATGCAGGTTCGAATTTTTTTTGCAGGTGCCCATTAACTTTTAGTGACCCAAGCACTGTATTAGGCACTAAATAAGGATCACACTTATCCCTATCCCCATCGTTAATTAGCCAAATTTTACGTAAATGCCCGGCTAATATAAATGAATAAATATTTTAGATTATTTTATAGTCTCATTTGTAGCACTTACAAATGTATGACGTAAAATGATCTTAAAGTATTACATTTATATTAGCTTTCCTTAGTTCGGAGGTCCCGGACTAAGGGGGTCTGTAAGGATTCAAATTTACTAAAAGGTGATCCGTGTCACAGTGTCTTTATTCTTACGGAAATTCGGTTCATAACCCCTTCCTCTTCTGTATACCAAATCAGTCATATTTATTATTGAAATAATCAATAATATGATTATTTTGATAATTAATTACGAATGATTTATGGGGTATACGGGAGAGGTGCAGGGTTATGCTGCCGAATTTTCGTTAGAAATAAAGATACTTGTGACAACGATCATCTTTTAGTAAATTTGAATCCTTATGGACGGCTAAAGTGATAACATAATTAATACACTTCTCTTCTCATCTTTTATCTCAAAAATGTTATACGTTTAGATATCCTCAATATTTAGATTTGACATTTTAGATTATTTAAATTCAGGTTCATAAATATGACCAATAGAGAATGGATGTACAACCGTGTAGTAGATGGGCGTATAGCAGATGCTTTTCAAAGAGGTGTTCAGGAATTCATACAATTTGCTTACGCACAAGGTTCCCGTATTGTGGATTCAGATGGAACTATCTTGTGTCCGTGTAAGAAATGTCGTCTAATGAAGAAAGAGATCAAAAGATGAAACTCAGTTACATCTGTATAGAATGGGTTTCATGGAAGGATATCATATTTGGTGGAGGCATGGTGAGAATTTCGAGAACAGAATGAATGATGTGGAAGAAGCTGACAATATTAATCCCTTTGCAGATATGGTTATGAATGTTGCGGGTCCAGAATTCAATGATACTTTGTTAGATGATGAGGAACCATATGGAGAGTCTGCAGAATTTTACGAGCTGTTGAAAAAAGCGGAAGAGCCATTATGGTTGGGTTGCAAGACATATTCAAAACTTTCTGCGGTCTCGGATCTTCTATCGATGAGATTGAATCCGATCACGAAGAGGAGGAGGAGGAACGACCCTGAAGAAGAGGCACGCATGTATGCGAGGTTCAAAGAAAAGGAGAAAGAAAAAAAGAAATCAAAGCAGGGTTTAGTCTCCAGATTTTTTAGATCAAAGAAGAAGTAAATTTTTGGTGGTTTGTACCTGTATTTTCTTTTAAACCTTTAGAACATCTTTTAATTTATATGAACTTTGTTGGCGTTTACTTGTTTGTAATATTTAGATCTTATATTAGATTGTTTATTTCTGAATTCATGTATATTGTGTTCCTTTAAATTTTTAGTGCTAGTTATCTTAATCTACGATCTGCTATAATACATATATCCTTAGGAAGATACCTGCAGTGGTTTATTGGCAGGGTATACAGGTTCGACGGGGCATTCAAATCCCTGTCGAACCTGTATATTTTTTTCCTGGAAATCACTTTGGGCGAGCACATGTGCTCGCCCAGTGCTCCGTGTGTAATCGCCGATAATAGAGAAGGCGATCACACCGGCGAGCACTTATGTGCACGCCCGACGGGCGGGCGAGCACATAGCGTCCCATAGTGCTCGCCCACCACCCATGGCGACTCTCAGATCAGCGAGCACGGCTGTAACGAGCACATGTGCTCGCCCAGTCGTCTGGCGTGCACATGGCGTGCACTCGGCGTGCACATAACGAGCGCTAATGTGCACGCCAATCCCGCCTTTTTTGTAGTGAATTTATTACATTTACAAGTATCTACATGGTGTTTTGCAAAGATTTTTAGCTAAAATAAAAGAATAAAGTTTGCGAGTCCCTTAGCAAACACTTATTTGAAAAAGAAGTGAAAAAGAGAAAGAAAAAGAAAAAGACAGGAAATCAAGGTTGATTATTAAACTTTCTTCATTAAATTGAAATATGGAGCTCAGTCAGACCTTTGGATTATTAATTTGTCGGAACCTTATTTGGACTTAAGCTTAAAACTCAACAGCCTCTAAGTTCCACCAATTTATTGTCAAGACTCCTCAATAAACCAGATCAGAACAAGTCTACATACACAAACTCTAATGACCATGAATCTTTCCTTGTACTGTGTAAGTGATATGTAGCTCCCCACCTCAGAAATGACAAAGCGACAACCCCCCTTAACAAGGTAACTCTAATTCCTCAATCTAGCAACTCTTTCCTCGAGGAGCAGGGTATTCCTTCTAAGTTCAAGTACAACCGGCTCAAGAAGAGGAGAAAGAAGAGAATGGACCATGACCAGTGTAGCCATGTATCCCTGGGAGCCCAACCAGTGTAGCTGAGTCTCCCACTGCAAGCTTCATGAGATGGTCATGTGTAACATAAGCTTTGCTTTATTTGGCTATATACACTCCGGTGGGTATTTTATTTTCAATCAGACCCACCATTTTTTGGAGTTTTTCTTTCTTTGCACATTTTTTTTCGATGTGCATATGTACAACATATCTACATGGTGCAGCATATATACATAAGGAGTTTTTCCTCTTGAGCCAGTAGACTATCCCTCTTTTGAAGCTTTATCGCAACCCACAACTCCTATCTTTAGACTTCATCGCCACCAGACCAAGTTGAGATGCACTTCCTTCATTATAAGAAGAAGAGAGGTTCTGCCTAGAAGTACTACCCTCATATGCTGCCCCAAGCCAAAGGAAACTGCCTCCTCACCACCTCATCCGTGGAGAGCTATGTGTAAAGTGTTGATGCAAGTAAATCCATTGTCTCTGAGAGTCATGTGTGCGTTGTTAAGTGCTCTACTTAGGCTCATCGAGATGACATATGCTCATAGCCTAGTGAGTCAAAGAATAAGTCCCAAATGGACCTGAAAAGTCTTAATCCTAAGTCCTATAAGATTCCTCTTAGAATTAGGTGGATTAAGGTCTTAACCAAGCTCCATTTTCCAATTTAATTCCAGGCCAGTTTAAATGTCAACTATGATTTGGAAAAACTGTACAAATATCTACAAATATGCAATTTTTACAAGATTTTTGAAAATGTGCAAAATTTTTGAAAATATTTGAAAACATGGATGTATGCATGAATGCGAAGTTTGGCAAAATATTTACAAAAAATTACACAAAGTTTTTGCAACTTTTTGTTTTTCAAATGCTTTAACAAAAATTGTGTACTATATACATAATTTTGATATCAAAATATTTACAAACTATTTATACAAATCATTTTTACAATTATTTGTACAAAAATAATTTTTAGAAATAGCTATGTATGTGCAAGAAGAATTTTATTTACAAGGGAAAAATTTTAAATTTTTATGGATTTTATGGATGGATTTTTAGCCATTTTATTTATTAACACACTCACACAAAGTATGAGTTATGGCTAAAGTATATATGAAATATATACGACACCCCCCTATATTTAGCTCGAACGATGTCCTCAGAGTCAAGAGCGATGAAGAAGACATAACTCGTGCTTAGTATAAGGAAATGGAAAGGAATGGCATACTACAACGACGAATTAAAGAATAGAATGAAGAAGACTCGGTGTTTCCCCCTGTACTTAGGATCAAGTAATCCTAAGTATAGCAAGTTGTACATGAAGGGAAATCCGAGGGGAAGAATGCACAGGGTCTACCTCCCCTATACTTAGGGTAAAATATCCCTAAGTATAGGCAGCAATACAGAGGTAGAAAGATATGAAGAAGACAAATATATACAAGATAGAAGGGCATCACTCCCCCTATACATAAGGTGAAGGATCCTTAAGTATAGGCAATGACAGGAGTAATGAAACAGAATGAAAGGAACAACTCGGTGTTTACACCCCCCTATACTTAGGATGAGGTAAGTATAGCAAAGATAATCCTATACGAACCTGGGGTGAAAACAAAAATGGAAGAAGGAAAGAACAAATCATGACGAAACATGTATATACAAAGTGGACAATGTTGAGATGCCTCTCAACAAGCGCTAGGTTTTACGCCTCTAGCTGGGCGCAAAGGCTAGGATAAAGCTGTGTCAAGGTTCAGGACGACATCTGTAAGGCGAATGACGTACTGTCGTCATAGTCTCGTCATGAGGACAACGACGAAATCAATAGTGGAAATGAAGACACCCAAATAGGCAATCAGGCGGGTGTCTGCTTCCGGGCAAGGATATGGGAAGATGTAATCGGGATCCGGTACCACAAAAGAAATCATCGGCTCAGATCAGACTGGAGTGGAAGTGTAGAGCTGAAGAAATCAAACGTGGAGCATGAAGGATCAGTTATGGAATCCTCCATGTCAAACATCGTCTCATGAAGGTGTAGAAAGTTATGATCAGGAGACTCCATAGTAAGGCTGATATTCGATGCAAAAGGTGAAGAAATGTCAGAAACATCATCGAATAACTCAAAGATCGGCTCATCCTCGCGAGGGTCGTCGAGGTGAGAAAACTCAGAATCAGAAAGATCATAAGACTTGGTTTCGTGATCCGAAAGATCAGATACATACTCAGAAGGTGAGACCGATTACACATCGTAAGGGGCATCATCCCGTAGATAACCCTCGAGGATGAATGCAAGATCATCGGTGAGAAATGGAGAATCAGAATCTGAATGAGAATCTGCGCTGCTGGCAAGCACCCACTCTGTGCACCAAAATGTCTCATTAGCAGAAATCTGCCTCTGATAAATATGGAAACTGGAAAAGGTACTAGTCATTAATGTGGAAGCTGGTGAAGTGTTTGAAACTGATCCTCGAACTATGGCAGTATTGTCTGTCATCTGCTCCTCATGGAATGGATCCAGCTCATCAATCTGGAGGAGAGAAGGTTCAAATATGGGACTATTTATATCTATCATCCCAAAGTGGTATCCCGCATCGAGCTGTGGCTGCTGGGCTGAGTCATGATATCTGTCTAAGTTAGAGAAGTATCTCTACAGAGTAGAAGCTGAGTCGTAGGAGCATGGACACTGAAATGTCTGGACTGATGGCTGTAGTAGGGCGGGCTCCTCCATGTCTTGGAATATCAGAAGGTCTGATATCCAAGCGTCATCAACTGAAAAGTCCAAGAGTGACTCGAACGCTAGCTGGTAGACAACGGGAACTCGATCAATCTCTCGTTCCGAACATCTACCGTAATAGTCATGTCATCAATCATCTGTGTTGCAGTAGCATCCATGTCCTCGACTTGGTGTGTAGAAGGTGTATCCTCATGAAGTGCGGCACACTCCACTGGTACTACATCATCCTCATGTGTTGTCCCAACTGGTGTATCTCTTGAAGATGGACTCTGTGAAAGTGCTCTGGAGATGGCATCAAGTAGCTCGATGTCGAAACTGTGGTGTGAACCACCACACGAGGAAACTATCAGTGTAATTTTATCAGCGATCATCCCCCTCATGGAGATCTCAATAAGGTCGGTCTGTGAAAGTTCGTGATATGGAAATCTCCTCAAGAGGTCAAGAAACCTCATCCATGCATCGTGTACTGGCTCTTGGGAGTCTACTGAAAAATCTATGATCAAAGACCGCATCATATCTGCTCTACGCTGGGGGTAATATCTCTGTAGAAATTCTAAGCATAGATCTCCTCACGTAGAGAATCTCCTTCCCAATCGTCTGTTCCATCTCATGGCTCTGTCCTGAAGTGAAAATGGGAAGGTCTTCAACATCAGCTCCTCAGCAGTGATATCTGAATATGTCTGGGTCCTACAGAACTCCTTGAACTCGGACAGATGAAGATATGGCTCCTCGTGCACCTCCCCTGAAAACATCGACAAACCCTGAATGAACTCCAAATCTAGAATGAATAGACCAAATGTAAAATGACTGCAATATGTGTGAAAATCATATCTAAGAACTAAGATCATATATATATATATATATATATATATATATATTCCACATATATATGTTCTAATGGCTCTAAAGTTGAATTATAGAAGTACGATGCGAACTAATATAAGAGTTCTTACCATAATTAAAGACTTTCCCAAAAATCTACAACTATGGAAGAAAAAAGACACGCATCATTTCTTCTTTGATCTGAAATTTTTTGCAATCAAACTCTATTTTGAATTCTTTTTCTCCTTCTGCATCTCCTTCCACTTGACGTACATGCGAGCTTATTCTTTGATGTCATTCTCCTCCTCGCCATCTGATTGAATCACCTCATATTGAGATGTAAGGCCTTGTGACCTATGATAAGTA
Organism: Ottelia alismoides; assembly: GCA_037367405.1. Taxonomy (NCBI): domain Eukaryota; kingdom Viridiplantae; phylum Streptophyta; class Magnoliopsida; order Alismatales; family Hydrocharitaceae; genus Ottelia; species Ottelia alismoides. Next base: position 606,545 of record JAZKJV010009625.1, on the reverse strand, counting down.
AAATATATAAACGATAATTATGTGAATCATATGACAAAGTGGTTAATCGATCTACTTGACAATTTTGACTTGAAAGTCAAAACATTCAAGTCAATGTCAACGATCAAAGTCCAAGATGTAAGATGCATGATGCTTGAGGTATTTTACAATCTAAAACAACTATAGAATATAAGACTCAATATAAGAAAATATTCTATCTTCTTCTTGAGCTTGAGCTGGAGCTTTGAACTCCTTTTTCTTCTTAGCTTTTCTTGGCTTAAGCTTGAGGTCCTCGAATTGGATCTTGTTCTTGGTCTAATAAATTTTCTGCTCTTGACCTAGCTTCAAACTAAATGCACAATTTTTATCCATCTGCACGAGTTTTGTTCATAAAAATATGCATACTCATGCATGGACTAACATTAACTTTTGCAATATCAGTTATGCCCTCCTTTTTTTGAATATCAATTGTGATCGTACCTTCTTGTACCAGTATCACTTGTGTCCCTTCCATTAGTTTGACCGTTAATGATTTGAAATAAACCATGGTCTATTCAAACCAAAGTGTGGTTAAGAGGGTCAAAACTGTAAAAAAACTCCCTTTCCTCCTCCATTGCCTTATCTACACTGATAAGGAGAAGAAGAAGGTGTTGTCAGCACGCTTTTTCAATCTTAAGATTCTATTAGGGCTACGTATGAGAGAAGGGGATAAAAAAAGGAAGGTGGGAGGGTTTATTTATATACAAATGGAAGGGCAGAAGGGGCAAGCTGATTGCGTGATTTGACGAGGGGAGTTGATGGATGCTATTGATGAATCCCTACTGGATCATCATTATTCTCTATTTTATGTTCGTTTAATAAGAACCTCATGAGAAATCTTCATTTATTCCTCATCTTTAAGAATGAACCTATCTCTTGTAACTAACCTATATTTGACCCTAATTATTTTATTTTATTACTAACATTTCCTTGTTTTTATATTTACGTGGTTGATTATGTTCCATTTTGGGAAGATTTTTAAGGAGATCTCATTAACAATTTGTTCAATACAGCTACTTTTTGAAAGCCAACTGTTATGAAAATCTGAGACCTATAAATAAGATCATATGCATTACTTGTTCAACACACAACAAAGGTGTGTTTGGTTCCTGGGTTAGCCCAGGTTAAACTATGAGAGGTTAAACCATTTTTATGTTTTGGTGTTTGGATAGAGAGTTAGATGTTAAGTGGGTTTGTTGTGATGTGATTGTATTGGTGTTTGAAAAAGTGAGTAGTTATTGTGATGTTATTGCATTGAAGTTTGGAAAAGTTGATAGAAGTTGAGTAGTTTATAATTTTTAGATGGTATAATATATCGTTTTTTGAAGGAATGGATGAAAGAAAAATAATTTATTTAATGTTTAAATAAAGAAGGGAGAGTAAGCTCCACAAGTGAGAGAAAAAGGGAGTTTGGGGGGTAACCCCCCCCCCCAAGAGAGGGGTAACCCCCAACCATACGACCTCCAAGAGAAACAAGCTTTCTTCTCTCTACTTTCTACTCTATACAATGAGAAAAAGATCTAAGAGCTACTTTCTGCTCCATTCTTCATGCCTATAGCTCTAGTGCTCTACGATCAATTCTTATGACCATGATCCTCACTCTATAAGATCATTTTAATTTTTGCCTCATACTCTTTGTTGCATATTTACTTTGATATTGATGTTATTGAGTTGACCGTGTAATCAACTCAGGATATAATAAACTCAGGATATAATATGGTTGGATTGTCCACGTAAGCATCTCAGTTAGTGAAAGATGCAAGTAGGTCAGGTGAAAACCTGAGTCGGGAGACTCTAATCGTGATTTTTATCCATGACGGTTTCCACGTTAAACACTTATTCATTTGTGGTTGATTGCTTATGTCGTAATCCAAAGTGCTACTTGATGATGTAGTTGTTTCTAAATTATTTTGCTTATAATTATCTAGGTCACACAGTCGATCCATTAGCACCCCTCGGTCAGTATCCGAGAACCAGTAGTTAAGAGAGGCATAGCTATAAAGAACCCTACTTTTTACTTCTCACATAATATCTTGTTTTATAAATCGCAAGAAAAGTAACATATCATAGTACTATTGAATCTTTTATCCACATTGTATCTCTTGGGATTCGCCCTCTATCCATTCAAGTTTTTTGCAAATTACGAATACTTCCCTATCTTTTTTAAGTAATACTAGTATCCCTATATCGTTATCTTAGTCTTCTATGAGGTAAATAAGATCATGGTTTAATTAAACCAAGTTTTGATTAAGAAATCTTCAACTACCACTATATATTTTCAGCTTTTGTACATATTCCTTTCTCAAGAATCAAATGATCGAACTTAAGGAGGGAAACCATTTGGATCTTCTGAGCTCCAGGGCCTCTATCACACTGTACCATGGACACTCTAGGATATCTGGAGCTCAATGTTCGAAGGGGCGCATCATCATCCTCGACTATATGTTTGTTAGTTCATCCCTCATCATTTTTGTCGCAGTCGTATAATTGTTGTTGCCACGATATCTCTTTATCATCAAGCTCTTTGCATGGTGGAGATGGCACAAAAGGGGGCACTTGGAGAGAGAGGGAGTTTAATGGGATAGAGTGGAATGTGATCGATGGGGGATGAGGAGTAAGAGGTGGAGAAGGTGGAGGGGATAGGAGGTTCGAGGAGTATTGGAGGGAGGGGCGGAGGGGTCTGGGGTGAAGGCCGAGTATGAATGAATGTTGCAGGAGGAGGAAGAGGGTTGAATTTCACTTACATTTCTACTTTTAATGTTCATTTGGAAGGGATGAGATGACAACTAACCACAAGGGTATAAACGTTATTTGATAGTTTTGATATAGTTACAAGTATTATTGCAAAAAAAGTAAGGATATAAATGTAACTGTGCAAAATCGGAAGGGCACGAGTGTAAAATCCTTTCTATAAAACTCAATTTTAGTTGTTTATTTTCATAATACTAAAAAAAAACTCAACTATTGTATTCTTCGCTATATTTCTAAAAGTGAATCATATAACAGTTATCCGTTAACGTTTTTCTAATCATTATCAAATTTAGTCGTGACTAATATACATTTTAACGATAAACTTATAGCAGTTTATACACATGTTAATCTTCTGGTTAAGGGGATGCCAATGTTGAAAGAGGAGTGTAACATTAGATCTCATATCTTATAAAGCAACGGGAAATGTAAAGACGTACTCTAACCCCCCCTCATAAACGTAACATTTTCGTCCTCTAATCTAGGAGAAATAGCAAAGATCTAAACGGAGCTTAATTCCCAACTTTTGTAAAGTCGATTAAATTTGCGAGAATGGATCGCCTGTTGTAAAATCTGCTGCAACAGACTCTGCAGTAGAGGTTTAGACCGCTCGATCTTGATCGAGCGGTAAACACGAATTCGTACTTTTTGAATATATACCGTGTGAATTCATGTGAACCGCTCCAAGATCCAATGGCCCAATCCCTTACTGTAGAATCTGCTGCACCAGATAATCCATCTCCTAAATTTGCAGTGCATGTTTTTATCCATACAACGTGGATGTAAATCTTAGCCGTTGAACAGTCGGTGTACATGTTATTTTATGATTAATTAATTAATTAAACAAATGCAATTAAATCGGCATTACTGTCCCAGATAACCTTCAGATCTAAGATCAGAAGCCACAGAGAACGTGCTCCTTCCACAGATCCAGACCACCGCCTTCCAAAGAGGATCCAAAAAACACATTACACGAAGATAATATCAACGACAACACAAGAATCAAAATGCAGAAGCAGGAAAACTCCCATTGCTACTCATCTGAGAAATGCTTCTTGGATTTAACGCGAAACAGCTTCTTCCAAGCCTTAGCCATCTTCCCCTTCTTCTTCCCTGCGTGGGCGCCGTCCTCGTCTGCGTTGTCATCGTCTGCGGTGGTGGCAGCGGCGACAACGGCAGCATTGAGGATGTCGTGGATCCTGGAATGCACTTCTCCGGTTGCCCGAGCGCCGAATGCGGCTGGCCTTCTGGCGGAGATGGAGCGCTGGAGGCCAGGGGGATCGGGCGGCACTGTCGGCCGGGCGGCGAAGCGGTTGGCGACGGTGGAGCGGGCCCTGTTGAGGTAGAGGCCGTCCTTCCATGTGGGTGTGTCGGCCGGGGGCTTGGGGTCAACGGGTGAGGTGTGGGAGAGGGGGTGCAGGGTGGTGGTGGGGTGGGTTGCTTCATGGTGGGCGGTGAGGGGGTTGTAGACTTGCAATGTGATGATATATAAAGCCGAGGGAATATTGGTAGATGAACCTCAAGAAACTCAGGGGTCTCTTTAATGATATAAAGTGCAGTCGTTATTAACTGTATTTTTATCAAAAAAATATTAAATGTATGGGTTAAAATTCACGGGTTGTTGATTAAATCATATTCCCAAATTTTAAGTGTATAAATATAAAAAGTAAAAAATGGGGCTGCCCCCTAGGGGTAGCCAACATGGCTGCCCCCATCCCATTTTTCATAATTTTTTTATTTTTTTAAAAAATATCACCATATATATTCATCCCTATATCCCTCCTATATGTCATTCGAATTTCATCAGAAACAGAGATTCCTACGGCCTCTATCTAGACGTCATTTTTTTAACGGTCGCAGGATTTTTTAAATCGACCATGTCTGGATGGAGGCCGTAGGAGTCTCTGTTTCTGACGAAATTCGAATGACATATAGAAGGGATATAAGGATGAATATACATGGTGATATTTTTCAAAAAAATAAAAAAAAATTACGAAAAATGGGATGGGGGCAGCCATGTTGGCTACCCCCAGGGGCAGCCGCATCAACCCATATAAAAAAGAAGAAATATGATAGAATTTATGAATTATGAAAATGACATGTAATCTTTTCTGTACAATTTTCTAAGAAACGATCAATTTCATTCATCGTAAAAGTACAATTTTCTAAGAAACGATCAAATTTCATTCATCGTAAAAGTACCAAAACAAGTGAGATTAGGTCAATACATCATCCCACCATCGAAGTAAATGTGGTAAAAAGTTTTTTGGGGGAGAAGCTGGAATAGCCAGAAGATCCAATTGCACGAGAGTTTCCATACAATGATATAAATGTGCATAAAACAATAAAGCATCATCTGAAATGTACATGATAATGTCCAACAACCCCTCAATTCATTTTAATCTCCATGATTGGAGATTCCCCTCGGACTTGACAAACCTACGATTGTCCTTCGGTGAGCACAAGGAACGAAAGGATCGTGATATAAATAGAGACTCCATGCGACTATCAAGAAACAGTGCATCATTCTCCATGATGATGTTTCTACCATCTATCTTCTCATAAGTAGAGAATCAATTTTCCTTAAGGATCATATGATAAGAACAATCTGAATCAAGTCAACCTTTGATTTGTGACCGTTAAGATCAAGTCATCTTCAGAATATGGTGTTCCTTGAGCCATTGCAGAAACGATGGCCTTCTCTTTCATCTTGGGACAGTCTTTCTTCCAATGTATCGATTCCCTGCAGTAATTGCATGCATCCTAAGATAGTGAATATTCTTCACTTCGACTTTTGCATTCCTTTCTTTACATTCCCATAACTACAATTACTCTTCTCATGAGTCCTAACTAATCATGCAATCTAAGAATCTTGCTTACCAGTATCCATGTGCAAAAGTTCACACGTATGCAAACTCAAGCAGACTTTTAAGATTATGTCTTCTATTCCACCAATAACTTGTCTGACCAAATTTTTCATTTGACAGAGGAAGGGAAATTAACACAATCAAGGCAACATTCTAAGACATTTCTTAAGAGAATTACCTTCTTCCATGCGGAGAGAAAATAGATGTTGCTTCAACAACTTGTTCGTCATATGCTTCATCATATATAAACTTTCCAACCTCATCCACATACTCATGAAGATCTTCTCATAGGAGACTTTCACGATAATCTCGTCCATCAAATATATCATGATCGTCGAATGCGCTTTCTCTTCCTACACCATTAACTCGATTGGCACAAATTCCTTCACTCTTTCTTGGTCCAACGACATTTAGATGGCATGTTGCTTGGCACTCTTATTCTTCCATAAACTGAATATGTTTCTTTATATGAACTTATCGATCTTCAGATTGTGTGATGTCATTTGCTCGATGATTCCGATGAACCTATTGTTCTGATACATGTTTGTTGAGAGTGGCGTTTGCAAACAAGTACAAACACAAACAAGCAAATCACATACACAGGGATTTACAAGGTTCGACCGTAACTGAGGTTCACTCATAACTTATATACAACCTTAAGCGGCAACATTTGTTTTCACTATATGTGAAGAAGGTAGATGTAACGTCCATGCTTAGGTCTCTGAGATGTTATCGAGGAAAACTAGCCTTGATAACTTGTTGGGTTCGGATCCAAACAGATCCGTTGACAACCACCCAAAATGATTAAGCCCAAGTTATTAAGTAGTAATCCCCACCACTTATAAACCACACTCACAATTCATGTGTTTTAGATGTGGCACTATATTTTGGAGGTACGAGTGTTACAATCTC